>JAVIAB010000106.1:68421104-68916104 GCA_032433765.1 Megaustenia siamemsis | reverse complement strand
CTTATTTTTTAAAAATAATATGTCAATCTAGAAAAATTATTGCACATATTAACACCATATTCCCTAGTCGCCATATGACACTACTAAGTTCTTTAGCAGGAAAAAAGACTTATGGAAATTATTACATTTTGTCCCTTATTCTCAAATAATGCAGGGTACAGTTTATGGTATAACATCAGAACGCCATACTTTCAAATTGTAAAAGTCTTTGGTACCCATTTTCACATGTTTGGTAAACCTAGAAGCCATATCGGTCGAAAAAATGGCCACGTCTAATAACTGAAACCGCCGGTTCTGGTCAATAGAAGGCGAGCTTACTACTCGCGACCGAGGCGCAGTTTTTACAAATAGATCTATCTAAATATGTCTGTGGAGATCGATCTATCTATCTTTGGAGACCTGAATCGTAGAACAACAATCTCGCTGTTTCTGCTGACGGATACATCTCCTGAAGTGTTACAAATAACAGGAGAAGAAATTCGCCCCCACCCCACATTTATAAGAAGCCTGCATTCGCAAACCTGACTGACTACAATGAAGTATTATTTGTTGAAAAGTTGTTGAACTGTTTCGCCCACTCTCTCTATGTGATTATCAATTAAATTGTTTATCATGCGTGTTTCTTTGGTTGCCAGCAATATTGTTTTTAATATTCTTGCATTTAATTATAGCTTTAGGAATGTGAATGCGCTCATGAATAAATATACTGACGTGAATATGTTATATTACCTTAATTCTTACAAATGATGTTAAATTGGGCTGGTTATAATTCTGTCGTATTAAAAATTATATTCCTAAAATAAAAATGATGTTATTAAGGTTTTGCTGGATTTATTTTTATAATTCTTCCCACGAGGACATTCTCAGAATATTTTGTGGAAACAAAATAGAACATTAGGTGTTATGAAGATTATTAGCAGAATGAGAGCTTGAAGTAGTTTGAGCTGAGCATGTCGATTACATAAACGAGATGTTAAAAATTGTTACAAGAATTACCATTCGTTGGATTCAAAAGGGAACGCGTACTCGAGACAAAGATAGAACGAGAAAATGTGAGATTGCATTGCGTACGTGCGCAGAAAGATCTGTATACGACGCGCAAAAATGTGTGCATATCATGGACAGAAAAAATTGCATACCTTTGACAGAAAGATTTGTATACCATGCGCTCAAAGATCAGTATATCATGCGCAGAAAGATTTGCATACCATGGGTGATACAATGTGCATAGAATGGGTAAAAAAGATTTGCATACCATGGGTAGAAATATTTGCTACTCGATGGGTAGAAAGATTTGCATACCATTGGTAGAAAGATCAGCATACAATGGGTAAAAAGACTTACATGCCATGGGTAGAAAGATTTGCATACCAGTGTAGAATGATTTACGTACCATGGATGGAAAGATTTACATACCATGGGTAGAAAGATTTACATACCATGGGTAGAAAAATTTGCATACCATGGATAGAAAGATTTACATTCCATGGGTAGGAATATTTACAAACCACGGGTAGAAAGATTTACATACCATGGGTAGAAAGATTTACGTGCCATGGGTAGAAAGATGTGCATACCATGGGTAGAAAGATTGGAATACCATAGGTAGAAAGATTTACATACCATGGGTAGCCAAATTTACATACCATGGGTAGAAAGATTTATACCATGGGTAGAAAGATTTACATACCATGGGTAGAAAGGTCTACATACCACGGGTAGAAAGAATTACATACCATGGGGAGAAAGATTTACGTGCCATGGGTAGAAAGATTTGCATGGCCTGGGTAGAATGATTTGCATATCATGGGTAGAAAGATTTGCATGCCATGAGTAGAAAGATTTGCATACCATGGGTACAAAGATTTGCATACCATGGGTGAAACGATTGACATACCATGGGGAGAATGATTTGCATACCATGGGTAAAGAGATTGCATATCATGGGTAGAGAGATTTACATACCATGGGTGGAAAGATTTACATACCATGTGTAGATAGATTGGCATACCATGGGTAGAAAGATTTACACACCATGGATAGAAAGATTTACTTACCATGGGTATATGTGCATACCGTGCGCAAGACGATGAAGTATCCTGCGAGGAATGGAAAGGTCACTGTCCTAGCTAGCTAGGTTGTGTTGCTACCTAAACTTGTCACATCCGCCACTGTCTTTTTTGTCAGTCCATGTTAATGAACAACAAGCAGAGAATATTAAAGTTTATACAACTAAATATTTTGTACAATTCTACGAAACATTTCATAAATGTTTATTTAGACTTAATCTTATTTCGGAAGTCTGCCCGTGGATTGAGTTATTTGCGGGTCATCGTCATTGCATTCCAAACATATCCATGGGTGCTCAGATCCCCTCCTCAGCAAGTCTCGCAATGTCCAGCGACTGACGACTCCAGTTCTGTGTTGGTTGATAAGTCTTCTTACACGCCCACCAAGTTTCTCATTTCTGACTGTGCCCATCTTAACTCCCATTTCCACCATCCGACGAAGTGATGCGGATCTGTGTTTGTCGAAGTCCTGTGCTCTTCCCACATCTCGGAGGGCATTGATGATGTCCGTCTGATCCATTGGTTGCCCGTCCTCAACGACAGCGCAGCTAGCCAACCTGTCCGCTCTTTCATTTCCCCGTACTCCCGCATGTCCAGGGACATAGACAAAGGTGACCTTATGTATTTTGGATTTCTGCAATGACACTACCCATTGCATGCGTACAGAGCCCGCTTCCACTTTTTTTTATCATGCTCATCGAATCACTCAGTATACATGCGTGGGTGTAGTCTTGTGACTCTAACCATTTGAATGTCTTGGTCACTGCCATCAACTCCATGGTCGTGCTACTCGTGGTCATATCGTATGCACTACTGTGTTCTTTGGCTATTCTGCCTGCCGAGCGTGCTGTAAATGCTCATGCACTTCTTTGGTGTCGTATTACAGATCCGCCTGTATAGATGACTGCATCGGTGTTATCACAGATGAGACCGTTGACCTCCGCATTAACCACGACCGAGTTCTGTTCCCAACTTTTCCTGTCGAGTGTGACAATACACGAGAAAGTCCCCTTGAATGACGTAGGCACCGGCATCCACTTCTCGCCATCGTTGATAGTATTAAGCCCACAGACCTGTTTGATGACATCTTCTGCCCGAGGATGTACGAGTTCAATAATGCATGCATCTTTACGTTAAGGATAGACTTCATAAATCATACCCAACGTTTCGGAAAGAAATGTTCAAATAGGGGGAAAATTATTCCAACAATTTTAATTTTGAAATGAATATTGCAAAGATGTATACGAATACTACAGACGACAATGGCGGGCGTAAGGTTCACTTCTACCTTCATCCTAACTCTTCCTCTCAACCTTCTCCTGATGCCGAATTCGTCTGTTTCTCCTCTCACAATTCAAACTGGACTCCTTCCGCAGGCCAATCGCAGGCTCTGGACCTCTTCAATAGTACCCCCTCCTGGGACATTAAAGCACTTCATCCCCTTAGAGTTCGACTTTCGAATCTCAGCCCCGAGGACTACCAGCCCCTCCTAGGGAGGGTCTTCGCCACCGCAAGGACATTGTCATCAAGCTTGCCGATAAGGGAGGCTCTATTGTTGTATGGAGGAAAGACTTCTATTTTTGTGAAGGACAAAGACAATTATCTAACCACACATTCTACCAACCAGTCTCCAACGATGACACTATCTCAAAGATTATAGATTATACTTTGGTACGGAAGACGATTCTGAAGTTACTATATCCGAGAAGGAAATTTCACTATTTATCGAGCATGTTGAACTCTTCTCGATTCACATCATTTCTTACATTTCTACCCCCACTGTCTCCTTCCTAGGTATTACAGTTTCCTTAGGTATCTCTTATCTACTGACCTGTACACTGGACAATATGACTACAAAACATGTTCTACAGGATTGCCCCCAGTACACAGACCTGAGAAGAGCAATGTGGTCCACACCCACCTCCCTGGAAGAGAAACTATATGGGGCAATCGATTCACTTAAACAGACAGCTGACTTCATGAGAGAGTCTGGAATCCTACTCTGATTAAGTCTTGATCGCAGAGTGAGAGAGAGAGAGAGAGAGAGAGAGAGATCTACTGACCACTGTCTTCTACAAACCTATTGACACACATTATTTCCTCCGCTAGGACTCTTCTCACCCGCCATCATGCAAGAACTCTTCTTCCTATTCACAACTATTCAAGATTCGTCGCCTTTGCCAGGACGATGAAGATTTCCTACATAATGCACACCTGATGCTTGACTTCTTCCGCCGATCCCTCTATCTCGAATCAGCTCCTCTACCTGCTCTCCAACGGATTGTCCGCACCTCACGCCAGACTGTACTCACCCGCTCTAACCGTCCCACCTCTGACAGGGTGGTACTTGCTCCCACCCATCACCCTTACCACCATCATCGGTGATCAGAATCAGTATCCGCTCCGACTCCACTACCCGATTACCCTTCCCTACGCCCCCCCCCCCTCCAATTTGTTGCCTTTAAGCGTGATCGTACCCTCCGTGACATGTTTATCAGGATCCGCCTTCCTACCTCCCTCCATAGCCATCTGGGGACTACTGTTGCAATCGCAATCAATGTATACTTGAAACCACGCCCTCTGGACAGATACGTTTCTCTTCCCTAATTATCCTTTCGAGATCAGAGAAGGATTCACTTGAACATCGCGAGACATTATCTATGCCATCATATGTAAGCGATGTAAGATGACCTACGTAGGCGAATCAGGACGATGGGTGCCCTCACCCCACGGGGCATCAATGTATCCTTTTTGTCAGGAAAAATACATCTATCACCCCTTTTTCACCCTCAACTTTCCCTACCTTTTTCTTCTTTCACTTCCATTTCGCTTCCGTTTTTCCCTATCTCCTCTCCTTTCTCCTGTTTGGCCCCCCACTCCCAGACGTGATCTCCCCAAGCAATATTCAGGGCCTATATTACATATCTCTAAGAATGTTGGCACCCTTCCACAGAAATCATGATCCCTATTTACCAACTTATATCTATAGTTACAGCAGCACTCCTATTGTTTGCCTGTTCTCCACCTACATTTATTATCCTCATTAATACATATTTTCATCACTTTTTGAAGTGCTTCATTACTTCTGTCTGACTTTTCACCACCCTGCACCGCCAGTAGTCCATAATCCCCATATTACGTCTCATTTATCGCCATGCTGTCTGAGTAACGTCGAGCTTTGTTTGTTCATTTTCACTCCATATATACGCTTCCATATCTCTAGTGATTACCTGTGCCACGCTTGACTGCATCTCACACCTCATTCCACTACCCTGTTATCTCGTCCGATTTCTCGTCGAATCACGTGACTGATTCAACCCTCCCCCTTTCTCCTCCTCTCCTGCATCCAATTTGACACACAGTCAACTCGCTGGGAGCTTTTGGATTTTGCCTCAGTTAAGACTCGCTTAAATTTTAAACGTTTTAGCTTACTAATTTTCACATATTATCTATTTATATCCTCCGACATGTAGCACATCTCTCTTTCGTTATATCATTTCATCTCTTATTCCACTGTTTATTTCTCCTTGATTTACATGTATCGCTCATCCTAGATGTAGTAAAGTTTATCTTTAGTTCATTACACCCCACTACTTGCTCCTGCTACCAGCTTTACCTAAAACACTGCAACTATTTTACTATTCCTTATCCAGAAGTGAGCTGAAAATAGCATCTTGTTGGTTACTTCCTCTTGAATGTAATCTGATTCACGAACTATTATGTATTTTGGTTTTTACTTTTAGCATTAAGTTACCCTATAAAACTGTGGTAAAAATTAACGCTTCGTCTTGATTTATTGCACAATTGCAGACCAAGTTACGCCTTAAATAGATTTATAAAATGACGTGCCATTTTCTGTACTATTCGTGGACACAAAAAATGTCAAGCCCCCCAAAAATGTGGTTCTATTTTGGTTCCAATCTGGAATTAATATTTCTTTGGCTTTAGTCACGTATCTTAGAGATCTAGAAAGGAATTTGTGCTCTTCACATTAAAGAGTTCTTGCATTCCAGGAAGGTCGGTCTAAATAAGAGTTCAAGGCCAAACATTGTCAAGATTTTGCTCAAATTTCAAGCTCGTAGATATCAGATTTTATTTTAAAATTGTTTGTTATCTTCTTTATTGTTCATGTTTTATGCGACAATAAAGGTGCATATGTTTTCGTGAGTGTGCTTTTGTGTATCCTTTTCTGTATGTTTATTTCGTTTATGCATTAATTCTGTAGCCAATAAATCAGAATCGATAGATTGTTGAAATATTAGAAAACATTACAGCAAGAGAGGTCAACAGAAGAGCAAACAACGGAAAACTAAGAATATCAAACTTGGAAATGTATATGAGGAAGAAAAGAATTGCTTCTGTTTTTTTTTAAGGTTTCCATGACTTCGCTTCTCCGTTTCTCCATATATTTCAACGTCTTCCTTTTTTTGTATGTCCCTCTTGGCCCCAGGACAGTGTCTGTCATGGTATGCTGGCAACAGACCTTCTTAGCGTATATCCAATTAATCTCTATCATCTATTCAGAATGATTCACTCAAATAACCATTGTTCTTCACTTTCACTGATATCTTCATTTCTGATGTCTCCCGACAACGTCCATGTCAATACGATAAGTATGTCAATAAGTAACAATATCATCTCACGTGAAAGATTTAACAGAATATGTAACAAGGTAGATGATGCCCAGGGACAGAAATAGTGGTTCATATTTGTTCACATTTGGATCACTCACAGTGATCAATAAAACAGTTAAAGAACTGCCATGCTGTGGACTCTTGAAGGAAGTGGATAGACAGAGAGGTCAGAAGCTATCTAGTGAAGACGATCG
Source organism: Megaustenia siamemsis (assembly GCA_032433765.1). Lineage (NCBI taxonomy): Eukaryota > Metazoa > Mollusca > Gastropoda > Stylommatophora > Ariophantidae > Megaustenia > Megaustenia siamemsis. The sequence continues at coordinate 68,909,207 of JAVIAB010000106.1, read as the reverse complement.
GTCTAGAAGTGTTGATGTAGTACCATGGGGTTAAAGTAAGTTGTTAGTTCATAGACCCAGAATAATGATCTGGCAATCTGTAGTGACTTTCTTGGTTTTCTTGGTTCTACTCAAGAAGTTAGATCTTGTCCTCCCAAGAGTTAGAGTTTAACCTTCCTAGAGTTAGAGTTTAACCTTCCTAGAGTTAGAGTTTAACCTTCCTAGAGTTAGATCATGTTATTTATAGAGGAAGATTGTGTCCTTCCTAGAGGTAGATCTTGTCCTTCATTGAGGTAGATCTTGTCCTTCATAGAGGTAGATCTTGTCCTTCATAGAGGTAGATCTTGTCCTTCATAGAGGTAGATCTTGTCCTTCATAGAGGTAGATCTTGTCCTTCATAGAGGTAGATCTTGTCCTTCATTGAGGTAGATCTTGTCCTTCATTGAGGTAGATCTTGTCCTTCATTGAGGTAGATCTTGTCCTTCATAGAGGTAGATCTTGTCCTTCATAGAGGTAGATCTTGTCCTTCATTGAGGTAGATCTTGTCCTTCATTGAGGTAGATCTTGTCCTTCATTGAGGTAGATCTTGTCCTTCATAGAGGTAGATCTTGTCCTTCATAGAGGTAGATCTTGTCCTTCATAGAGGTAGATCTTGTCCTTCATTGAGGTAGATCTTGTCCTTCATTGAGGTAGATCTTGTCCTTCATTGAGGTAGATCTTGTCCTTCATAGAGGTAGATCTTGTCCTTCATTGAGGTAGATCTTGTCCTTCATTGAGGTAGATCTTGTCCTTCATTGAGGTAGATCTTGTCCTTCATAGAGGTAGATCTTGTCCTTCCTAGAGGTAGATCTTGTCCTTCCTAGAGGTAGATCTTGTCCTTCATTGAGGTAGATCTTGTCCTTCATAGAGGTAGATCTTGTCCTTCATTGAGGTAGATCTTGTCCTTCATAGAGGTAGATCTTGTCCTTCATAGAGGTAGATCTTGTCCTTCATTGAGGTAGATCTTGTCCTTCATAGAGGTAGATCTTGTCCATCATAGAGGTAGATCTTGTCCTTCATTGAGGTAGATCTTGTCCTTCATAGAGGTAGATCTTGTCCATCATAGAGGTAGATCTTGTCCTTCATTGAGGTAGATCTTGTCCTTCATAGAGGTAGATCTTGTCCTTCATTGAGGTAGATCTTGTCCTTCATAGAGGTAGATCTTGTCCTTCATAGAGGTAGATCTTGTCCTTCATTGAGGTAGATCTTGTCCTTCATAGAGGTAGATCTTGTCCATCATAGAGGTAGATCTTGTCCTTCATTGAGGTCGATCTTGTCCTTCATTGAGGTAGATCTTGTCCTTCATAGAGGTAGATCTTGTCCTTCATAGAGGTAGATCTTGTCCTTCATAGAGGTAGATCTTGTCCTTCATAGAGGTAGATCTTGTCCTTCATAGAGGTAGATCTTGTCCTTCATAGAGGTAGATCTTGTCCTTCATTGAGGTAGATCTTGTCCTTCATAGAGGTAGATCTTGTCCTTCATAGAGGTAGATCTTATCCTTCATAGAGGTAAATCTTGTCCTTCATAGAGGTAGATCTTGTCCTTCATAGAGGTAGATCTTATCCTTCATAGAGGTAAATCTTGTCCTTCATAGAGGTAGATCTTATCCTTCATAGAGGTAGATCTTGTCCTTCATAGAGGTAGATCTTATCCTTCATAGAGGTAAATCTTGTCCTTCATAGAGGTAGATCTTGTCCTTCATAGAGGTAGATCTTATCCTTCATAGAGGTAGATCTTGTCCTTCATAGAGGTAGATCTTGTCCTTCATAGAGGTAAATCTTGTCCTTCATAGAGGTAAATCTTGTCCTTCATAGAGGTAAATCTTGTCCTTCATAGAGGTAGATCTTATCCTTCATAGAGGTAAATCTTGTCCTTCATAGAGGTAAATCTTGTCCTTCATAGAGGTAAATCTTGTCCTTCATAGAGGTAGATCTTATCCTTCCTAGAGGTAAATCTTGTCCTTCATTGAGGTAGATCTTATCCTTCCTAGAGGTAAATCTTGTCCTTCATTGAGGTAGATCTTGTCCTTCATTGAGGTAGATCTTGTCCTTCCTAGAGGTAAATCTTGTCCTTCATTGAGGTAGATCTTGTCCTTCATAGAGGTAGATCTTGTCCTTCATAGAGGTAGATCTTGTCCTTCATTGAGGTAGATCTTGTCCTTCATTGAGGTAGATCTTGTCCTTCATAGAGGTAGATCTTGTCCTTCATTGAGGTAGATCTTGTCCTTCATTGAGGTAGATCTTGTCCTTCCTAGAGGTAGATCTCGTTTTTTTTTCTAGAGGTAGATCTTATCCATCCAACAGCTACTGCAATACTAAGTCTTATATATATATATATATATATATATGTATATGTATATGTATATGTGTGTGTATGTGTGTGTGTGTGGGTGTGGGTGTGTGGGTATGTGTGTATTATCAGCACCTCGACTGCTGCGAAGAATACACTAACAAGCTGCACAAATCTCAGCTGGGTTTCCGAAACAAGTCATATAAAAGTTTAGCATTTTAGAGAATGGTATAAGTTGTGCTTGCCTTAAGATATCTTAAGCATGCCACTAGAAGCACGCGTGCCAAAGGTTTGTCACTCCTGTTCTATAATTTATTTACCAATGTTTACTATGAGACGTCTCTGCTGTTAAAGAAGCCATTCGTGCGTTAAATCCGCCGTTTCAAAAACTACATAAAAGTCGGTTTATTCAAACTGTATGTCCTCTTTCAGTCTTTTCTCTCATGCTCTTTCCGTGTAATAACGATAAACAACAATAATTATACGAAAGAAAAAAAAACTATTTTTTTTTATATATTAATTTGTATTTCCTAATAAAATGCTTTCATTTTTTAATGAAATAAATACATTATTATTTCAAAATAGATTAGTTATATCCATCATTCCTTTCTCTTTACTCGTATCTTGCCATTCCTGCTAGGCGATAAACCTCAAGCAAGACCGATTAGTGTATTGATCACTCCGCACAATTTCAGCGCTGTTGGGTTATCTCGTATTTTTCTCATATATCAAACTTACGTTGAAAACTCGTAAATTTATTGGTAATTATTAGATCCATTATCTCGCTAAGGTAATTTAATTGAGGCAGCTCATGGAAAACATCAAATCGTAATTTTAATTAAACTAAATTGAAATGTTGAAATAAATAGTGATGGGAGTAACAGTGACTGGCTGACTTAATCTCCATACATAATGACTTATGATTATTAAACACGAAGTAATGATTAATTACATTTTATAATATGAGTTTGAAATTAAGATATGGTATGTGACTACCTTTACCGAATGATACAATCTAAAATGGGGCACTAGTCTAAAAAATAATATAAGTCTCACATAGGTAGCATTCTGACAGGGTACCAGGACTACTCCAGTGTCGTATTTCTTTAACAGAAATAAATGTATATGATTTAAGTCCATTGATTAAGGGAAATAACCGGTTCTCTTCTCTTCAGGAGACCAGTCTTATAAGAAACTACCACAGGTCCTATCAGACGAGTAGGACTTACTAGGAACATGATGATGATGGGGGTGATTAAACTCATATTGTTATCTCAAAATAGGGTACAAGCTGGCAAGTGTCAACGTGAAGAGAAGTAGCAAACATTGAAACATGTCCTCTAGATTGATGATGTCGGTCTCCTCAAGAGTTCAGTGAGTGACGAGCTTTGTGGTCCCGAGAACGGCCTCCAACAGTGTCTGCATGGTGGAAGAAATTGATGTGGCTGTATCTCGTCATATTATGAGAAAGTAAAGAAGAAAGGAAGTTATGGATGGGAGGCAGGGAGGAAGGAATGAAGGGAGGGAAGAAGGAAGGAAATAATGAAAAGGAAGGAAGGAAAGAATTGAGGGAGGGAGGGAGGGGAAGGGAAGGAGGAAATAACGGAAAGGAAGGAACTGTGAGCAATAACACAACGTATTTACGCCCACTTAGAGCATCTACACTCACTTCTTTCGTGTGCAGGCGATGTTAAGGAAGGAAGCTAGGGAGGGACACAGGAAGGAAGGAAGGAAGGGAGGAAGGAAGGAAGGGAGGAAGGAAGGGAGAGATGGAGGCAGGAAGGAAGGAAGGAAGGCAGACAGGAAGGAAGGAAGGAAGGAAGGAAGGAAGGAAGGAAGGAAGGAAGGAAGGAAGGAAGGGAGGGAGGGAGGGAGGGAGGGAGGGAGGGAGGGAGGGAGGGAGAAAGGAATGAATGAATGAACTTTCTATTGTTAATTTTCTTGTCAATTTTCTTGGTTGAAATAACAAGGAGGAAAAAAGCAGTCTTTTTGTACCTTCTCCAGTTTGTTAGTTGGTAACTTGCACATATTTCCCGACTTTAAGAACTCAGAAAGAATTACTCCTGCTCTATTTTTCACCATTTGGTGTTTGCCCACACATGGTAACAGTTGCGTGCACAAATAACGCTAAAAATATTCCACTGGAATTCCAACTTGTGTTAGGTGGAAACCTTTCATGCAATCAGAAGTCATAAAATTGGAATGTGATGGATGGTAATCCTGACTTGGCTGTCAATTCAACATCGATTTTGAAAAAAATATTGTTTTAATCGCTTCACGCAAGAAAGATATCAAATTCCGTTCGAATTTAGTTCTAGCCGTTCCTACAGATTGATTATTTTAGGTCTCCTGTACCTTATATCTATAAAGGAATACACTCAGTACACTTTTCGCGTTTAAATTTCTTGGTTTGCTTTCATTTAATTTCAAACTGTGATTTTAAAACTGCTTTGTTCAAAAGTTTCAGTTTTAAAAATGTATTATACGTTTCAGCAATTTTCTGTGAACACATTTTCATTAATTCAATGCACATAACGATCGCACGCAAAGTCGAGTTTACCACTAGGAAATTACATTCTCGGTATTTATCTTTTTGGTTTAAGATGACAAAAATAAACTTTATTGTAAAATCATTTATATCTTTCTTATCGTGTTTTTTTTATGACACATATTACCATTTATATCTTTAGGACACATATTACCATTTATATCTTTAGGACACATATTACCATTTATATCGTTATGACACATATTACCATTTATATCTTTATGACACATATTACCATTTATATCTTTATGACCCATATTACCATTTATATCTTTATGACACATATTACCATTTATATCTTTATGACACATATTACCATTTATATCTTTATGACACATATTACCATTTATATCTTTATGACACATATTACCATTTATATCTTTATGACACATATTACCATTTATATCTTTATGACACATATTACCATTTATATCTTTAGGACACATATTACCATTTATATCTTTATGACACATATTACCATTTATATCTTTAGGACACATATTACCATTGCAGGTTAATGTCGGGTACACGATAGAACCAGAGGGTCCTTTCTCAAAACAGTCGCCACGACGTGTGAGACTCAGGATTTTTATTTCACCCCCAATGGAAAAAATCCTTTCTGTCTACCGCGGGTCTCCAACACCGTACGTCGGCTTTTCATCATCATCATTGAGTGCCGTCTCTCCATCGAAGGTCGGCTACAAGGGAGCGCTATTCCACTCTGTCTCTTGCTTTAATGGTGCAGATTGTCATCGGTTGACTTGTCCATCTTTTAATGTTACTCGTCCATGTTAGTCTAGGTCTGCCTCTGCCTCTTTTACTTTGTATTTTTAATTCCAATATTAATTTTATTAGGCTATTGTGTCTTTTATTAACATGCCCCCAAAATTTCATTTGTCTTGTTCTAATTGTGTTTAGTAGTTCTCTTTCGTCGGCTTTTCAGGCCAGCTAAACATTGGTTTAAGCCGCACGGCCGCGCACACCGTTTTTTAAAATAGAATGTAACAGTTTCAGTACGGACACTGATTGGCCAAATAGTCAGAAGGAATGAAAACGACAGAAAAAAATGTTTTTTTAAAAATAAAAATGTAATCGGACGAAAAATGCACACATTTAAGCCTCCTGGCATACAAGAATTAGAATGTTAGTATCCTGTTTTTGTTAACATTAGCACTGTTATATGGTCAGAACTACGGCTATGCCGTCTTTCCTTCCCAATGAAAATCTCACGTATTTCTTTAAAGCTAAATTGACCCGTAAGCTGTCGATTGGGATCGAACTCAAACTCTTTCCCATAGTAAAGCAGGCACCCAAAACCGACTCCACCATTTTATCTTTACCGATAAAATATAAAAAATGTTCAGTGGGTGCTTCTTAAAAACTTTGAGCATGGTTTGCATATAAAAATTGGTACCGGACATGACTGTAAAACCTAAAATAGGACATGCCTAGTAAACTTGGCACATGATATGCCTAAAAAACCTGGCACAGAACGTGTATATAAACCTGGCACAGGACGTAACAATAAAACCTGACAAATGACGTGCCAATTAAACCTGGTAAATGACGTGCCTATAAAACTTGGCAAATGACGTGCCTATAAAACCTGGCACAGAACGTGTATATAAACCTGGCACAGGACGTAACAATAAAACCTGACAAATGACGTGCCAATTAAACCTGGTAAATGACGTGCCTATAAAACTTGGCAAATGACGTGCCTATAAAACCTGGCAAATGACGTGCCAATAAAACCTGGCAAATAACGTGCCTATAAAACTTGGCAAATGACGTGCTTATAAAACTTGGCAAATGACGTGCCTATAAAACACGGCATATAACGTGCCAGTAAAACCTGGCAAATGACGTGCCTATAAAACACGGCATATGACGTGCCAGTAAAACCTAGCAAATGACGTGCCTATAAAACCTGGCACACGGCGTGCCTATAAACCCTGGCAAATGACGTGCCTATAAAAATTGGCAAATAACGTGTCTATAAAACCTGGCACATGAAGTGCCTATAAAACTTGGCAAATGACGTGCCTATAAAACCTGGCACATGGCGTACCTATAAAACCTGGCACATGACGTGCCTATAAAACCTGGCACAGAACGTACCTATAAAACCAGGCAAATGGCGTTCCTATAAAACCTGCCATAGGACGTACTTATAAAACCTGACACATGACGTACCTATAAAACCTGGCACATGACGTGCCTATAAAACCTGGCACAGAACGTACCTATAAAACCAGACAAATGGCGTTCCTATAAAACCTGACATAGGACGTGCTTTTAAAACCTGACACATGACGTGCCTATAAACCCTGCTAAATATTAAAAAAGAAATTTAAGGCAGCCTTTCTGTTTACATATTTTATGCGTGTTAAACATGAACATTAAGAACAAACGGCAAAACAATTTTAAAAAGTGAATGTAACAGCAAGAAAGAAAGAAAAAAAGAAAGGAAGGAGGGAGGATGAAGGAGGGGAGGTAGGAAGGAGGGAAGGAAGGAAGGAAGAAAGGAAGGGAGGGAGGGAGGGAAGGAAGGGAGGGAGGGAGGGAGGGAAGGGAGGGAGGGAGGGAGGGAAGGAAGGAAGGAAGGAAGGAAGGAAGGAAGGAAGGAAGGAAGGAAGGAAGGAAGGGAGGGAGGGAGGGAGGGAGGGAAGGGAGGGAAAGGAGGGAGGGAAGGAAGGAAGGAAGGAAGGAAGGAAGGAAGGAAGGAAGGAAGGAAGGAAGGAAGGAAGGAAGGAAGGAAGGAAGGAAGGAAGGAAGGAAGGAAGGAAGGAAGGAAGGAAGGAAGGAAGGAAGGAAGGAAGGAAGGAAGGAAGGAAGGAAGGAAGGAAGGAAGGAAGGAAGGAAGGAAGGAAGGAAGGAAGGAAGGAAGGAAGGAAGGAAGGAAGGAAGGAAGGAAGGAAGGAAGGAAGGAAGGAAGGAAGGAAGGAAGGAAGGAAGGAAGAAGGAAGGAAGGAAGGAAGGAAGGAAGGAAGGAAGGAAGGAAGGAATATCGTTTATGAATTAACCCCAAAATATATGTCAAGAACAAGTACTTTTTCTACATAAGTATCAAATCGCAAAAGAACAGAAAACAGAGCAGTAGAACCGTTTTACTGACGGCTTCCTATGCTGACATTTGTAAAACCACTCTTGACAGATAATCTGTTATTTATGAGGTCTGCCTGAGGATTTGACTGAGGGATTGGTAATAAAGGTTGACGTGCTGCAGTGTAAACAAAAGAATAGGTATGGCAAAAAGTAATTTTAATGCCATGAAAAATATACTAACATCAAAACAAATAGCACCAGGGCTAAAACTAAGAATAGGAAAATGTTACATCTTCTCAATATTCCTGTATGGTGCAGAAACATGGATATTAGATCAGAAAAAAGAACAGAAAATTGAAGCCTTTGAAATATGGATCTATAGAAGAATAGGTAGAATTGGATAGAAAGAAAAGAAAACAAACGATGAAGTCTTAAACAACTAAAAATTAAAAGAGAACTACTAAACACAATTAGAACAAAACAAATGACATTTTGGGGGCACGTTAAAAGACACAACAGCCTAATAAAAGTAATATTGGAAGGGAAAATACAAGGTAAAAAAAGGCAGAGGTAGACCAAAACTAACATGGGCGAGTAACATCAAAAGATGGACAAGTCAGCCTATGACAATCTGCACCATCAAAGCAAGAGACAGAGTGGAATGGCGCTCCACGGTAGCCAATCTTCGATGCGCAGATGGCACTCAATGATGATGATGATGATGATGATGATGATGATGTTATTTGGTTATTTGGTTATGGAAGGCTCCGGTATCACTGCAAACGAATTAAAAACCATAATTGTTCAACCGCCCGTGCCAGTGGAATCATCCGAATTACGAACTCATCTCCCAAAGAAAGGTAGTTGTAGTCCCCATCATAGCACTCTCAGCACACGCCAAAAGACATAAGGCGAAACCGCATAGAAAGTGAACACGGCCAACTGTTCCCTATCATACGATATCAGCATTCATCATAAACAATTGGAATATCGGAACATGATCAAAACGGATGAAGCACACAGCTCACGGTTTGCACAGAGCACTTAACTCAGTAGCTCCTGCAACAAGCCGGACTTGGAATATGAGGAAACTGCAACAAGGAACACATTTAAGACATAGTCTTCAATGGTTCCTACCGCCTATCCACCATATTGCCCGGAAGTTCACTTCCTCCTGAAAGTGATGACCGTCATAGTATTTAAATGTATAGCGCTTGATGATGTTAGGACATCGTGTTTGACTCCAACTCCGAACATACAAAATACATTTCGTCGTCAGATTATCCCCGTTGCACACCAAACAACAGATCGCATGATGATGATGTGTTGGGTCGTAATGGCTTTCTTGACATTTCCGGCTATTACTGGAGAAGCTGGAGTTCGTTTAGTTCCAGGGTATGCTGGGAAACTTGTCCACCCTAGAGGTACTGCAATACTAGGTCTTCTATATCAATAAGAACCATAATTACAGAGACTACGAAATTCCAAGCTACTGTTAGCCAGCCTGTTTTGACGCGGGTTGTTACTATGGGAGACCAGGAGGGTATAGCACTGACCTGTTTTGACGCGGGTTGTTACTAGGGGAGACCAGGAGGGTATAGCACTGACCTGTTTTGACGCGGGTTGTTACTAGGGGAGACCAGGAGGGTATAGCACTGACCTGTTTTGACGCGGGTTGTTACTATGGGAGACCAGGAGGGTATAGCACTGACCTGTTTTGACGTGGGTTGTTACTATGGGAGACCAGGAGGGTATAGCACTGACCTGTTTTGACGCGGGTTGTTACTATGGGAGACCAGGAGGGTATAGCACTGACCTGTTTTGACGCGGGTTGTTACTAGGGGAGACCAGGAGGGTATAGCACTGACCTGTTTTGACGCGGGTTGTTACTATGGGAGACCAGGAGGGTATAGCACTGACCTGTTTTGACGCGGGTTGTTACTATGGGAGACCAGGAGGGTATAGCACTGACCTGTTTTGACGCGGGTTGTTACTATGGGAGACCAGGAGGGTATAGCACTGACCTGTTTTGACGCGGGTTGTTACTATGGGAGACCAGGAGGGTATAGCACTGACCTGTTTTGACGCGGGTTGTTACTAGGGAAGACCACGAGGGTATAGAACTGACCTGTTTTTGCGCGGGGTTAACGGGAAGACCACGAGGGTATAGAACTGACCTGTTTTGGTTGAGCTGATGGTGCGCAGACCTTTCTATTGCGACTGCATGTCGCTGGCACTTATGCTTCTCCACAGTTTCCAGGTTGTTAAGTTTGTCACCTTAAGTACAACTCAGTCATCGATTTTTTTCTTTTAGTGCACATGATAGAAAACCCTTAATGCAGGGCTTTACAAGAAAGAAACAATCTTATTATCATCAGAAGTAGACCCCACAATACTTACTCGACTGGGTTTTTTTTCTCTTTCCATTATATCACTACCTACTGCAAAGCTCTGAATAAAAAGTGATCTATAATCAGACTGATAGAAGACAACGGGAAACAACTGTCACAATGAACATTCATTTTCAGTTCTCACCAAGAATCATAAGGTTATAAGGTTCGTACTTAAGGTTCTAAAAGAAGACATTGCGCATACTATTAACAATGGGCAGAATGAACGTAATAAAGAGCAGAGGTAAACCAAGAGAGAGAAAAAAAATAGAACAGCTTATCCAAAATGGCTTAATAAAATTATCACCGACTGAAAATGAACCGCGATAGCTCAGTGGTTAGTGAACTGGACTACAAAGGACAAGGGGTAGGGTTCGATCCCAACCGACGGCTTCCGGGTTCACCCAGCCTTAAATGGGTACCGGATTTTTTTCTGGGAAAGTAAAGTAGCACGGGCGTAATACCGACCACATTACCCCAAAAATCATGTGCTGAAGGTCTGTAAAATATAGGGTCACTAACACCATATTTCCCTATACGCCGCTTGGCGGGACGGGGGTACTTTGCTTTACTTTACTTACCGACTGAAAATGTGACGTGCCTGGTGAACAGAGAAATGTGGGAAGAGAGATCACCTTCTACAACCGGCATGGCACCTGATGATAATATAATAAGATTCCAGTTTATCATTTTACTACCGTTACCCTCCCTATTAGGGTACCACCTTGTTGTGGTTGGAGAACTTGTGCGCCCCCGGGATCCACGGAGCTCTGTCACGTGAGCTCAAATCCTGGCAGGGTCACCCAAGCTGAACAGATCCTTGGTGAGGGGCCAGACTAAGGAGCCAGAAGTAGATGGACCCTTTAAGTGAAGACGCAGAACGCACCGGTGAGTGGTACACGCTCTGGTCTGGACTAATCCTTCCCCATTTCATGGTTAAATGCCTCTCTCTCTTCCCGCCTCTGTCTTCCTTCCTCTTTCTATCCTCTTTCAAACAGGTATGTGGTGCTCAAGAGCTTAGAAGAACAGCTCACCTTTCAGATAGAAAACTGCGCACTGCTGGCAGATGGTGCTCGTAATGCTGGGAGGATCGACCGTCTAAGTGCAGAATCTCCCTACAAGCAAGACAATCTGCTGACTTGCAGGAAGATCGAGGACAATCAAAGACTTTCATTCATTTATCACGTTCTGCTTTTCCCGGTAGACGTTACAGACTTAAGTCAACGATGTGTTTTCTATCAAGTATACTTTCTGTGGCTTGGTACATAGTGATATTGTATTGTTTTATTATGTCGTCAATTCCTTCCATCTTCTTCTTGATCTACCTCTATATCTTGATTGTTCCATTTTGTTGTTATAAGCTTTTGACAATGGGTTCATGCATATTAAATATTAAATGTTCAATTAAAGGCTAAGGAAAGCAAACCTGAATAAAATACTGACGGAAATCGAATGCATCTAGCTACTGGCACAGAGCATGGTGCAATGTAAAAACATGTACTCAGTCAGAGTAGACCATAACATACCCATAGTACGTCTCATTCACCGATCTTCCTTTTAGTACACTTAAGTAAAATTAATTATCACTTGTTCTGTTTCTGAGATATACATCCGTTGTACTGCACTCCACATAATCAACTAATGATTTAAAACATAAGCCTTCGTTGTGAGAGGAAAATAACAGATTATATCTTCTCGTGCTGACGACTTCAGAATACACGATGACAGGCCTTCTAAACAACTTCTAGACAAACCCTCATTTTTGTGACAGAGATTGATGTGGGTTATATGAGACAGAACGAGAAAAACTGAAAGGAACTCGTCAATCTAGTTAGCAGATCATGTGATTATTTGAGAGCAAAGAGAAAAAAACGGGAAAAGAAAAGGATTATTCTAGATATGTTATCTGAAATTACTGGTAAATATAATTACCGGTCAAGTAATGTATCAACTCTGCTTTCAAGGTTGGGAGCATAAATAGCTAATATGTTCCTCCATGTGTCTTGGCCATGGAGAGAAATTCTAACTATTGTTTTTGACAAACGATGAAGTTTTAAAACAACTAAAAATGAAAAGAGAACTACTAAACACAATTAGAACAAGACAAATGAAAGTTTTGTGGCATGTTAAAAGATACAACAGCCTACTAAAAGTAATATTGGAAGGTAAAATAAAAGGTAAAGGAGGCAGACCAAGACTAACATGGACGAGTAACATTAAAAGATGGACAAGTCAACCTATGACAATCTGCACCATCAAAGCAAGAGACAGAGTGGAATGGCACTCCATGGTAGCCAACCTTCGATACGGAGACGGCACTCAATGATGATGATGATGATGTATCTTGATAATGCTTATACAAACAATCCATTATTTCACCATCACTAAATGTTACTCTCCCATATGTGTGTTAATCTATATCCCCGATAATGAATTTTGGGAATCTGAATTTTCTATCACTTGATATTACTCTTATGTTAACCCTACTAACATTAACCGTGATGGTAAAATGTATTCAACTCTATATAGTTGCCCATTACTCCCATTTATATATTAACCCTCGGTGTCGGTGATGTATTATACAAATGAAATGAGGAAACTTGCATAAAGCTAGACATAAATAGGCAGAGCTAGAGTAAAGCTGGTGTACAATTATGCGGCTCGGGGGTATATTACAGATTTATGAATATCATCATCCTCATTGAGTGCCGTCTCCGCATCGAAGGTTGGCTACCATGGAGCGCCATTCCACTCTGTCTCTTGCGTTGATGGTGCAGATTGTCATAGGTTGACTTGTCCATCTTTTGATGTTACTCGTTCATGTTAGTCTTGGTCTGCCTCTGCCTTTTTACCTTGTATTTCCCTTCCAATATTACTTTTATTAGGCTGGTGTGTCTTTTAACATGCCCCAACAATTTCATTTGTCTTGTTCTAATTGTGTTTAGTAGTTCTCTTTTCATTTTGAGTTGTTTTAAAACTCCATCGTTTGTTTTCTTTTCTTACCATCCTATTCTACCATTCTTCTATATATCCACATTTTAAAAGCTTCAATTTTCTGTTCTGTTTTCTTGTCTGTTATGAATATACGACACGACTAAACAACCAACGTTTGCACTTAATATGTAGTTAGCAGTGGACATAATCAAAATGCAAATTAGTAAACATATGTTAATTAAGTACATTGGTCGGATTTGGTGTTAATTTAGTTGCGCGATTGTGCAGATTTATTTAGACCTAGAGAAGTACTTCATTATTCGTTAATTAATCTTTCTCTTTGTGTCTGTTCCATGTTCCTTTTTATGTACCTTTCAAATTGAAAAGTGATAGTTTGGGCTTGTTATCACTATCAGTAAAACTGTAAAATATGATCCAATGTTTTATTCTATTAAAAGCTGCAGTTGTTCTTCTTTAAGGGCAGCTTAAACTAGCAAGAAACGAGAAACTTAGTGGGCGTATAAGAAGACTTATCAACCAACACAGAACTGGAGTCGTCAGTCGCTGGACGGGACTTGCTGAGGAGGGAATCTGAGCACCTTCGGACATTTTCGGAGTGCAATGATGATGACCCGCAAATAACTCAATATTATAATAATGAAAGCGATGGGCGTTAAGATGGGCACAGCCAGAAACGAAAATCTAGTGGGCGTATAAAAGGACTTATCAACCAACACAGAACTGGAGTCGTCAGTCGCCGGACACTCATGGACATTTTCGGAGTGCAATGATGATGACCCGCAAATAACTCAATAACTTTAAGTAACAAATTAATTTTGACTATATCTACTGTAAACAATGCTTGCGTGTGAAACATAATTGTTTAAGATTTCATGGAAATTAATTTTAGGCCCAAAAATAACATATTTCATCTCAGTTTGCTGAAAATGTTGTGTTTTGTGCAGAAAATCTCTCAATTTAGACTGACATTTTTGTTATGATCAGAAACTAATTAATATAACTTCAAGTAACTCCCGATGTATGTGCGTGTGAGAGAGAGAGAGGGGGGGGGGACACATGGGCATGTGTGTTTGTGTCTATTAACCTATACCCGAGAGAATGAATTTTAAAAAAAAGGTTATGTGCCAATCTTTTGGTACTACTTCTCTATCTATATGTTAATCTATGATTGTAGCTAAGCATACAGACAGACCACTATTCCAATATCGATTGACGTTGCTCTCTCGTCAACACCTTTGTCACATCTTATCAATGTATTCTAATAACACGTTACTGTCCGCCGCTTAGTGTCACTCCTGTCTAGAACACCCCTGACCTCTATCGTGTTGGATTATTCCTATTCTTCATGCTCCTTGTCCTCCCGACATATCAAACAAAATCTATCCACGGTATTCGGTCTGTGAACATGCATAGCAGGGTGCCACAAGTCTTACCCACACAATGTACCTATGAGTCAGCTGGTCTCCTCCGGATTGCTCTTGGTCAGCCTTTTTTCTCGGTCGCCCTCCCTCTAGGGCTTATCGCATATTCGGTGGTAGTAACACACATGTTCGTAGTTAGATTACGTAACTAGTGGTTAAATTGTGCACTGTATGGCTTATATGATGTAACTAAACGGTTAAACGACGTAAATTAGAGATAAGATGACTTTTTAACTGTTTTATATAACTACTTTTAATCAAAAGTAGTTATGCGACGTAGTTGTATAAGTTAGTTGATGTACCTTTTCCTTGTATTGCGTAACTTAATAAATTCGGTTAATATAAAAGTTATATGACGTAGATTGATAATTAGGTGTCGAGTTGCGCAAGCCAAATTGCGGGAATTAGTGTCGAATAAAAGCTGCGGTCCAGACACAGCAAAAATTATACGTCTCTTGCTGAGATGAAGAAGAAACGAAACGGTTCTGTCGTCACATTTTCATCATAGTTGAAAGCCTTGTAAAAGGGGTGAAGTGTCTTAAACTTTTTTTACTTAAAAACTTAAAAATGCTTAAACTAACTGTTCCCGTTAAAAAGGACATATTTCCCATAGTACATTTGTCTCTACGTTTAGTTTTCACTTCATCTTTGAATATTGTCGATATACGGTACCATGTTGAATTAACGTCTGCAAAACGCTGGGGGGTGTTTAATATAGGACCTTCATCATCATCATGTGCCATACAGGTTGGCGTAGGTGATCATGCCCCTCCACAATCTTTTATACACAGTGCATCGTCTCAGTTCTGTTGTTGACTGTTTTCCATGCCATGACACCAAGCTATCCAGTATTTTCTCTCTTTGTCGCCCACGATCTCTCTTTCCTTTTATTTTGCCAGTTGTAACCAAGTATTCCAACTTTCCTCTTCTCATGATGTGCCCGAAAAATGTTGATTGCTTCTTTCTGATGTTTTTAAGAGCTCCCTTTTTGTGTTGGCCTCTTTGAGAACTTCCTCATTGGTCTTTTTAGCTGTCCATGGAACTTTCAACATTCTTCTGAGAAATATAGGACCTTCAGTAATGAAATAAAACAAAAACAAAAACAAAAAAACAGAAGAAAAAGCCTGGTCACGCCATCTAGTGATATGCCGAAATATGATGTTAGTGTCTATTTTGTATTCGGAACATTTTTGGTCGGTATTCGTCAGTCGTGTCTTTCTCTACCAGCATATCGGACATTCATTTAAGGCTGGGTGAACCTGGAAGCCATCGATCAGAATCGAACCCGGCCTCTTTTCCTCAGAGATCTAGTTCACTAACCACTGAGCCAACGCCGCTTCTTTACCAAGGAATGGCTCCATCAACTGTGCAGTCTTACTCCCAGTTCAAGTTATGGCGAACTCAGTTGGGACTGGTACGGACTCACGGTTCACCCTCCTCTGAAATTTGGTACCAGATAGGGGGTCTGGTATCCAACAATATCTAGGCTGAAGCAATCAACGACTCATAGCTGACTGCTGGCATCAGGATTAGTATCGGCAGCAGGTCAAGATCTTATTCCAGCTTGAACAGGGGCTTCGGAAACAACACAAACAAATCTGACCAAGCGAGTAGGAAAGGCAACCAGATACTTAAAAATGTCATGCTGGGGTTGGATGTGCTGAGTTGTAAGTCACAGACATAACAGGATACAGTCAACTGTGAACACTGAGTTGTAAGTCACAGACATAACAGGATACAGTCAACTGTGAACACTGAGTTGTATGTCACAGACATAACAGGACACAGTCAACTGTGAACACTGAGTTGTATGTCACAGACATAACAGGATACAGTCAACTGTGAACACTGAGTTGTATGTCACAGACATAACAGGATACAGTCAACTGTGAACACACAGTTGTATGTCACAGACATAACAGGATACAGTCAACTGTGAACACTGAGTTGTATGTCACAGACATAACAGGATACAGTCAACTGTGAACAATAATACAACATATCTACGCCCACTTAGAGTTCTTTCTCGTGGGCAGGCGATGTTGAGGAAGAGTCGTTGGGTCAACACTAACTACAACATCAAGTGGTAATGGTTGAAGCCGCTAAAAGGGCGCGAACAAGAAACGTACATCTCCCTGGACACCCGACCGGGTTCAGGAGTATGTGAAGAAGAAGAAGATAGGGGAAGAAGATAGGGGAAGAAGATAGGGGAAGAAGATAGGGGAAGAAGATAGGGGAAGAAGATAGGGGAAGAAGATAGGGGAAGAAGATAGGGGAAGAAGATAGAAGAACAAGAAGAAACAAGAAAGCCAAGAAGAAAATAGTAGAAGAAGAGCAAGATGATGATGATGATAAAAGAAGAAGAAGAAAAATATGATGATGATTACATAGTGATTATGATGATGATAATGATGATGATTATGAGATGATGATGATGATAGAAGAATAATAAATGAAATTTATTTTAGGTGAATGTTTATTATATAGAATATTGTGTTTTTAAAAAAAGGCATCTTTGTGAAAATTCATATTCTCTCATTTATACCTAAACTTATTTCCCTTACTTGTAATTTTTTTTTTTTTATAATTCCTTAAATGCACTCTCGATGAAGTAACCTATTTTTTCTGGTTTTTTTTTAAATTATTATTTTATTTTAAACTTGGGTTTTATTAAATTTGTTATTTTTAAAATGTGTATGTCACAAATACTTGTTAAGAGATGATCTTTCCATTACAGATAACAGAGCTGTTAATGTTTACTTTTTTACGTAATTCGCGTCCTAATTTGCTCCCATTAACGTCGCGACACAGTTAATTTGGGCTGACTGTCAAAAACAAACAATTTTTGCATCAGCTGCAGGCCGCTTAATTGTATTCCATTAATCGTGTAGGACGGTTAATTACGTATTCGCTTTTACAATGTCACTGGCAAGTTCTATATATTAATCGTTGAAAATTATTTTCGGTTTTTTTTGTGTGTTTTGTTTTTTAAGTAAAAATGTTCTTATGAAATAGAAATTTACATTGAAGGAACGAGTGGGTATAATAAATGTAGATTCCAAAACGGGAAATAATATTGATTTACATTAATGATTAATGTTAAGGTAATTCGTACAAGCTGCAGATGAAGGTTAAAAGGAAACGTGTTACCTTGCTGGCACATTATTAGATAATCATTTCAGGGAAAGAGGTTTGTTTACAACACTCCGAAAAAAATTACAAATAAACAACAGAAACAAAAAAACAAAGAACAATAGATGGTCCGAAACAGGATCGAACCCGTACTCCTCGGCACAGTGCTTTGCCACGAGAACCATACGCTAGAGCACACGGCCAACTAATCATCATCATCAAGTACCGTGCCAGCTGGCGTAGGTGATCATGTCTCTTCACAACTTTCGATCTCGACAGGTATTTATTATTTTCGTTGTTAACCTTCTGCCAAACCATTCTCTTAAGCTGTCTGGCATCTTTTCTCTTTGCTTCTTTCTAACTCTTCGTCCCTCAATTTTCCCAATTGCCACAATATATTCCAGTTGTTCTCTTCTCATTACATGGCCAAAAAATGATGATTGTTTCTTCCTAATATTGGAAATTAGCTCCCTTTTTGCATTGGCTTCTTTCATAAAGTTTTCATTACTCTTCTTAGCTGTCCATGGTATTCTCATCATTCTTCTTTAAAACCACATTTCTACAGACTCCAGTGATTTTCTTGTCTGTTGTCCTATTGTACATGATTCATATGCATATGTTAAGACTGGCGTTATATAACATTTAAGAAATCTATTTCTTGTTTCTATTGTCAAAAATGGATTGCACAGTATCTTCCTCATTGTTGTGTAATGCTGTTTTTGCCGGAACCATTCTGCATCTCACCTCTGTTGTACATCTACCATCTCAGGTTAACATTGTTCCCAGATATTTAAATTCATTTACCTGTTTTAATATTGTTCCACTTGTCTTCATTGTGCATTGCGATTATGACTTTTTCTTTGTTGTTACCATTACTTCTGTCTTGTTGCTATTAAGGCTAAGTCCTTTATTTTTTGCTTTCTTTCACTATAATGTCTAACATTTCTATAATGTCTAACGTTTCTATAATGTCTAACGGCCAACTCAGCTACCTAAAAAAGATAGTGATTTGTTTCCGAGTGTTGTAACGATATCACTTCTATCACCTCGGAAGTTTCCCTCAATAGTAATATCCATTTAATATTATTTGGTTCCAGTCTAAACCACTGGAAACTCCTATTCGTGCTCTTTCGTCCTATAAATGTTTGGCTGCAACGCAAGTATTCAACCCTACCCTGTCCGGGAGATACTTGTCTTAATATGAAAATACAGATACGCAATTTATTCCCGAGCTGTGTTCTTAACCCTATGCTACAGTCATGAGTGGAACCGCGATAGCTCAGTGGTTACTCAACTGGACTACAAAGGACAAGGGGTAGGGTTCGATCACAACCGACGGCTTCCGGGTTCACCCAGCCTTTAATGGGTACCGGACTTTTTTCTGGGAAAGCGAAGCGGCACGGGCGTAATACCGACCACATTACCCTAAAAATCATGTGCAGAAGGTCTGTAAAATTTATGGTCACTAACACCATATTCCCTATACGTCACTTGGCGTGACGGGGGTTATTTACTTTTACTTTTTTATAGTCACATGAGTTACACATGAGTGAAAGATATCGCCAATGATAGCTATCTTTTTAGATAACTGAGTTGGTCGTGCGCTCTAACATCTGGTTTTCGTGGCAAGGCGCTATTCCGAGGAGTACGGGTTCGATCCTGCTTCGGACCAGCTATTGTCCTTTGTTATTTTTTTTCTGTTGTGGATTATTTCTGATTTTGTTCCGAGTATTGTAAACATACCTCTTCCCCTGAAATGATTCGCTGATCTATCGCCTCGTAATTTTCGCTCCATGATAATATTCGTTTATTATTGTTTGTCTCCTGGCACATGATCACATCATTCACAGCTGTTTGTAAATGATATTTTAGTCGCCTTCTGTATTTCATAAATATATATAATATATATTACGTCTGGTTAATTAAAGAAATTATAATTTACATTTTGCAATCGTTATTCTATCGCTGTGCTATCAATGCCAGACCGGACAGTAGACTCAAGAGAAAAGAGATAAATAACCGCTGCCGAAGTTAAATGTGTTAGAAGCATGGCAGGAAACTGCTGAGAGTAGGGTCAGGGGTGAAGCGAGGCAGGAAACTGATGAGTGATAGGATCAGGGGTGAAGCGTGGCAGGAAACTACTGAGTGATAGGATCAGGGGTGAAGCGAGGCAGGAAACTGCTGAGTGATAGTATCAGGGGTGAGGCGAGGCAGGAAACTGTTGAGAGATAGGATCAGGGGTGAAGAGCCGAAAAAAAGGTTATGAGTAATTCCCGCCATTAAATACAAAATAAATAAACAACAAATAATTTGGTTTAGCCAGGTGAAAAGACAGAAAGATCCAAACACAACACAACGAGTCTTCTATAAAAGCTACGAGAAAACCAGACTCAAGTGTCGACCACGAAAAAACATGATTGATGTAGTATTAGAAACACTATAAAACATAACAGGAGAAGAGGGTCAATGAAGAGCAAACGGCCGTAAACTATATCTTCCCTCAATGTTGAAAGATAGAAGAGGAAGGAAAGAGGAAGAAAATAGCAGTAACAATTTATGTGAAACATTGAAAATATCACACCAGAATGTGTCAACATTTCATAGGTTGTAATTTGTGAGCGGATTAATTCACTTTCCATAATTTATGATGGCCAAAATTGATTCGGATTTGGAACATTTCACAGTTTGAACGGCCTCCTGTACGTAACGCATTAAGTTCAAAGTAGGGGGCATCGCTGTAGAATTCAATAAATTCAAATATAAATGCTACATTTTTAAAATTGTTATTGCCTCTGATACATCAGATCAGAGAGTTCTGCTTTGTTTAATACTTCTCTCCCTTCATCGCTTGATTTTCATCATCATTATCATCATCATGGGCCATACCGTTGGTGTCGGCGATCATGTCCTTACACAATCCTCTATTGACAGTACATAGTATCAATTCTGTTGTTGACTGTTTGCCCTGTTATGACACTAAACTATCTAGTCTTTTCTCTTTGTCGTTCACGATATCTCTTTCCCTGTATTTTGCCAGTTGTAACCAAGTATTCCAACTTTCCTCTTCTCGTTATGTGCCCGAAAAATGTTGATTGTTTCTTTCTGATGTTTCAAAGGAGCTTCCTTTTTTGTGTTGGCCTCTTTGAGAATCTCCTCATTGGTCTTTTTAGCTGTCCAAGGAACTCTCAACGTTCTTCTGAAAAATCCCATCTCTGTGGCCTCTAACCGTCTTTTGTTTAGTTTGTCTACTGTCAATGATTTACTCATACATGTTACAAGTGACTCTATATAGCACCGATGAACTCTCTTTCTCACTTATATCGCTTGATTTTGCTCATCATATTACGTATTTAGATGACGTAACATAACGGTGTGATGACGTAACTTTGTGCTTAGATGACGTATGTTAATAAGATTACGTAATTTAGTATTTTGATGGCGCAACTTGGTATTTATTTTATAATCGTTATTGCCTCCTCTCGTAAGAACTTCCGTGAGAATACTTGGATTGATAATGATGTAGTGAAACAAAATGGTGCTAAACATAAATGACAAACTAATAGAGGCGACTAAATCGAAACAGAAAATAAAATGACAAGAAAAGAATGAAAATAGAAAGTTAATAGAACTGGGCATCAGAACAAAAGGAAATTATTTTGCTATCTTAAATTACAGTTGTAGATGTGGAAAGAAGCCATACCGATATTAATACAGAAGTCCAAGAAGACAATATATCCTTCGGATCCAAACGGCTATAGGCCCATTAGTTTGCTGAGGTATGTAAGGAAAGGAATAGGTTTCTTGATTAAAGCGGAGTAGAGCCCTTCAGATTTTAGGGCTCGATCGATTTTTCTGACCCTTTTGAAGACGCCGCCTGGAGAAGTGTAGCACTTTAGCTCGAGTGGTAGGTTGCAGACGTCGTCTTAAGATGATCTAAATTCTGATTGGTTACTCTTAAAGGTAAATGGCGCCATAAAAGCAAGCATTCGTGTACATACCAGCCTGTCAATTATGTTTATGTTTGTCAAATATCCGTGTAAAGAGTCCACAAATATAAGAAACATGTACATTAAACTAATCACAAATTGTATACAACTTTAAGAAAATAATTTATCTGATACATTTGTTCTCAATTTATTTCTATGATTTCCCTATTTCTTTTTTTTTTTTTTGTTTGTTATAAAGTCCCCGAAAAGTGAAGCCTTTGAATGTGGATTTATATAAGAATAGGAAGAATTGAATGAACAGAAAAGAAAACAAACGATAAAGTCTTAAAACAACTAAAAGGAAAATAGAACTGCTAAATGCAATTCAAATAAGACAAATGCTAATTTTGGGGCACGTTAAAAGACACAACAGCATACTAAAAGTAATCTTGGAAGGGAGAATACAAGGTAAAAGAGGCTGAGGCTGACCAAGACTAACATGGACGAGTAACATCAAAAGATGGACAAGTCAGCCTAAGGACAACCCGAAAGCAAGAGACAGAGCGGAATGGCGCTCCATGTTAGCTAACCTTCGATGCGGAGACGACAACTCAATGATGTCATGAGTCCCTGAGCTTCTATAACAATAGAGAAATGACCTCGACCTCCTTTGATAATAGAGAAATGACCTCGACCTTCTTTAATAAATAGAGAAATGACCTCGACCTTCTAGAATAATTGAGAAGTGACCTCGAACTTCTTTGATAAACAACAAAAGTTTACGTTGGGATTTTTGCCTTCTTGGCGCGGTACATTTAATTCATTCTTAGACAATGTCTTATAGGTTATCATCATCATTTTGTGTCACCTCAGCATCGAATATTGGCTACCATGGAACATCATTTCCCCTCAATACGTCTTTTGTCTTGATGGTGTGCGCAGCCATAGATTCTTCTGTCTATCGCTTGGTGTTGTCAATTCTCCTTAGACGTCTTTGTCTCTACCTTGTATACTGTGTATTCAACTTCCCCCCCCCCAACCCCCAAATGCTCCACATTAGTAACGTAATCCTTGAACTTCTCATTCTATTCATACACTTGTGTACTCTATCCACACACCTGTCGCTATGGGGGGGGGGGGGGGGGGCCCTCGGTAGCCGAGTTGGGAAAACCACCCGACTGGACTACCGACGTTCGGACAACCCGTGTTCGATTCACGCTGGGAGCAGTGTGAATTGTACTCGTGGTTGGAAAAAAAAAAACCCCACGGTCGACCCAGCTGTTGGCAGAAATGGGTACCAGGGTCATTGTCATCTTGTCCAACTGTTTCCCCATATACTGATCTATTTCGCAGGCATGTCAAACCATTTATTGATAGCTCAAGCCCACCGTCTCCGCATACAAGACACACACTGATTCCGAACAAATACGCGATATTTATTACAACCTTTTCTGTTTCCGGCTGAACAAGTCGTATACCAGACAAGTAATTGCGATCCCGTCTATAATAGCCAAATAATTCGTGACCAACTTGTATTAACAGCTATGAAACCTATAATTTTAACAAAATAAAATGTTCTTGCTAGACGCATAGGGAATATAGTGTTAGTGCTTTTATTTATCCATAGCCAACGACACATTTTGGGAGCCGCGATAGCTCAGTGGTTAGTGAACTGGATTACAAAGGACAAGAGGTAGGGTTCGATCCCAACCGACTGCTCCTGTTCACCCAGCCTTTAAAGGGTGCCGGATTATTTTCTGGGAAAGTAAAGCTGCACGGGCGTAATATCGACCCCATTACCCCAAAAATCACGTGCTGAGGGTCTGTAAAATTTATGGTCACTAACACCATATTCCCTATACGCTACTTGGCGTGACGGGGGTACTTTACTTTTTTACTTAAATTAATTGTTACTGCTATATTTCTTCCTCTTTCCTTCCTCTTTTGTCTTTCAACATCGGGGGAAGATATAGTTTATGGCCTTTTGCTCTTCCTTTGGCCTCTGCTACTGTTATGTTTTACTCTTTTTTTTTACAACGGCACATTTGGATGATGTGGTCAGTATTAGGTCAAGCCGCCTTTACTTCCCAGAGAATGGGGTTTGAATGGTCTAGAGATAAGACGCCGGCCTCCAGACAAGAAAATGCCGTTTTTGAATCTCGCAACAGGCGGGGTGAATTATTCCCTTCAAATCCGTGGTTTCTTTGTCGCTCTACCCTGCCCTGGTCTATGGATGATGAGATCCGATGTCTAGGTCTCTCCGGTAACGGCGAAAAATAAGAGGTCCCGTGTGCACTCTGCACACGTTAAGGAAAAAAACCCTTGGCAATTAATAGTCGAAGAAGAGAAAAAAAATGGCCGCTACCCGGATACAAATGTCTACATTAAACTTCTACCCATTCTGAAGGTGGATGTGTCGGGTCGAAAGGATGTGTCGCAACTTTTCGTGAACTAGAGGCACACCCACTTAACTAGTGAACGCTGAGAAGAATAATCGTCACAGAAAAATCTATGGTACCCATTTTTAGAGGTTTGGTGACCTCCAGAACTTTGTCGACGTGGAAAAAAAAACATTCCGCCACTTTTGAGAATTGAACCAAAACTCATCTGATCAGGAAGCGAATGTAGTATCCACTCTTACACCAAGAAAGTGTAACCAGCTACACCATTTTATAATATATATATATATATGTTGCCTAGGACCCACTTTTTAAAAAGACCATGTAACCTACAGCCTACGATACGGTATTGCATTAAGCAACACTTTGAAGCGATCACATGACTTCAGCCACGTGCTACAAGTCACAACTAAGAACATAACATCATTTCTGGTGACGAGTATATAAGTAACGAATAAACATAGCACAGAATCATAAATGATGTCATAAGAGAGATATGAGACATTGAATCAATTCTGAAATACATCCACATTCATCAAATGAAATGGTTTGCTCATCTAGAAAGAATGCCAAGAGATCATATACCATACAAGACATTTATTAACAGAGAAAATAAAAAAACAGCCCGTGCAGCGGCGGATATTCAAAGGAGGCAACGGAGGTCACGAATCCTTTAGTATTTTATCAGAATACATGACACAGTCATATTTCAGCTGAATAAGATAAATGTCAGTGTACACTCAGCCACCGTATTCCCTAGTATAGACGTGATATAGTTCAAATAACTCAAATTGTTACTAATAAATAAAATTCAATATCTATTGAGGTCAAACCTACTACAACCGTACAACAGCATCTATCGACCTTCCAATGTGTATGAGAACTAGATATGCAATTTCAACAATTACGTACTTGTTCCCATGGCAACAAAAGAACAAATCAGAGATGACATTCTATCTTTTTATTGAAACATTAAAAGTAGTGCCGATGGGAAAGCGACCTGAACAAAATGTCACAGGTTTTAATTAACAGGAAAACTTTTTTTTCATAACTTATAATGCATATAACTAATATATTCTGATGTAGTTATAATTATGTTATTTTCAGGGCAATAATTGAA
Source organism: Megaustenia siamemsis (assembly GCA_032433765.1). Classification (NCBI taxonomy): domain Eukaryota; kingdom Metazoa; phylum Mollusca; class Gastropoda; order Stylommatophora; family Ariophantidae; genus Megaustenia; species Megaustenia siamemsis. The sequence goes on along the minus strand of JAVIAB010000106.1, from coordinate 68,883,961 downwards.
GGAACTATATTACATAGCTCAAAATCATGTAATGTTTATGTCGCAAGGTTATGATTAGGTTCAAGGCCAACGTACAAGTTCATGTCTGGCCTTTTCAAGTTTCAAACTCACCGTCCGCCGCTGAGCCCGTGGTAGTAAGATCAGAGTAAGATAAACTGACAACATCACTAGCCACTGGCCAACACCAGAGAAACGTTGCATCAATTGACAATGGTTGAGGTTGTCAGAAGAGCAAGAAAGTGAACCTTGTGTCTCCCTAGACACCCAAACGGGTATAAGAGGAAGTGAAGAGAGCGAGAGAGAAGAGAGAGAGAGAAAGAGATTTATTGCAGTACGAAAACATAAACAGTCAACAGTTGCAGGAGCTACTGAGTTAAGTGCTCTGTGCACACCGTGAGCTGTGTGTTTCATCCGTTTTGATCGTGTTTCAATATTCCAATTGTTTACGATGAATGATGATATCGTACGACAGTGGGAACAGTTGGCTGTGTTCACTTTCTGCGCGGTTTCGTCTTATATATTTTGGCGTGTGCTGAAACTGCTATGATGGGGACTACAGCTACCTTTCTTTTTGTTTGGGAGTTGAGATAGTAATTCGGATGATTCCACTGGCACGGGCGGTTGAGCAATTATGGATTTTTAATTCGTTTGCAGTGATATCTGGGCCTTCCATAACCAAAGAACCAACCAAACAGTCAATACACATCCCGAGCCCCAATGTACAGTTAAGAGATGTACTAATACATTTATTTATGTATATGCTATGTTTAATCTATTCTTCATGTTCATCCATTTTAAAATTCTTCCAAAACATGTTTTTATGTCCACAGGATGCTAAAGATCTTTCAATGAAGAATAATGGCTGAAAGATTCCCAGTGTGTCTCGAACAAGAAAGTAATCGATAAAGACGTCTGCATTGACTTAACAAAGTCGCAGTCTTCGGACACGTAATACAAGTAAAGAAAAATTAAGGACAAAGTAATCATGAATCAATTGCATTACGATTCGGCTACATACTCTATGGAACTATACACCCAAGCGCAAAAAGAGCCAATAATTTTGAGTGATCATAGATTGCGAATTTTAAAAATTGTGAATTTCGTTTTTTTATCTTCTGTAATTTTCGTTTTTGGGATAGCTGCTAATGTTACAAACGTGATTATATTTTACAAGCGAGGTTTGAATAACACTGTGAATATTAGTTTGTTTTGTATTGCTGTATCTGACATAGGAAGCCTCATTACAGGCCAGTGGATTAGCATTTGCCTTAATCCATTCTTCGAAGAATCTGACGTACCAATGGTCACATCTGAAATTCAGTACTTGACAGCTGGGTGGCCACATGTTTGCTTCACTAGAATCACGTGCTGTATCACCGTTTACGTCACAGCAGAGAGATGTACGTGCATCACTTTCCCACTGAAAGTGAAACATATATTCACGCCATTACGAACAAAGATGGCAATTTGTTTTATATACGTCATCATGTTTATCTCATTGGTGCCAGAATACGCCACTGCTTATATTGGATGGAAATTCTACCCACCAAGAAATAAAACTCTTCTGCGCCTTATCTTCACCAGCGATCGAGACAAAGTACAGGGCCTTGTATTCGTCCTCAACGCTACACTATCACTACTATCCTTTGCCGCTGTAACGCTCTGTACGACAATTTTGGTTTGGAAGTTAAAAGTCACGGCTAAGTGGCGCCAGAACTCAACGTTCTACCTCGAACAGTTCCAGAATATCGCGGTTCGGGAGAAGAAAATTGTGAACATGATCGTGCTGATAGCCATAATTCTGATTATTTGCTACATTCCGGGCACGACTCTTCTGTTGATAACGTTTTTCGTGCCCGAGTTTAGCGTGACTGGGAAATACGTGAACGTATTTTTAGCAGGATGGAGCGTTGGTCTATTACTGGAAGCAGTTAATTCCAGCATTAATATATTTCTATACTATAGTATGAGCACCAGATATCGACAAACATTCATGCAGCTTTTTTCCAATTGCGGTAGAAGGGTGTCTCGTTCAACACCAGATCAGGAAAACGGCAAATTTTACGTCAATATAGCGCAGTCGGGATATGTCGAAAGATCGGATTCTGACGTCATGTACGAGGTGTCAACAGAATTTTGTGACCTGGAAATACCTTGCGTTAACAATACCGAGAAAATGACCGAAAATGGCTGAGTTATTAATTATGACTGTTACAAATCGAAAATACACCACCTGTTTGTTTACTACGTCATACAGTTAATAACACTCAAAATTCAAGTCCCGTGACGCACAAAAAGATGCACTTTAATAAACATCTTACATGTGACGTAAGGAAAGTTTCTGTGTTTCCCTGAACCGGATTACAATGTTCAAAGTTTCACTGCTTGTAACTTGTATTATTTATCTTTGATTAAATTCATGTATTTTGGGTATTTGAAGTTAATAAGAAAAAGAAATTTGCCGTGACAACATAACAGAATTGCTTCAAAATATAATGGACTAACCCAATGTAGGTCGTCTTCCCGGACAAATAAGACAAACGTACAACACAAAAATACCAAATTTAGACAATATACTTCATTTTCGGGAGCCGCGGTAGCTCAGTGGTTAGTGAACTGGACTACAAAGGACAAGAGGTAGGGTTAGATCCCAGCCGGCGGCTTTCGGTTCACCCAGCCTTTAATGGATACCGGATTTGTTTCTGGGAAAGTAAAGCGGCACAGGCGTAATACCGACAACATTACACCAAAAATCATGTGCCTAGGGTCTGTAAAATGTATGGTCACTAACACAATATTCCCTATTCGCCACTTGGTGTGACGGGGGTACTTTTTTATATACTTAATTTTCAAAAAGAAAACTCTTTATACAGAGATTTGAAATACGAAGAAATCTGATCATCAGAAGTGTCTTTCCGTTGAGCAATATTTGTGGCCTTTTAGCTGCTTGATTTTGTAAATTAGGCGGATCGCCTGGGACTAGACTGAATCCGAAAGATCATGAAACGTCGTTATTGAATACATTGTGAGATCACACTACTAACATACACTGACTATATGATGAGATCACACTACTAACATACACTGACTATATGATGAGATCACACTACTAACAAACACTGACTATATGATGAGATCACACTACTAACATACACTGACTATATGATGAGATCACACTACTAACAAACACTGACTATATGATGAGATCACACTACTAACATACACTGACTATATGATGAGATCACACTACTAACAAACACTGACTATATGATGAGATCACACTACTAACATACACTGACTATATGATGAGATCACACTACTAACATACACTGACTATATGATGAGATCACATTACTAACAAACACTGACTAGCAGCTGAGATCACATTACTAACATACACTGACTATATGATGAGATCACATTACTAACAAACACTGACTAGCAACTGAGATCACATTACTAACATACACTGACTAGCAACTGAGATCACATTACTAACATACACTGACTAGCAACTGAGATCACATTACTAACATACACTGACTAGCATCTGAGATCACACTACTAACATACACTGACTATATGATGAGATCACACTACTAACAAACACTGACTATATGATGAGATCACACTACTAACATACACTGACTATATGATGAGATCACACTACTAACATACACTGACTATATGATGAGATCACACTACTAACATACACTGACTATATGATGAGATCACACTACTAACATACACTGACTATATGATGAGATCACACTACTAACAAACACTGACTATATGATGAGATCACACTACTAACATACACTGACTATATGATGAGATCACACTACTAACATACACTGACTATATGATGAGATCACACTACTAACATACACTGACTATATGATGAGATCACACTACTAACATACACTGACTATATGATGAGATCACACTACTAACATACACTGACTATATGATGAGATCACACTACTAACATACACTGACTATATGATGAAATCACATTACTAACAAACACTGACTAGCAGCTGAGATCACATTACTAACATACACCGACTATATGATGAGATCACATTACTAACAAACACTGACTAGCAACTGAGATCACATTACTAACATACACTGACTAGCAACTGAGATCACATTACTAACATACACTGACTATATGATGAGATCACATTACTAACAAACACTGACTAGCATCTGAGATCACACTACTAACATACACTGACTATATGATGAGATCACGCTACTAACATACACTGACTATATGATGAGATCACACTACTAACATACACTGACTATATGATGAGATCACACTACTAACATACACTGACTATATGATGAGATCACACTACTAACATACACTGACTATATGATGAGATCTCCCTTACTAACATACACTGACTATATGATGAGATCACATTACTAACATACACTGACTATATGATGAGATCACACTACTAACATACACTGACTATATGATGAGATCACACTACTAACATACACTGACTATATGATGAGATCACACTACTAACATACACTGACTATATGATGAGATCACACTACTAACATACACTGACTATATGATGAGATCACATTACTAACATACACTGACTATATGATGAGATCACATTACTAACATACACTGACTATATGATGAGATCACATTACTAACATACACTGACTATATGATGAGATCACATTACTAACATACACTGACTATATGATGAGATCACATTACTAACATACACTGACTATATAATGAGATGACACTACTAACATACACTGACTATATGATGAGATCACATTACTAACATACACTGACTATATGATGAGATCACATTACTAACATACACTGACTATATGATGAGATCACATTACTAACATACACTGACTATATGATGAGATCACATTACTAACATACACTGACTATATGATGAGATCACATTACTAACATACACTGACTATATGATGAGATCACACTACTAACATACACTGACTATATGATGAGATCACACTACTAACATACACTGACTATATGATGAGATCACACTACTAACATACACTGACTATATGATGAGATCACACTACTAACAAACACTGACTATATGATGAGATCACACTACTAACATACACTGACTATATGATGAGATCACACTACTAACAAACACTGACTATATGATGAGATCACATTACTAACATACACTGACTATATGATGAGATCACACTACTAACATACACTGACTATATGATGAGATCACACTACTAACATACACTGACTATATGATGAGATCACACTACTAACATACACTGACTATATGATGAGATCACACTACTAACATACACTGACTATATGATGAGATCACACTACTAACATACACTGACTATGATAAATAACGAAAACGATGTATATCGATGTGACATAACTAAGCACAGGGAGCCGCGATAGCTCAATGGTTAAAGAACTGGACTACAAAGGACAAGAGTTAGGCTTTGCTCCCAACCGACAGTTTCCAGTTCACCTAGCCTTTAATGGGTACCGGACTTTTTCTGGGAAAGTAAAGCGGCACGGGCGTCATACTGACCACATTATCCCAAAAATGATGTGTCGAAGGTCTGTAAAATTTATGGTCACTAACACCATATTCCCTATACGCCACTTGGCGTGACGGGGGTACTTTACTTTTTTTTACTTATAACTAAGCACAATGGCATAATTTGGGGCAGGACTAATGAGTGGTTGCCACTGGAGTAACATATTTAAAAAGCATTAATAATACATCTCTCTCTCATTTTTTCTTTTTTTCTTTTTTTTTTTCTTTCTTTCTTTCTTTCTTTCTTTCTTTCTTTCTTTCTTTCTTTCTCTCTCTTCTCATCACATGTTTAACATACGTCCAACGTCTTTTCTTGATTAATGATGATAGTGGTTGATTGGCGATTTCTCTAATTTCCTCGTTTGTTTTTGAATTCGTTCCACCATCCATGCGATGAGGAGAGATAATAACCGAATAGTAAAGCAAGCCCTCAAGTGGGAAACAACAGGTAGGAGGAAAAGAGGCCGACCCAGCGAAACAGTGTGAAGAACATTGATCAGGGAGGCAAAAGCAGCAGGAATCGGCTCTCTCAATGAGATTGAGATGCACGCACAGAAGAGACAAATGACAAAATATGATTTTTAAAAATCTTTTCAAGTATTGAGACTGCTAGAAAGAAAATTTCGAAACAGGGAAATGGTATCTGGGTTTATGCCCTATGGGCCGACTACGGCTCGAAAGGTTTATAGATAGAATAATGCATATTAAAAAAATAGCAGGTTAATTGTCACAACACCGCCTTTCCTCAATCTGGCGCTGATAACACGCACTACGCAAATGTATTTTTTTTTCCGTTCTCCAGCTTCGACCTCTGACGAAGTCCCTAGAGGCTAGAAACTGAATTTTGCGTGTTAATCCATTTTTTTTCCCTGGCAGCCGTGTGCACAGGGGCCCCTCGCCGCACAGGCTCCATCTTCGGAGGTACTCATATTTTTCCGTCGATGAGTAATAGACGTTTCAAGCCGGGCATTGCTGCTGAGATCAGGGGTGGTTGCCGCAGACAGAAATCAAAACTAAAAATCTCAACTGGTGCAGCCGGGATTTGACCCTACAACCTCTCTGTCTCGAGGCCGGCGACTTGCCTCGAGACCAAACAGTACTCACCCCCCCCCCCCACTCCCCTCCCATCACCCAATGTATATTAAGCTGGAACTGTAAAAAGATCATGAGTTATGGGAACCAATCAAATACGGCAATGCTTAGAGGAGCAGAAAGGAAAGGGAAGTTTGTAAGGGAGAGTGGGGTATGATTGATCGATCTCTCTGGTTAATATTCCAACAAAGGGCCATATAGTTGTGAGGCAACCAGAATGTTGCTACATAGAAGGGTGCATTCGTGAAAATAGAGGGGCGGGGTAAGGTGTTTAAAAGATTATGGGATGGGATTAAGTAACAATGAGAAGACGCGAAAGTGTAGAAGAAAATGGAAGACAGAAAAGTTGACATACGGTCAATACGAGACGAAAAGAACAAATAAAAGTAAACTGAGGTAAATAAGCTGGACCAAAATGTGCATCACGTCAGAGTCATAGCTGACTCTGGCGTCAAAGTCAGTGAATTTGGATGGAATAAAATCCACACTTTATCTCCGTATGGAGCTCCCGAATCCTGAAGGTTCAGCGTAGTCTAGCGAGTTTATATTAAAAGGAAAGGTAATTCCGGCACCAAAAATTGCCGTGTTGAAGTCGATGTATCGAACTGAAATAAGAAATATATAGACCGCGGCACAACATTAAATATCACATAATCATCAACAGATGATAAAAGATTTAAAAAAAAAAAAACATACTTGATGAGAGATCACAACACCTGTGACTGAAAATTAACATAGATAAGACCAACACCATGATAATTAGTACAGTTGGCAATAACCAAATAACAATTAGAGAAACACTTCTACTAGACGTAAAGTCTTACACATATCTGGGCAGTAATATAGACAAAGAAAGAGAAACAGAATGATATCAAAATAAGGACATAAAAAAAGCAAGAGGAGCTTTTGCTGCACTAGGAGGCATGGAAATCCACAGAAATTAGGTTAAATACAAAAATAAGCATCATCACCTCCAATGTTAAACCAGTGCTATTGGATGGTTGTGAAACATAGAGAACAACAAAAATGACAATCACGAAGATACAGACCTTTATCAATGGATGATTGTGCTCAATAATATGGTGGAAATGGCAGGATAAAATCACTAACATAGAATTATGGGGAAGTACCAGTCAAATGCCAGTGGATAAAGAGATACAACAAAGACGATGGCACTGGATAGGGGACACACTGCAGAGGCCAACTGAGAGTATTACATGACAGGTCCTTTTTTAGAATCCCCAGAGGAAGAAACAAAGCGGGAGACCAAAATATTCTTGGATAGGACAGGTGGAAGCAGAGATGAAGATGGCGGGATAACATTGAATGATCTTAAAAGTATGGCAAGAAACAGAACGGCCTGGAAGGTGTTTATCGATGACGTGTACACCACAGAGCTGAAAGGAAGAAGAAGAAGATGATGATGAAGATGAAGACAATATAATTGAAGTCATTTTTATGATGAATTACAAAAAATAAATGCAAAGATAAAAGAATTAGACACTGATTTCGGAAAAAGAAAGTACCATAATTTAATATAGAAGAGCGGAACACATTATTCCCGCTTAGAAAAAAGTATTCCCAAGGTGGTTTTCAATCTGAACTCAAGAGAAAAACACGCTCTATAGTCAGAAGCGCAATAAGTTATTCCTTTGTCTTTGATGTTGAGGATGTCTTGGTGATCCATTCTGTGAAAAGCTAAAGTAGTCCCGACACTTCGAAAGATGCAAAGTGCTGCCAAGAATGGCCGCCTACCGTTCGATATTGCTTTCATGTGAGTTTTATTACAAAGTCGACAGATCATGACACTGATAACACATGACAGATGTTCGTTCACAAGAAAAAATGTAATATAGAAGGACACAGAGTGTTGTCTGAAACATATATAAATAGACACGATTTGTAAACATGACGTCACACTACGGCGATTTCTAATTATAGCTCGTTTCAAATCACGTGCCCAACTTCAAAACGCTATTACTCAGTAACCATTTGTTAAAAACTGTTGAAATTTTCCAAATGTTATTAGAATGCAAAAGACCCTTTAAATGTATATTTAACAAATATCTTGCAGCTGCAGTTTTCTTAAAGCGGCGAATTTCTTTGATGTTTGTCAAAATTGTAAATTGTGAACCCCTAAATAATAGAAATTACCGTAGTTGCTGGTCTATGATTAATTTTCACTAGGTAAAGGCGTGGCCGTAATGGGGAAATAACTGAATAAGATAAAACACCAGGAGAATTATTGTCTTCTCAGTTCGAGGACGGACGATAATATCAAGGTATACATGTATGTCCAATTTTCATAGTTGTGTGGTCCTGAAAAGGACCGTTTGTTGAACTAATTTAAGGTAATATAGGGGCCAACATTGTGGGGACTATATACTTTCATTCTGAATCAGACGAGTCTAAAAGATTAATAACTGTTTGGGGTTGAACATTCCACAAACCATCATTTTTCCAATATTCCTCTTCCTGTTTTAAGACGTGGTCTTCACATTTAGCCTAATAATCTTTGTCTATATTTAATAAAGCGAGATTAGCAAGAGTCTTTACATCGCATATTTTGAATGTTATATTGTCATCTGCCACTTGTCCTTTTAATTTTGCCAAGATTAGTTCTATTGGATTTAAATGAGCATGGTAAGGTGGCAGCCTCAAACTTATATGACCGTGCTCTTGGATAATCTTATCTATTTGAAAAATCTTTGTCCTTTGTTTTTGCTTTACTAGAGATAGTAATTCAGGTTTTAAGTACATGTTATTAAATTGTATGTGCTTCTTTGTGAGCCATATCTTAATAGCATCTTTTGTACTGGATGACGTCGGGACTTTATCTTCAAGTGCAACAATGTTGTGGTACGCTGCATTGTCCATTATTAGGCAAGATGGTCGATCTAGTGATGGGAGAACAGAATTTTCAATCCAATGTCTAAATATGTGACCATTCATCTCAGAGTGATAATCCCGATTGTCTATGGATTTTGAAAGAAAAATGAGCTCTGCATTCTGTATTAGTCCATGTTGTCGACTACCTGCATGAGCAATTATCAAGCGCTGTCCTTTGCTGCTAGGTATTAATCTCTTAATCTTTCCATCTGATGACTGCCATTCCCTTTGGTTAGTGTGGTGAGCATTGATCCATGTTTCATCCAAGTACACAATATCATAAACTTGCTTGTGCACCTCTTTTACTTCACGTAAGTACTTGCTTCTCATGACTACTATATGTGGCTTCTCACAGATGATGTTTCGTCCATTGGAATACTTTCTGAATGTAAAGCCTGCAGCTCTCACATTCCTCCATAGTGTAGACTTTGATATTTCAATACTGTTGTTCTTTTTCAGCGATACTTTTAATTTTCTTATTGTAACAGTTTCATTCATACCCAACATTTTGCGAATTTCACTTCTAATAAGTTCACTGTCGAAATTATCCAACATTTTAGCTCTTCCTTGTGATTTTGTACATTTTGAACATTGACGATCACGTGCTTGAATCCAGCGATTAAATGACTGTTTAGATAAATCCAAAATGTGTCTTGTCCTATTCTCAGGGTTTTCTAAAGAATGAAATAATCTTCCTCGTTTAGCCTCTTAGCAAAAATAGTCATACATTTTTATTGCGGTGTTTTGTAAACTGCAGAATTTCATTTTAAGACTCATGATAAATGTTATCGTTCCACGTCTCTACCTCTGAAAGAACGGAAATGGAACACACAATTTCTCGTGTTTTTTACAAGTGTCTAATTGTGTCAAAAAACCATGGCGGACGCGTGCAAACACGTCAATTTTACCGTGTATGGATTTTTACTCGCTATTTTTAACTTAAAATACTGTAAACATTAAGTTTTGACTACATCAATGGGTCGTTATAAATTTATATAAATCAAATAAGCAACAATAATAACCAAATGTTTTTTTTAATGAAATTAATTCCCTGTTGGGTTCTAATCATTATAACTTTACATGCAAATTTTTAACAACTTACAACAAGCGGTTAAAAAGCTATCGATTTTAAAAGTTGGGCACTAGTTATGAAACAAGCTATAGTAGATTCTAGGCCTCTGATCTTCCACTTCTACTGAAGTCTTGGAACGTAAAGTACATGATAGTCGAGCCAAGGGTAGATCAACAAAAAAGTGGCCTGGTAACAAGGTGGACCTGTGGGCCTATGACAACGCGCACCATCAAGACAAGAGACTGTAAAATTGCGCTCCATGATAGCCAACCTTCAATGTGGAGACGGCATCAAACCAAAAGGAAAAATTAGGCACGTGTTGGGTCCAGTAAAATTAAAACATTTATTTATTTTTTTATTATTCATTTATTTTTTGGGGGGAGGGGGGTTGTTGTTAGGGTCATCTTCGCTGCACACCGGACGAGTCCGTAGGTGCTCCATTATCTCCTTCGAGAAAATCCGAGAACAATCCTGACCCACGTGCACGAACTCCGTAGCATGGGATCCACGGTACTGGTAGATTTTTACTAACAATTTTTGCCCAGGCTGCGGCCATATTTATGGCCTGCCTATTATTTTCGATGTTAACTGTCAATGTGTCATTTTAATGTGTGCGAGTGCACACTGGACTTCATGTTCATTGCCGTTATACGAGAAGGCTAGACATCGGATCTCACTGAAGCCGACGTTGTACCTCTAAACTAAAAGCCCACCCCCCCCCCCCCAATGAAAATGAAAGAACATACTACATTAGACAAGAAAACAGAACAGAAAATTGAAGCCTTTGAAATGTGGATTTATAGAAGAATAGGTAGAATTGGATGGAAAGAAAATAAAATAAACGATGAAGTCTTAAAACAACTAAAAATGAAAAGAAAACTACTAAGCACAATTCAAACAAGACAAATGTGATTTTTGGACCATGTTAAAAGACACAACAGCCTACTAAAAATAATCCTGGAGGAGAAAATACAAGGTAAAAGAGGCAGAGGCAGACCAAGACTAACATGGACGAGTATCATCAAAATATGGACAAATCAGCCTATGGCGACCTGCACCATCAAAGCAAGAGACAGAGCAGAATGGCGCTCAATGGTAGCCAACCTTCGTTGCGGAGAAGGCACTCGATGATGATGATGAATGAAAATGAAAGCAGAAACTATCTCCACTAGATTCGCTTGTGACCTCTGCCCCTCACAACCTCTCTGAAATCAAGACCTTGACCCTTCACCGAGGTGCGCGTGGCCGTGCGGCTAAAACCACTGTTTCACTGGCCTGAAAAGCCGACGTACGGTGTTCGAGACCCGCGGTAGTAGACAGGAAGGATTTTTTCTATTGGGGGTGAAATAAAAATTCTGAGTCTCACACGTCGTGGCGACTGCTTGATCAAGCGGCCTTTATCCCTCTGGTTCTATCGTTGCCCCCCGACATACACCAGCAATGGTACTATGTGTCGTAAAGAATGATAGATAGACCCTTCACCTAGACTCCTTGCTGACGTTTTTTTCCCCTAAGAAAATTAAGAGTTCCTTCAACTCCATGAGACGCTTGGGGAAATATAGTGTTGGTGATGAGTTACCATACCTCAGGATCTGTGCCTTTATTTTGTTATATTCGCGTGACCTGAAGCCAGTACTCATATTTTTCAATGGCCAACGACATATTTTATTTGGTGATGTTGTAGGTTTTACGTCCAACCGCCTTATTTTTCCAGGAAAATGATGTTTTATTATTGAACACATTTCAGACTGGATGAGTATAGGAGACGCGGATGGGGATCGAACCCGACCTCTTGTTCTGAGTAACCCAGTTTACTAACCACTGAGCTACCGCGGCTCATCTTGCGCTCTGTTAAGTTAGTTCCTTGCTAGAGTTATTTTCTTTATGTTGGTCACATGACCTCTAATTTTAAAAAAAAAAAAAAAAGTAGTTTGATCGATGTCGCATCAGAGAATGACTTTTTTCATATTTTTTTTTTTTTTTGCGTTCGCCAGCTTTCACGCACTGGTTAAGTCCCTAGAGACTAGGAACTGAATTTTGCGTGTTAATCCATTTTTTTTTTCCCTGGCAGCCGAGTGCACATGGGTTCCTCGCCGCACAGGCAGATAACTGTCTTCGGAGGTACTCATAATTTTTCTGCCGATGAGCAATAGACGTGTTAAGCCTTGCCACGCTATAAGGACGATTGGGTGCTTGCAATTATTACTTTGTAAACCGTTATAACGGGAGCCGCGATAGCTCTGTGGTTAGTGAACTGGACTCCAAAGGACAAGAAGTCGCGTTGGATCCTGATCGACGGCTTCCGGGTTCACCCAGCCTTAAATGGGTACCGAGTTTTTTTTCTGGGAAATAAAGCGGCACGGACGTAATACCGACGACATTACCCCAATAAATCATGTGCTGAAGCTCTATACTTGAAATACTATACTAAAATATGGTCACTAACACCTTATACGCCATCTGGCGTGATGGGGCTCTTTACTTTATTACTTAAACCTTTATAAACTTTGGTCCTGAGTTTAAAGACTGAATTGTCTGCTCTTTCATGCTACAGAACTTTACTATCTGATGCTACCGGGTGATGAACAAAGAAAAGCAGGATATGCGATCTTAAAAATCAGGATTTTTCATTGAAAAAAACAGGACATGGAAAAGTGCTGCTTTTTTTCAATATTTGTATAATAATAAGGTATATGCCTGGCTAGACGCATTTTTTCCCGTATTCCCCCCTCCCCTTTTTCTCCTCCTAGACGCAGAACAGAAACTAATAAAAAAAAACCAGAACATGGACGAAATCCTGACATCTGTCAACCCTAATTTATCACCTTGTTTTTTTTGTTAGGTTTTATTTTTTTCAGTTACCTGCCTGAGATCGATTTAAGAAAGAACATAATTGCCTTTTTGTTTATTTTTAATGTTACTTTCTAATAAACAAAATAATACATCTCGTTGGTTCCACATTCTTTGCTATATGTGTACATGTGAAAAATGTCTCTGATACTTTCTTGAATGCAGAATGGCTCAGGCAATATCAGCTTTCCAAAAAATGAGGAAGATACTATGCAATCCATTTTTGACAATAGAAACAAGAAAAAGAGTTCTTAAATGTTATGTAGAGGCAGTCTTAACATATGGATGCGAATCATGGACAATAGGACAACAGACAAGAAAATCACTGGAGTCTGTAGAAATGTGGTTTTACAGAAGAATGCCATGGACAGCTAAGAAGAGTAATGAAAACGTTCTGAAAGAGGCCAAAGCAAAAAGAGAGCTAAATTTCAATATTAGGAAGAAACAATCATCATTTGTTGGCCATGTAATGAGATGAGAACAACTGGAATATATTGTAACAACTGGACAAATTGAGGGACGAAGAGATAGAGGGAAGTTAAGAGAAAAAATACCAGACAGCTTAAGAGAATGGTTTGGCAGAAGGTCAACAACAGAAATATTAAATAACTGTCAAAATCAAAAGTTGTGGAGAGACACGATCACCTACTCCAGCAGGCCCTTGTACTTGACGATGATTTCATTGAAGTCGAGCCCAATAACCAAGTGGAGAAGGTAGTCACATGTTGGCCATGTAATGAGAAGAGACAATAGAGAGGGAGGTGGTCATATGTTGGCTATGTAATGAGAAGAGACAAGAGAGGAAGGTAGTCACATGTTGGCCATGTATTGAGAAGAGACAAGAGAGGAAGGTAGTCACATGTTGGCCATGTAATGAGAAGAGACAAGAGAAGAAGGTAGTTACATGTTGGCCATGTAATGAGAAGAGACAAGAGAAAAAGGTGGTTATATGTTGGCCATGTAATGAGAAGAGACAAGAGAAGAAGGTAGTCACATGTTGGCCATGTAATGAGAATAGACAAGAGAAAAAGGTGGTCATATGTTGGCCATGTAATTAGAAGAGACAAGAGAAGAAGGTGGCCATATGTTGGCCATGTGATGATACGAGACAAGAGAAGAAGGTGGTAATATATTGACCATGTGATGAGAAGAGACAAGAGAAGAAGGTGGTCTTATGTTGGCCATGTGATGAGAAGAGACAAGAGAAGAAGGTGGTCTTATGTTGGCCATGTGATGAGAAGAGACAGAAGAAGGTGGAAGAAGAGACAAGAGAAGAAAGTTGTTATATGTTGGCTATGTGATGAGAAGAGACAGAATAAGATGGTCGTCATAGGCTGCTTACACTAGAGTAATCAGAAATCTAAAGAGAGCGAGATTGTGTGTTCAACATTGTTGTGTGCTACGTCATCGTAATGGTCCCCTAGACCGGCCATGCGCCGGGGGTAATTTGACTACTAACTGTGCGTCTATATGTTCGAAATTGGAGTCAACAACGATGGCCTAACATCATCAAGTGCTAAGATGATCATCATTTTCAAGAGGACGTGAATTACCGGTATATGGCGGCGGAAACAATTGAAGGCTATGCATGAAAAGTGTCCCTTGTTGCAGTTTCCTCATATTCCAAGTCGCATGTCTGTGTTAGTCACCTTTAGTGACTCAGGCAGATGGTGAGAAACATGGGAGGGCTGAATCCCCATACAGAAAAGACAATCTGCTGCCTTGTAGGAAAATTTGGGGACAATCAAAGGCTAAGGAAAGCAAACCAGAATAAAATGCTGGCTGAAATCGGATGCACTGGGCCACTGGTGCAGAACACAGTGCAACGTTTTAACAGGTATTCAAGCAGAGTGGATCTAACAGGCTTAAACAGACAGCTGTCTTCGTGTGAGAGTCTGGAGTCCTACTCTGATTGAGTCCTGATCGCAGAGAGAGAGAGAGAGAATGTGTTGGACAAAGGTGTATATATTGCAGTTTTTCTGTAAAGCATGATACTGCATCTATGACCAATTAACGTTCTATTAAGGGTGGACGATGAAGTGAAGTTTTTGTGGCTTAATTTTACAGTACATGATGGCCATTCCCATGTCCAACCCTACTTAATCGCTTCTTACGAACAAGCCTAAAATGAAAATTTTCAACTTAAATAGTGAATCAGTCCTATTACACATGGCTGTAAAACATAGAAAACAACAAAAAATGATAATCACAAAGGGCCTTCACTGAATGGATGCTTGCGCAGAATAAAAGGATTGAAATGGCAGGACAAAATTACTAACAAAGAATTATGGAAAAGTACCAGTGCACAAAGAGATACAATGAAGACAATGGTGCTGGATTTGAGACACACACTGCAGAAACCAAATTAGAGTATTAAATGGCTGGCCCTTTTTTGGAATCCCCAGGGAAAGAGACAAAGAGGAAGACCAAAATATTCTTGGAGAAGACAGGTGGAAGTAAAGATGAAGATATGGAATGATCTTAAAAGAATAGCAAGAAACAGAACGGCTTGGAAAGTGTTTGTTGATGACCTATGCTCCACAGGGATACTGAAAAGTAGAAGAAGAATGGATGATGAATAAAAGCAATGATGAGGTGAACATAGTAGGTATAAAACTAATTACATTTCAGGTGCATACAAAATAATAAAATGTCCACTTGAAGGTAAAAAACAAATGAGTTTATTCATATTATAAATCAAGAAAGGTGCCTCACACCACTCGGTTGAGCTGAGATATGAACACATAGCAACAAAACATTATACTAAAAAATTAATAAACAATAATAACATGTAGTGTAAAAAAAAATATGAAAATACAGCATAATTTGTAATGAAGGAAGTAATGATAATTAATTACATTGTTATATAAACATAATAATGCACTTCTACAGTATAAAAAATAAAACATCTATTATTTAAATACAATAAATGTTACAATAAAATTATAGATATCTGTTATTGTGTGCATTACTCCAGAAAAAAGTAAATTTCCATAAACATAAATACAGTTAATTTTCACTGGAATTGAAAAATTTAAGAATTAAAACATGGTGTGTGTGGGGGGGGACAGCTTTATGTTGTTAGAAACTAAAAGAAGGCGCGCCTACCAGCACCAGAGCTGGAAGTTGTCAGCGGCCCACAGCTGATGGCTTGCGCCAGGATCAGTGAACCAAAACCATCCAGACCCTGCTCCACCTCTCCGTGGTGCCTCCAGTAACAGACTAACCTGTCTAGTCTGGCCAAGCGTGCAGGGATCGAAGAGGGAAGACAACCCGGTACTCAAAAATGTCGTGCTAAAGTCGGATGTGTTGGGCCGAAAGGCGCAAATATAACAGTTATACTGCAAACCACAACACAACGCAAACACGTCCACTACGTCCCTGTATGGCGGATGATGAAGAGGAATATTCTAGTCTACCACGATGCTCTAGAATACTTTAGTCATCGGGCGAACGCAAACAACCAAAAAAGATTAATTAACAAGATCCAGCTGTTGTAAGAATCTACCGCATTCCACTCTTCTCTCTCAGAGCAGACCTTTCAAATAGATAATGCACTATAGATCATTAACAGATCCTGCAGCACATTGGTAATACACTCTTCTGACTGGTCCCCTCTTTCAGTCCATCATCATCATCATCATCGAGTGCCTTCTCCGCAACGAATGTTGGCTACCATGGATCACCATTCCACTCTTCTCTCTCAGAGCAGACCTTTCAAATAGATAATGCATGTTGTGATCATTAACAGATCCTGCAGCACATTGGTAATACACTCTTCTGACTGGTCCCCTCTTTCAGTCCATCATCATCATCGAGTGCCTTCTCCACAACGAATGTTGGCTACCATGGATCACCATTCCACTCTTCTCTCTCAGAGCAGACCTTTCAAATAGATAATGCATGTTGTGATCATTAACAGATCCTGCAGCACATTGGTAATACACTCTTCTGACTGGTCCCCTCTTTCAGTCCATCATCATCATCGAGTGCCTTCTCCACAACGAATGTTGGCTACCATGGATCACCATTCCACTCTTCTCTCTCAGAGCAGACCTTTCAAATAGATAATGCATGTTGTGATCATTAACAGATCCTGCAGCACATTGGTAATACACTCTTCTGACTGGTCCCCTCTTTCAGTCCATCATCATCATCGAGTGCCTTCTCCACAACGAATGTTGGCTACCATGGATCACCATTCCACTCTTCTCTCTCAGAGCAGACCTTTCAAATAGATAATGCATGTTGTGATCATTAACAGATCCTGCAGCACATTGGTAATACACTCTTCTGACTGGTCCCCTCTTTCAGTCCATCATCATCATCGAGTGCCTTCTCCACAACGAATGTTGGCTACCATGGATCACCATTCCACTCTTCTCTCTCAGAGCAGACCTTTCAAATAGATAATGCATGTTGTGATCATTAACAGATCCTGCAGCACATTGGTAATACACTCTTCTGACTGGTCCCCTCTTTCAGTCCATCATCATCATCGAGTGCCTTCTCCACAACGAATGTTGGCTACCATGGATCACCATTCCACTCTTCTCTCTCAGAGCAGACCTTTCAAATAGATAATGCATGTTGTGATCATTAACAGATCCTGCAGCACATTGGTAATACACTCTTCTGACTGGTCCCCTCTTTCAGTCCATCATCATCATCGAGTGCCTTCTCCACAACGAATGTTGGCTACCATGGATCACCATTCCACTCTTCTCTCTCAGAGCAGACCTTTCAAATAGATAATGCATGTTGTGATCATTAACAGATCCTGCAGCACATTGGTAATACACTCTTCTGACTGGTCCCCTCTTTCAGTCCATCATCATCATCGAGTGCCTTCTCCGCAACGAATGTTGGCTACCATGGATCACCATTCTACTCTGTTTCTTGCTTTAATGGTGCAGGCTATCTTAGATTGACTTGTCCATCTTTTGATGTTACTCGTCAATGTTAGTCTTGGTCTGCCTCTTTTACCTTGTATTTTCCCTTCCAATATTACTTTTAGTAGGCTGTTGTGTCTTTTAACATGCCCCAAAAATTTCATTTGTCTTCTCTTAATTGTATTTAGTATTTCCCTTTTTATTTTCAGTTGTTTTAAAACTTCATCGTTTGTTTTCTTTTCCTTCCATCCAATTCTACCTATTTTCTATAAATCCACATTTCAAAGGCTCAAATTTTCTGTTTTGTTTTCTTGTCTAATGTCCATCCTACTTGCACTTAAGTCATGCAACTATCAAACACCAGATTCTCTGTCTCATAAATGCAGATAATCACAGATATAAAATATACAAAATATTAAATACTATACTCATAAATGCACTCTCATCAATCACTGAGTCACACCAAAAAATATGATCACAGAGAGAAAAGAAGAATGAGTTAGCCTCAAAGCCATTAGGCGTGCAAAAAACAATCTGGTGCCTATTTAAGGCAGGGATGAACCCAAGGGATGTCACTCAAGATCAAACCCATCTTTTGTCATTAGTAGTCCAGTTCCATAATCACTGAGCAACTTCAGCATCTTCATTCAGTGTTCAAGTCTTGTGATTATGTGAACTTGACACTTTGTCCGGTTTCATGAGGGAGGGGTAAGAACATCATGATACACGATGAGCTGGTCACATGGTCAGTACTTGTAGATGTGTGTGTCCCCTGATTTTCCCTCAAAACTTGCACTGTGGCGGACACACTCTGTCTTTGGCAGGCTGGATCTTGGTTTGACGTAGTTTTCCATTTCATATGGTGGATGAGGCTTAGTCTGAAAAGTGTTCCTTGTTGCAGTTTCCTCATATTCCAAGTCTGGCTTGCTGTCCGAGCTACTGAGTTTAGTGCTCTGTGCACACCGTGAGCTGTGTTTTTTTTTTATCCGGATTGTGTTTCGATATTCCGATTAATAATGATATCATATGATGAAGGACAGTTCAGCTGTTATCACTTTTGGTGTCGCTTAGCCTCATGTCTTTTGGCATGTGCTGTAGTTGCTATGATGGGGACTTCAGCTGCCGTTCTTTGTTTGGATCCTTCAATGAGATGAGCTTTAATTTGGATGATTCCACTGCTGCCCCATGGGCGGTTGAGCAATTATGGATTTTAATTCGTTTGCAGTGATACTGGGGCCTTCGACTAACCATAATCAGAGTGGATGCCATCCAGGGTTGTTGGGCCCACACTGCCCATGGCTTCTGTCTGGGTGTTCTTCTTCTGCCTTTCCTTCTCCATGATAGGCAGCAGTGATTTGTTTTCTGGGGTGTCCTTCCCAGTACATCTCAACTCCTAAATAATCTTAGAGACATTTCGTTATATCTTAATTCCCAAACTCACATGTTCCCACTATGGATGCTCATGAAGCAAATCTGTCACTTCTTTCATTGTGTGGACCTCTAGTTGGCCAGGTCATTAGATAAACACAATTTCTATAAGGTCAGCCGCACTGAGATGACTAATCCACTGACGTCAAAACCACACACTCCTGAACCCTATGAAGCATTAACAGAGACTAACGAAATAACTGCTTTCTTGAAAAGTAGACTTAGGACACCAGCTTTCATATCTTTGCAGGATTGCAGCGCTCTCAAACTCCTAAGAATACAAATATGACACATAGAAACAACCCTTCATAACTAGTTATGGAGCGCCAGTGAAAACCTTAAATTGCCCCCATCTTATTCATGATCTTTGCTGATCATACAATGTCTCAACACATAGCAATAACTGATAGATGAAGAAGAAACTTCTATATCCATTCTCATTACTGGATATGCTTAACTTATGAGAATTGAGTTATTCAATAATAATTCTATCCTCATTCTAACAGTAAAACACATTCCTGATTTCATTCCTCTGCTCACACATCTTTCAGCCTGTCACTCTCATCATCCATCGGTCTGTCACTCTCATCATCCATCAGTCTGTCACCCTCACTATCCATCGGTCTGTCACTCTCATCATCCATTAGCCTGTCACTCTCATCATCCATCAGTCTGTCACCCTCACTATTCATCAGCCTGTCACTCTCATCATCCATAAGTCTCTGTATGGGGGAAAAAAAACCAATGTATGGGAAACATTGGAAAACCAATGTTGTGTTCTCATAGAGAGAACACAACAAACAGCAAAAGAAAATGAAGTGAATACACACCCCCTAAAGCAACAGTGGTTACCTGAGACCATTAATGTCAGACTCTCAGCTATTGCTTCAAGATGTTTCCAAAGAATGAAGAGTTGATGGGACATACAAATAGCTCAGTGTTACTTAGGCTTGTGTGTACCTAACATCAGTCTTCATGAGTGTGTGTGAACCCATTATCTGGGCTATTCGGTGCTGCAGCTAAAGGCAGGACTTCCAGCTGATTTGCCTGTTGGACTGTCTTAGGTTGTGACACTCCAAATGTTATGTTTTCCTCTTTTACTCTCTACCCAAATACTTGATGTTAAAGCAGAATAGTGATCAGCAAAATGACATCCACTGATCTTGCTTTTGTTGTTATGGATCCAGTGGACTACGAGCTGACACCCTTCGACCAAACACCATGTAATGATATCTGCAGGTATTTCTGAGCTCCCATGTAGTTCTCTACAAGGTTTTCCACTTATCAGATCTTTGAGGAAGTAGAGTCGCTCTGATATTCGTGAGCTTTGGACAATCAAACAGGTGATTGTCTATTGTTTCATGTGAGTGTTCACAGAGCAGACATGGCATCCTCTGATTTAGTATTTGTTTTACACTTCATCCACTAGTTGTAAATAGGTATTCGACTCACAATAATTTGGAACTAAGAACACTAACCACTGAGGTTTAGCATTGTCAGATTACTTCTCCTATTGTGATCATACATTGTGAGGTCTCATACTTCTCAGAAATCAATGACCATAATGCTATAGAACTACCCATGCATCACTACTGGATGAATCATCATCATCATGTCTGTTGTTTTAATCCACCTCTTCCGGCAGCCGCGGAAACACACTCAACAATCCACCACACTTTCTTTGTCCTTTGTTGCCTTACCCATTGTCCTCTGTAGCATCACTTTCTTGTCCTTCACTATCTTCCTCATCATTCTTATAGTCATCACTTTCTTGTCTGTTGTCCTCAAAGGCATAATTTACACGTCCTGCACATAAATACACACTTTCATTCACCTCCTGATCGCTGACAGAAGAAAAATGCATCATTTGATTGTTCACAACCATAAACTTTGACCACTTCATTGAAGCCAATCTTGACCTTGACATTGTGCTGTGACACATGGCCATCAAGAATTGGAAAGGAGGGGGAGGGTGAGACATGATAGTCAGCTGCCCTTCATCATTCACCATCAGCTCCTGCATGCAAGCACTGATGCTATTATGGCTGGTTGTGACCTCCCAGCGTGAACTGCCGGCATGGCACGTCACACGAGTCAAGGCAGGATATCGTGACTCTTCATCAAATGAGTACTTCGAAGCTGATGGACTGTTGATTGGGTACCTTTGCATGTTATTCATTAATAAAGATTTCATGCAATATGATCTGCACCATCCCTCTCTATCTAGAAGATACATAACATCATCTCTCACCAATAACTTCACCCCAGCTTCCATTGTACAGTCAAACTGTCTAGATTCTAGCTGTCGTGTCTTGGCATTATAAAAATGAATATACTGTATACGAGAAAGGTTATTGTACATCAGTGTGCTCGCCTTAATCATGATCACCATGTCATCACTAACTGTCCACCGAGAAATCGGCATATGTGATGTGATATCATGCGCTGACGCTACTTTAATGAATGTCTTAGAACTTGGCACCATTTCAAAGTAATATTCATGCGTAATGTAATCTGCATCTGGTCTTCTTTCACGGCTCAAGGACAGGACTATCAATTTTGAACCCACTTTTACAGGAACAACACTTTTCACTGGCAAATTTTTATGATGACGCGCAAAAAGAAGCTTGCAGTCAAGTATTGTCCACTTTAGACTATTAATATTGAACTCCAAACCAAACTCTTTATCCCGACTGCGGAGAGGAAACAAAAGCAAAAAGTGCTTATTAAAAAACAATTTAAAAAATTCAATCTGGTGATATCATAATAATAATAATAAAAAAAAAATGATAAGCAATAAGTAGCAACATTGTAAGGAATTTCTTCTTGTTATGTCCTCAGACTAGGAGCCGCGATATCATAGTGGTTAGTGAACTGGACTACAAAGGACAAGAGGTAGGGTTTGATCCCAATCGACAGTTTCCGGGTTTACCCAGCCTTAAATGGGTACCAGATTTTTTACTGGGAAAGTAAAGCGGCACGGGCATAATACCGACCACATTATCCCAAAAATCATGTGCTGAAGGTCTGTAAAATTTATGGTCACTAACACCATATTCCCTATACGCCACTTGGTGTGACGGGGCACTTAACTTTTTTTTTCTTACTATGTCCGTAGACTGTCAGGACATCAATTGCAGACATTCAGTGCAACATCTTGCAGGGCAACAACATCATTCTCAGACAATGAAGAATGAATCTCTACAATGTGTAACAATCTGGCCCACTTTGTTCATATCTGCTTTAACTGTTCTTCATCTGCTTTCTATTCTGCCTCTATTTCAGTCCACTTCAAAGTTGGTCATGTGATTTTTTCAAGAGCTTCTTAATATGTGGCCGATCAAGCTTTAATGTCTTTCACTTTTGAATGTGCACATTTTTTCTTCTGTGTTCGCTTGATGATTGCCCCTCTTCATTGACTGTCTTTAAAAGAATGTTAAATGGGTGTAGATACTCATGTTGTCGTTTATATCAAGTTGTGATATTTTTTTGTACTTCAGTCCAATATATTCAACTTCAGCACAGTAATTTTCCTCGATTTCTTTAGCATAAAAAGCCCCTCGACGCTGAAAGGCAAATGAGGAAGGAAAGAAAAAGATGAAGCACTGTAATTTTCAATACCAGATTACCTTCTCTCTGGGTTTTCTTTTGTGTGCTTTGTGGCAATATATATACTGATTTATGCTTGTACGCATGTATTGTTATATACACATGTTTTTATTTACACATCGGTTCAGGGTGCACACACAGAGTTAGATATGCACTGTTTATACATATCTTGTACCCACCTCCCCATATTTTAGAACCCTTCCATTCCGTCTTCTCGCTTGACTGCCTGGTCAGTGAGATTTATAGTTGGTCATCCTGCCTTCTCATTTTAGTCCATTTGGAGGCTGACCACGCTCTGGAACACAGGGAAGTGACCCTTTTTTTTATTCCCTTTCTTGAGTATCTAGCATATTATTGCCATGTAGTTAGATTTGTTTACATATCCTTATATATATTCTTTGTGTTTGTTGTTTGCTGTTCCAGCTGAAGGCCTACTTGGCCGAAATGGAGACTTTTGTTTTGTCCATTACCATGTAAAGCTGTCACCTTACCACTTTTTTTTCTTCTTTTTTAGTATTGCTATTATCATCAGCTTTAAAGTAGCTACTCATCTTGGTGCATCTTGATGCCTTTACATCTTTACCTTCTCTCCATTTCCACCACAGTGGTAGGAATTTTAAAAAATTGAATCCGTGTGATTTGAACTCTTTCCACCCACAAGAAACTGTAGAACATCACCTGTTTCAATGTCCTGAGCTCACTGACATCAGAACAATATTTCCTCAAAGACCCTCCAAATGGAATACTCTGTACGGAACAACAGCAGAACTTAAAAATACCTGCAGATACTACTACATGGCATTGGGCCGAAGGGCACCAGCTCAAAGGTCGCTGGATCCATAACAACAACAACTCTTTCCAGAAGCTGACATCTTACCTCTAGACCAACCAGCTCCA
This sequence comes from Megaustenia siamemsis, assembly GCA_032433765.1. NCBI lineage: Eukaryota > Metazoa > Mollusca > Gastropoda > Stylommatophora > Ariophantidae > Megaustenia > Megaustenia siamemsis. The sequence continues at coordinate 68,859,623 of JAVIAB010000106.1, read as the reverse complement.
GAAAGCCTACCAGCATCTGCATAATGTTCTTACCACACCATGTTTTTTCTACATATTTTTTTTTAACATTATCACCAGCTTTACAGCAGCTTTTAGCTACAAATGAGTGGACTCCTTACCTGAACATGTACAAGCAGTCATTGAGAAATGTAGTTCTCCAGTGATGGTTTGGACACAAAGCACCTGAAATAGGAAAGTCCAGCTTAATTCTGTCATACCAGGTGTTGGCATCAATGTCATAGAAGCATAATTCTAGTTGTGGAGACCTTATTAGAGGCCGATAAGTCTCTGAAAAAAAAAACAATCAAGTATTTTTAAAATGATGTGCTAAATTGGTCATCATGAAGACTAATATACGCCAGCTGAGATTATATTTTTTACACAAGAATTTGGAGGGGTGGGATGACTGGGTGGTTAACTCTTTCCGTACGGTAGCTCTTTATCAATGCAAGGGAAGAGATCTCAGAAACAAAATTTGTCATGGTTTTAAGAATCAATCTACACATATTTATATTTATCTAACACACATATTTATATTTATCTAACACACATATTTATATTTATCTAACACACATAGTTATATTTATGTAACACACATATTTATATTTATCTAACACACATATTTATATTTATCTAACATATTATATATTAAGTTTTAGATAATTGAACAAGGTATTAGATTTTACCAATACCAAGATGATACAAGACATGTAAAAGAATATGGTTTGATGATGGTTCAGACTAATCAAGTTGAGAGTGACACACTGTGCGGCGAAACGTACGGAAAGAGTTAAGAGATATGATAGTAGGCTTTGGACATGAAGGTGCCAGGTTCATATCCTGCCATTGGAATGGTAATTTTTCAGCTCAAATCTATGATTTGTTCAAGTCAGTGTTGTAAGATTCATGTCTAGCCCTCCCAGATAAGTGCAAAAACAAAATGAGAGAGGAAAAAAAAAGGTCTCATGTGCACTCTGCACACATTAAAGAATCCCTTGGTAGTTTAAAACAAAAAAGGTCTCATGTGCACTCTGCACACAATAAAGAATCCCTTGGTAGTTTAAAACAAAAAAGGTCTCATGTGCACTCTGCACACAATAAAGAATCCCTTGGTAGTTTAAAACAAAAAAGGTCTCATGTGCACTCTGCACACAATAAAGAATCCCTTGGTAGTTTAAAACAAAAAAGGTCTCATGTGCACTCTGCACACATTAAAGAATCCCTTGGTAGTTTAAAACGAAAAAGGTCTCATGTGCACTCTGCACACAATAAAGAATCCCTTGGTAGTTTAAAACAAAAAAATAGAAAAGCGTAGGCCAAAATGGTTTCAGTGCAGGCAATATTGTTAAGCAGTTAAAAATCTACTTATGCCAAAGATAAATTTGTCAAGTTGAAAGCTGCATGTATTGTCACTCGCCATAAACTAGTAATACAAAGTATTCATGTCCACTTGATGGGTGAATACAGAAGAAGACATACAAGAATAAGAATATGTGTTCTTTTATACTCCCTATTCCTAGAGCTGTTTATGTTTCTATATATTATTTTTCTCTATTGACAAGTTGTCATGTTGTTTACTTGTTCTTGACTTGGATTGCTATATTCATCTTGGTGAGACACTTTCATCCAATCTACGACCTCTAACATTTATTAGACAATTCTATTTAGCGTTCACCCGTTAAATGGTCGTGGTTGTGTTGTCACTAGTTTCTAGATAGCTGCGATATCTGCATCTTTCAGCAACGTATCTGTGTTTGGCATGGATAGATAAATTTGCATAACACTTTTTGCCCAAATAGTGGTCATTTTGCCCAGCTCTTTTCGACTTTAAACCGCCAAAAGTTCTATAACGTGCACAAGTGCACACAAGACCTCCTGTTTTTTGCTGTTTGGGGGGGGGGGGGGGGGGGGGGGGGGCCATGGGTTCAATTTTTGAACAAATATTTCTAGCACATGTGGTGGAAATCTAACCAGGACCTTTCTATACAGAGGCCAACATCTTACCTCAAGACCACCCAGTGCCCCTTATTAGATAGCAAACACCAATTTTAAAAATTAAAATAAACACTACATTTCTGTAGGGATGCTTCAGTAAACACCAATGGACCAAGCTAGCACATTAAGCACCTAACCCTGTGGAGAACCATCCAGAAAGTTAACCAAATTATTATATTTATTTATAGTAAGTATCTACTATTAATCTCAAAAAATAGGTCTTAAATGAGAACCAGAGGGTTGAAGAAAAAGAGGTCAACCTAGAGAAACACTGAGGCAAGAACAACAGCAGACATCAGTTTGCTTGCTGTGGTTGTGAGGCTTGCCCATAACAAGGATATGTGGTGAAATACATTGCAGGTCATGTACAAAATCTGACACTTAATAGCAAAGATCGTTTGACATGGAGAGTCTACAATTTCTTCCCTATCTTAAGCTCAAAAGGCCAATAGATAGATCTTCAACTACAGCTACCTTTCTTTGTTTGGGAGATGAGTTAATAATTTGGATGATTCCACTGGCACGGGCAGTTGAGCAATTATGGATTTTAATTTGTTTGCAGTGATACCTTCCATAACCAAAGAAACAATAGTTTAACACTGGTATGTAGTGAATTTTTTTTTTTTCAGACAGACAGTTGGGGGTTCAATGTTGATCTAATGCCATGGGGTTGACCTCAGCAGTTAGACCCAGGATTTGACTACTCACCAGCAGAGCTGAGAGTGGTTAATGACCAACAGTTTTACTGAGTGTGTCTTGATTGGTCATCAACAAAGCTGAGAGTGGTCAATGACCCACAGTTTTACTGAGTGTGTCTTAATTGGTCATCAACAAAGCTGAGAGTGGTCAATGACCCACAGTTTTACTGAGTGCATCTTGATTGGTCATCAACAAAGCTGAGAGTGGTCAATGACCCACATTTTTACTGAGTGCGTCTTGATTGGTCATCAACAAAGCTGAGAGTGGTCAATGGCCCACAGTTTTACTGAGTGCATCTTGATTGGTCATCAACAAAGCTGAGAGTGGTCAATGACCCTCAGTTTTACTGAGTGTGTCTTGATTGGTCATCAACAAAGCTGAGAGTGGTCAATGACCCACAGTTTTACTGAGTGTGTCTTGATTGGTCATCAACAAAGCTGAGAGTGGTCAATGACCCACAGTTTTACTGAGTGTGTCTTGATTGGTCATCAACAAAGCTGAGAGTGGTCAATGACCCACAGTTTTACTGAGTGCATCTTGATTGGTCATCAACAAAGCTGAGAGTGGTCAATGACCCACAATTTTACTGAGTGTGTCTTGATTGGTCATCAACAAAGCTGAGAGTGTCAATGACCCACAGTTTTACTGAGTGCATTTTAATTTTTCAACAACAAAGCTGATCAAGACCCTGCTCTACCTCCAAGTGGTGCTCCTAGAAACAGACTAACTAGTCTAGTCAAGCAATAATGGATTGAAGAGGGAAGGCCACCAGGTACTCAAAAATGCCATGGTTATGTCAAATATGTTGGCTGAAATGTGCAGATATCAGCCTAACTGCAAACCACAACATAATTTGTGTTGCTTACTTATGCCCCACTTAAGAATCCTTTTAAGGGCGAAAATTCAATTTTTTATTAATTTGGATGGGGAAGAGAGTGACCAAAAAAAATAAAGAATCCCATTGTGCGTCAAGTTTGGCAATACATAGGAAAGGTGTTAGTGCCCACATTTTTTTAAACCCATGACAGGTTATTTTGAGTAATGTGATCAGCGGCGGTACATACACTAGACATATCTTTCTCTCCCAGAAAAAAATCTCTTTCACGCATTTAAAGCTGGACCACCTAATCAGTGTGGAGAATAAATCTTATATTGTTAAAGTATACCCATTCATCAACCACTGCTATACCGCATATACCTCAACCAAAATGTATCTCTTATAAGCATTACCCCATTAAGTGAGTGTGGATGCATTGTGCCACTAGTTTATGGCATAGCCATGATATCTGCACCTTTTGGCTCGACACATCTGTCTTTGGCATAGATGGGTAGATTTCCTTAATTTTTTTTGCCTGGACAGTGGCCATTTTGACCTCCTATTTTCAATTGTAACTGTCAAGATTCTTTAACATGCGCGAATGCACACGGGACCTCCTGTTTTTCAAGAGGGCTAGACATCAGATTTCATTACCCAAAGACTGGAGGAAGTTAAAGACATGAAGAAACTGTGGGTTCGATTTTTGAAAATTTTCCACAGCCTGTGATGGGGAATTGAACCCAAGACCTTCCTGTCCAAAGTCTGATGTTTTACCTCTAGACCACCCAGTCCCCCTGAAAACAGAATGTAATACTGGTTAATCATTGGGCAGGGGACTTGAAAAATGGAGATTGCATGGGCTTTTAGAGACCATCTCATACAAGAAGGTGGCAATGAAGTGGGGCATAACCCACATGTCAAAGAAATGATCAAACAAGGCACAACAAAGGGCAGAATTAAGAAAAGCATCCTCAGCAGAAAAGAATGCAATACACCTAATTAGGCAGGACAGGAACAATCAATAGATAAACACTTGGATGGTTTCTGGAACTGGTAGCGGAGTGGATACAGGAAAGCCCCAACTGCAGTGATGCCAGTCTGAAGTTAAAACAAATGACAAGTGATTCATCAGTACTGAAGTAAAACTGTGAGGACACTATGAAAACCTGGAGAGGAGTGAGAGCTTCATTCTGGTGACACAGGAAAAGACAACATGACCAAATGATACAAACTTTTGACCTAATTTGTTAAAAGTGATTGCTGTAGGAACATACATACCATCATCAATAGCCACCAACTGGGATGCCATCTCGGTAGAAGGTGCCAAAACAACTAAGATGTTACAATGAAGCTTTTTGTCATCTGTGTCCACTACGTTTAAATCATTTTTGGGATGGCCTCCTAATGGTTGTGACACCTTGTCTAAGAATGATGATGATGCAGGGGCTGAGGTTTCAGGATAAAGGATGACTTTTTCATCATCAGCAGTATTCAAGGATGAATGGCTCAATTCTTTTCTTGCATCAGGACTATGATTCTCTTCTGAGTTGAATGGAGTTACTACAGATTTGGTATAATGAATTACTGAATCACCAGCATTGCCACCAATGTTCATGGAATAATGGTCAAATTCTTTTCTTCTATCAAGTGTTGAATTAATATTTCCTCCTTCAAATGCGGAGATTTTCTGTTGCTGGTGCTGGGTTGGTTCTTTGATTATTAAGGATTCATGTGTCTCATTGTAATCTGGTCTTATCATTGAAGATAAAAGGTGAGTGTCTGAGTTTGATTTTTCCGGTGAGATAAGATCATCATTAGCTGGTTTAGAAGAGTTAGTGAGTGAATCCTTTTTAAGCTCATCACCACCTTCAATTAATGTCTGAACATTGGGACCCAGAAAATCACTTTTTGAAGCTTTGGTTTGATCTAATGTTGTTTCATCTTCTGTTTTTAAACTCTGAGCTACGAGAAATTTGCTCCAGCACACATGGCAGTCATTTTTCTTTGGACACAGACAGCCAATGTCAAACTCCTTACCACTCATCTCAATCTCTAAAGAATGGATATGACAAAGAAAATCAAGGAAACTATTGCTTTTGGGATTGTCATTTGGCCAGGTTTTCAAGTAATTCACAATGTGAGGTTTCCATATTTCCAGAACATCAGGTTTGACCTGAGCTAACATCATAGACAGCAACTGAAATGTTCTCTCCGATCTGTCAGAAACAGTTTTGGATATATAAATGAGATCATCTGTTTTAGAATCCAAAAGCTTCTTAAACGCCTTGTGAGCATTAGTCAACATAAATTCCACCAACTGAGGAAAAGTTAAACAAACAAAAACGGATTAATATTAATTAAACAAACATATATGTATATGCAACAGAGGAGGAAACACAAATGTATACGCATTTGCAGAAGAAACAAACATTGTTTTAATTTCAAACTTCAATACTAATCTTCAGAATTTAAATATGGGAAAGTCATAGCTATTACTTGCTACTATTACATTCTTTACACTCCTATATTTTCTATAAGGGGTAAATCATCAACAACAAACTATTTATAGACACAGAAATTGGCACCTGCATTGGTAAAGCTGCTACAATCTTTGCCCATTTTTCTTGGTATATTTGGCAAAACTGCAAACTGACATACTAAAATAAAGGCTGCAGTTTACAACACTTGCATCATTATTGGTCGTTTCAAAATATTTTGAAGGTGTTTAAAATTCCATATCTCTGCAACCAATTGATTGATAATGCTGAAATTTTGCATATGGTCTTGTGATTTTTTGGTCCCAAGAAGTACATTCATTTCCTCACCAACAAACGTATAGTTTTAAATATTCTTTATTTGAAGTATACAAATTTAAGGCATTTTGGTCAAACCATATATTTGGAGGAATTACCGCTTCATATGAGTGAGCACCCACGGACTTGTCATCTTGAACGTAATGCGCGCCAATTTCCCTGTTTTAAGCACTAAAAAACACATAAAACGCGTCATAGTTATAATTTTATATCCGGTGCATCCCATTTCCTGTCGTTTTGTTGTGATTTATGTGCAACGGTGTATCCTAATTATTGGGTAATTTCGTTAAATTTGTGATCTGTTAGTCAATGGGTATAAAAGTAAAGTTCCTTACATTGCAATCAGTGGCAATAAAGGTGTATAAATATTTTTGCATAGAAGCTAAGCGTGGAAAACTGTATCGAAGCATCTCAAAGCCAGAAAAGAGAACTATTCACGCATTGGGTATAAGCAAACGCTTTTTCAAACAAGTGCTTAAAGCTAACGGAGTGTCCAGTTCAATGAAGACTAGGACGCTAGGAAGAAAGAAAGTAGTAGATAGTTTTGACAAGGAAGTGATTAGAAGAGCAATTTGTAAAATGTTCGATTCCAAAGAAACTGTGACTTTAAGAAAACTGAAAATTCGACTGAGAGCAGAAAATGACATTGTTGTGTCGAAAACAACATTATGGAGAACTGTTAGAAGCATCGGTTTTACGTTTAGAAAGTACGATAGTGGTAGAAATGTCATCTGCGAGAAGCCGCACTTAGTTTCTATGAGGAGTAAATATTTACGTGAAGTACGGGAAATGCGTAACCAAGGTTATGATATTGTATTTCTAGATGAATCTTGGATAAATTCTCACCACACAAGTGCAAAGGAATGGCAGTTATCAGATGGAAGTATTAAAAGATGTGTACCCACTGGAAAAGGACAGCGTATTATAATGGCACATGCAGGCAGCCGAAAAGAAGGGTTGCTGAAAAATGCAGAACTTATATTCACCTCTAATTATACTGACAACAGGGACTATCACACCGAGATGAATGGCCATATATTTAGAGAGTGGATTGAAAATACTCTTCTTCCAATTCTAGACAGACCATCCTGTCTGGTAATGGACAACGCGTCGTACCACAACGCTGTGGCAGAAGAAGACAAAATTCCTACATCTACCAGTACAAAAGATGTTATAAAGATTTGGCTAAGAAAGGAAGGAATTCCATTTAACGAGGGATTTTTGAAACCTGAATCACTGTCACTTGTTAAGAAATCGCAAAAGACCAAAGTATTCCAAATAGACAAAATCATTCAACAGCATGGTCATACGTGCTTGAGACTGCCCCCTTATCATCCACAATTAAACCCCATTGAACTCGTTTGGGCAAAAATTAAAGGGCAGGTGGCAGCTGAGAATACAAGTTTTAAACTATGCGATATAAAAGGACTGACATATGCTGCTCTATCACAGATTGACAAAGATTTTTGGTGCAAATGTGAAGATCATGTCTTAAAAGAAGAAAATGACTATTGGAAAAAAGATGGACTATCGTTCGTTCAGCCCAGATTAGTAATCAATATGTTAGACTCCTCTGATTCAGAATAAATGAAATAATAATGGACGTTTTTATATGTCCGCATGATCAATCTTTAGCTAAAGTTGATAACGTTTTGAAAATGTAAAGATTCTTGATATGTGTACTGCAGGCATGCAAAGAAACTAAATCACTTTCATATGTCTTGTTTACGTAAAATAATGAAAGTCACATGGAAAGACATAAAACGAACAATGTAGCTCTTTACAGTGAAGAGGATCCCGTGCTTACATCGGACTCTTTAGTCACATGCGTACCCATAAACAATAACTTTGCTTGATATGTCATGCTCGTTATCGCTCGCAACGGATAATTAATTTTTTAAAATGTATTCTTTGTTGTATATTGTTTAAATAGTTTTCATTAATGGAACTGTTTATACGCTGATTTGTTTTAGACCGTCTGTAAAGGCTATAACATTGACATTCTCATAGTATTTTAAAGAAAGTAAACAATAGAAAGTAAACAGTTGATAAACGCCTCCAACTTTCAAGTTGTGTAGAGACGCCTATGTCGAGAAGCTGATTTCCATTAATGTACGGTAAATTATTTTCTCCAGGAGCAAAAAGATCCGTAAATTCACTGAGATCAAAGGAAAGTGCTGCTTCATGATGAAGCATACTTCCTACATCATTAAATTTTGTGAAATCGGTGGGACCTTGGAAAAACAAGGCCAGATGCAAAAAATCAAGTTTGTAAGTGCAGGGAAAGAGGAGATATTTCATGTTAATCGTGAACATTTAGATTTGAAACGACCAATAGTATCCTTCTGTGTGGCAACGAATTATAGATAACTTATGCAAAGCAAGAGAGAAAGCTAAATGCATTCTGTATGCGAATTCAGCACTGTATTCTGGGTATCACCTGGAAGGACAAAGTAACAAACATGGAAGTACTCACTCACACAGGCCTCCCTAACATCTACATGATGCTCAGACAGCGAAAGTTATGCTGGCATGGCCAATTACACCATATGATAGATGGCCACTTACACCGTCTGATAGATGGCCACTTACACCGTCTGATAGATGGTCACATGCCAACAGATATATGTTATGGACAACTAGCAGATTGAAAAAAAACTAGGGAACTCCAAAATCTCTGATTTTTAGATGTGTATAAACATGACTTGAAGTCTCTGAATATAAACTCTGCAGTTTGGGAAGAAATCTTTTGAAACACGCTCTAAAGCTCCAAATCAAGCAAGAAGCAGACAGATTCACAGGAAAAGAGTATTCATAGGAGAAGAGAAAGAAAGAAATTATATTTCCTAGGGTCGGTGCAAAATCCATAGTCAACTACGACTGATAAAAGCTACTACTACTACATTCCTTAACTTTGTGAACTGGGTTATGTTATGATCATCATTGCTGCATTCTAGACACACCCATAGGTGCTTTGATCTTCCCTTGAGCTGGGTACCAATCATTACAAATCAGCTACGTGAATGTCAAAGTTAGAACAAACACATGAACTTTGGACAGCAAAGCAGATGCTGAACCAAGATTCTATATCCTTCTCTCACATCCCAGGTAAATACATAAAAAAGAGAAAATCCAAACTGTAATCTGTATTGCTTGGTTTGCTGGTTATAGACCTAGAAGGCTGCTGGCTCTTAATTTTGTCCAGTACCATGCAATAGCATAAGCAAATGTTTGTGAGATGCCACTTTGTCCAAATAAGTGTGTTTTTGTTCAGATAAGTGTGTTTTTATACAAATAAGTGTGTTTAACGTAAATGGAGGATTCTGTTTAAAAAGAAACTTTGCAATGTAACTGCATTCAAAACCATTGCTGGTATCATCATCAAGTGCCATGCCTGCTGGTGTAGGTGATCATGTTTCTCGACAGTTATTTATTATTTCTGTTGTTGACCTCCTGCCAATCCATTCTCTTAAGGTGTCTAATATCTTTTTTTTTTTTTGTCCCTATTGTCCCTGATTCACATCCATATGTTAAGACTGGCTCTAAATTTAAGCCAAATTAACAATTTATTGAATTAATTGTCCTACATGTCCAACTTCAGCACTGTATTTTTGGGGCCTTGGTTTGCTTTCCCTAATCAATTCTTAGCCACTCAGCCAAACTCAACAGAATGTTCCTACAGATACCACAGGAAGGTAGAGCATAATCTGGAACAGTTTTAGTTTATTGATCCTGATGATCAATCAGCTATGGGTTACTGACTGCTTTCAGCTCATTTACCAAGTCTAACAATATATATATATATATATATATATATATATATATATATATATATATAAAAAACATGTTACAATAACATAAGATTACCATTAGAAAAAAAAATATTAAAAATGTAACTCTCAGCAGAATCACGTGAAACAAAGAACAAACAAAACATGATAATTGTCTGGACTCACTTGTAATGGATTGCAGTGTTGAAAAGCATTATATTCAATTAAAGAACTAATAACATCCAAACTCAATCCAATCGCCTCACTTCTGTAAATGAAGTAATCGTGGAAACGAAAGAGCATCATTCTTCTAGCATCATAACACAATGACGTCTAGGGAAAAATAAATGGAATAATGTAAAAAAATGAGCCAATATTTATTTAACCCGTGATTATAATACCATCATAAAAATTACCACCTACAATATCATCATAAAAATTACCACTTACAATACCATCATAAAAATTACCACTTACAATACCATCATAAAAATTACCACTTACAATACCATCATAAAAATTACCACTTACAATACCGTCATAAAAATTACCACTTACAATACCATCATAAAAATTACCACTTACAATACCATCATTAAAAATTACCACTTACAATACCATCATAAAAACTACCACTTACAATACCATCATAAAAATTACCACCTGCACAATACAAATTTTTGACACAACATTCATTTTCTTGAAATGTGACAGTTTGTTGTGGGCAAACATCCCACCAGCCCTCCCTATACCTTCCTAATTGCTACTATCGGTGAGCCATGAGTGTTGGATTTTTTTTTCAAGTGCTCCATAAAAAGTATGATGGTATCATCGAAGGAGGAAATGGGGGGTGGGGGGCTTGATAAATTTTGCCAATTTTCAAGAAATTTGTTGTTTTTTTCCGTCTTACGACAGGGTGGGAAGGGGGGAAATTAAATTTCCTTGGCCATCGGCAAGACATCAAACAAACCTTTGCAACGTGGGCTTTAAAAGCTTTTAAAATGATAGAAGGACAGAATATACTAGAAACACTTGAAAATATCACAGCAGCAATGGTCAACCAAAGACTAAAAGTTTTCTAATCACTTCCAACTGATAACTTTATTTTGCTTTATATTTTAACAACTGACTGAGCCACTACTAAATAGCTGTTCTTGCACTCACAGTGGCAAGGTGTTGCAGCTTTTACAGCTCACTTATATATCATCTTTCATTACTTCTTTCTTAGGTGCACTGGACAACTACACCTCTACATTGCCCATCCTTAAAAGGACATTAAATGTGTGCAGATGAAATGTGATGTTGCACTCACCATATGCAACATCAGCATGGCATTTTTGAGTAACATGTTGCATTCACTCTTCAATCCTTAATCAAGTGGCTACATTGGTGTGAATCTACATTATGGATGTGAATCATGGACAATAGGACAACAAACAAGGAAATCACTGGAGTCTGTACAAATGTGGTTTTACAGAAGAATGTTGAGAATACCATGGACAGCTAGGAAGAGTAATGAAAATGTTCTGAAAGAGGTCAAAGCAAAAAGAGAGCTAATTTCCAATATTAGGAAGAAACAATCATCATTTTTTGGCCATGTAATGAGAAGAGAACAACTGGAATATATTGTAACAACTGGGAAAATTGAGGGACGAAGAGATAGAGGAAAGCAAAGAGAAAAAATACCAGACAGCTTAAGAGAATGGTTTGGCAGAAGGTCAACAACAGAAATGATAAATAACTGTCAAGATTGAAAGTTGTGGAGAGACATGATAACCTACACCAGTAGGCCCGGTACTTGATGATGATGATGACATTGGTTATTCTGCTATGCCACTAATCCTGATGAAAGTAGTCAGTTATGAGTCGCAGATCACACACAGCCCTGGTGCTGTAGTAGCACCTTTGCCACCACATATAATCTGTTCTGCAGCAATCAAACACTTTCCAGTCATTTCTGATTTCAGCATAAATGATATGCCAAGCACTATCAGAGAAGGATCATCTTCGTACCGAAGACCATGTTGCATGGTGTCAGATCTGACAGGCCGAGACCATCAAAGCTGGCACATGCAAATGTTGAGTACAAACAAGAACCTTTGACATTTGAAATTCAAAAGGAGCAAACTTTATGCACCCACCTCTGACAATTTTATTTTTTAATTCATAAAACCTGCCCAAATATTGCCCTCACTTGTAAGTCAACATGAGTGGCAGGAAGTCTACAAATTCTCCAATAATACAATGCAGGGCATCATCATGAAGTGCCATACAGGTTGGCGTAGGCGATCATGTTCTTCCACAATTTTCTATTCACCATGCATCGTATCAATTCTGTTGTTAACTGTTTACTGTGACATGACAACAAGCTATCCAGTATTTTTTTCTTTGTCATCTGCAATCTCTCTTTCCTTGTATCTTTCCAGTTGTAATCAAGTATTCCAACTTTCCTCTTCTCATGATGTGCCCGAAAAATGTTGATTGTTTCTTTCTGATACTTCCTGGGAGCTTCCTTTACGTGTTGGCCTCATTTATCTTTTTAACTGTCCAGGGAACTTTCAACACTCTTCTGAGAAATCCCATTTCTGTGGCCTTTAATCATCTTTTCATTTGTTTGTTTACTGTTCATGATTCCCTTCCATAGGTTCAGAATTGATTCTACATAGCACAGATCAACTCTCTTTCTCATTTCTATTGAAATAGACTTGTTGCATAAGACTTTTTTCATTTTCTGAAATGCTATTTTGGCCTGAGCTATTCTGCTTTTTATTTCTGTGGTACCCATTAACATCGTTAGTTGTAGACATCAAATTGTATTTGGACATGATTTTACTTGGCAATATAAGAAGGTAGTTTGCCATTCCTTTCCTTCTTGGCACAATGCAGTACAATTAGACAAAAGACAGAAAAGACACACATTATGCTAAATCACTAACAGACATTATCAAAAGTTACTTTACATAATAAGAATTGATAAACTAAAACAAGAAAGAGAATTCCCTTACAGTGTTCAACCCATATTGCATTGCCAGCTTGAAGTATGTCAGAGCTGTATTATAAGACAGTTCCCTCTGCAAGAATGACTCGATGCTTTCCTGCAAGATGTCCACCATTAAGTAATCAACAATTTCTAAAATACTCTCAACGCAGCTTGCATCGAGGTAGATTTCATACGTGTAAAAGCTCCGAATGACATTTTTCACCACTTGGGCATCCCAACCCATATGTGTCAGGTCAATTTTTGTGGATGATTGAGACTGCTCATTAAAATTGAAACTGGCTCTAAAATAATCACTACTTGCTGCCAAAACACACCTGAAATATGAAATGAATATTGTATCCACAAAATACATCTGAAATATTTAATGAAAATGAGCATCCACAAAATATGTCAGAAAGGGTACAGAAAATACATTTCTGCAAACACATATACTATACTATGTATTATATCAATTTCAGGCTTGCTGCTGGAGCTACTGAGTTTAGTGCTCTGTGCACACTGTGAACTGTGTATTTCATCCGGATCATGTTTCAATATTCCAAATATTTATAATGAATGATGTTAGTATAACAAAGGACAGTTTGGCTGCGTTCACTTTCGGTGCGGTTACGCCTGATGTTTTTTGGCATGTGCTGTAACTGCTATGATGGGGACTACAGCTGCCTTTCTTTGTTTGGATCCTTCAATTAGAGATGTTATCGATGAGATGTTAATTCGGATGATTCCACTGGCACGGGCGGTTGAGCAATTATGGATTTTAATTCGTTTGCAGCGATACCAGGGTCTTCAATTAACTACAACTACGATAACGATTTACTCAAGCAAAATGTGATAAAGTTGATAAATTGATTATTTCTAGCAACAAATGCAAAAAAAACATTATCTAATCATTCATTATCTAATGATGAAATGAAACAGGGGCAAAAGTATATGTAATCTCATAGCATATCATGGTGAAAAAAAAAAACTATCTTTACGACACATAGTACCATTACTAGTGCATGTCAGGGGGCAATGATAGATATAGAGGAATAAAGGCCACCTGGTCAAGCAGTCGCCACGACGTGTGAGACTCAGGATTTTTATTTCACCCCGATAGAAAAAATCCTTTCTGTCTATCGCGGGCTTCGAACACCGCATGCCGGCTTTTCAGCCAGCAGAACAGTGGTTTTAGCCGCACGGCCATATCATGGTGAAGGATTTTAAATTCAATAAATTATGCTGCAGTACGTAAACTGGAAGCCAAGGCTCTTCAGTGATGTTAATACCTTTCCTAATTCCATTGTCCAGGTAGTCATTTGTAAAGCCTGGATTTACTGAAGAATGTACATTTTAAAATTAATCGATGACCTTTGGGTCATGATGTCTGTGACATTATGTCACAGTTAACTAGACAAGTGAAAGTAGGTCACCTCAAGTAAATAATATAAGGCCAACAGCCATATGTTGCAAAGTTGATATATTCACATGTTGATAAAAGTTGTGAATCTGGCCAAAGAGTAAATAATACAATGTATGTGACAAAGGTAAAGAATATGCATAGACTTTATATTCATTTGGACTTATTTGCCAGGTACAGAGATCTTATAACTGTCTGACACCTCTTTGTTAACTAAACAGAAATCGCACCATGTCATATTATAGATTCTTATATCATCTTTTCTTGATGTTGATTCAGTACTAAACTTGTGTGTTGGAGCTTCCGAATTAAAGTATGTTTATGTTTATGATGCAATAGTAAGTATACTAAATACTTTATTATGTTCATCTTGTGAATTTGAGTATCTGCATGCTTAGAATGTATCTCAGTGTCATAGAAGCATTCTGCTTTTACTTTCAGGTTTATAAAAATTATCAATCTGCATATCACTATTTATTTTCAATATCCCTTGCTTTTTGTACCAGTTATAAGTGTTAGAAATTTCTGACAAATTTGGCAACAGGTGATAAAGCTTTAGAAATTGTCTTCTGATAAATTTGGCAAATGGTGATAAAATGTTAGAAATTTCTTATAAATTTGGCGACTGGTGATAATTTATCTTTATATTCAAACTATACAGACAATACATTGTTAATCTTGAGCATTTCTTAACTCTTTCTGGACTTTCAACCAACACAACGGCTCCACTTATGAAGGCACACCTGATAAAATCCGACACATCGGTTCGGACTAAGTACGGTTGAATTTTTTAAAGTAAGGTAACAATTATGTATAAATATTTACCAATACTTGTATTCGATTATCTAGAAGAAGCTTCATAATCACTTCCTTCGATTACCATGTGTTATTTTCTTTATATTTGTAGATACAGTGGTTACGTTTGCAAAGTAAATGTGTGTTTTATTCTGACAAATATTGGCCACGTGACCACACCATTTCTTGTGCCTAATTTAATTATTTGTGGGCATAAATGCATCAAATAAAGTGTATTTTAAGAACTTTGGATTAGTCTGTGTATAATTTCAAGAAAGAATGCATAGCAACACGTTTCTAGTCTGAGAAAAATAGAGATACATTAAATATGATATTTTGAATTTAAAATTGAATGCATTTAAATATTTTTATACTATTTATAATAAATAATATTTTTTTCCTTCAGATATCACCAATATAATGCTATTTTCATTTTCTTCAACCATTTTCGTTTCCGGTGATGTATAACATGTACCACATTTAATTATATTATTGCATGAAATTGTAAAAAGAAAAAGACACGTGATGGCATTTTTCTAAATTGAAAACTAATCTGGTCCGAACTTGAAGAAAACAAAAAGTCTGCCAAAGTTTGGAAAGAGTAAACTTTCTTCCATTTTTTTCCCCCATTTTCTACATGAGATTCTTCTTCTTAGATGACCTTCACTTCCTTCCTCTGGTTAAGCTCCTGTTTGTATAACATGTAAATTTTCTCCTTCTCTTGCAATCTCCTTTTTTAGGAAATTGTACTTTTATTATTTGTATATAACTAATATTAATTGTAGGAACACAAAATATCAGTAAGAGCTTTACAATTAAAACTATTTTTTTTTTTATTTCAGTGAGATTTTTAAAAAATGTAAACCTCCGCAAAGAGGTTGTCAATATAAATGACAATAATGAATTAAAGTGAGAATTTGAGAATTAACTAAAAAAAAAAAATAATAGCTAATCCCCTGCATTGAGAAGATATTGTAGTAAAGAGATTGGTGTGTTTGCCAACCTGTCCGGGTAGGGCAGAGTTAAATTACCAAATATGGTAAACATTTTTTGGACTGATACAGCCTCAGGATTCAACCAGTATCCTAAAATTGGTACCAAAGATTACCTCTGGGAGAGTATGACGGCTTGCATGAGATTAACCATATCATCCATATATATGCTACTGGTCGTGAAAAGAATATTGGCACAAACAAACATATTACTGACAGGTATTTTTATAACATATGGTTGCTGATGAACAGTATATAGATAATTCTAATTCATAATCAGCTTCGTACTTGATAAGATGATTTTATCAGTGCTCTTTCTTCAATATCTTACCTTCTCTAACTTAGTGACATAGTAACTAGTTTTCCCATATTGAAAGGAGTCTATCTTAAAACAATACTTTTAAGAAGGTAGCAATTCTTTAACAATTTTGATACACCCGAATTAAACAATAAAACACATGAAGAGATGTAGTAATTTTCTAACAATAAATTTGTCTAAGAAACACGCCCATTAAGACCACGTATCATCATCATAAAGTGCCGTGCCTGCTCTCCACAACTTTAAATCTCAACAGTTATTTATGATTTCTGCTGTTGACCTGCCAAGCCATTATCTTAAGCTGTCTCGTATCTTTTCTCTTCGTCCCTCAATTTTCTCAGTTGTTACAATATATTCCAGCTGTTACCTTCTCATTACATAGCCAAAAAATGATGATTCTTTCTTCCTAATATTGAATATTAGCTCTCTTTTAGCTTTGATCTCTTTCAGAACGTTTTCATTACTCTTCTTAGCTGTCCATGGTATTCTCAACATTCTTCTGTAAAACTACATTTCTACATACTCCAGCGATTTTCTTGCCTGTTGTCGTATTGTCCATGATTCACATCCATATGTTAAGACTGGCTCTAGATAACATTTAAGAACTCTTTTTCTTGTTTCCAATGTTAAAAATGGATTGCACAGTATCTTCCTAATTTCTGGAAAGCTGCTTTTGCCTAAGCCATTCTGCATCTCACCTCCATTGCACATCTACCATCTGAGGTTAACATTGTTCCCAGATATTTAAATTCATTTACCTGTTTTAATGTTGTTCCATTTGTCTTTATTGTGCAATGCGGTGTAGTCTTTTCTTTGCTGCTCCCATTACTTCTGTCTTTTTGCTATTAAGGCTGAGTCCTTTATTTTTGCTTTCCTTCACAACAATGTCTAACATTTCTCGTGACTCATTAAGACCAAGTATATGTGACAGAAAAGGGTAGAATAAAAATAACTCACTTGTGGGCTTTAATTTCAGTGCCAGAAACAAAGATACTAAAGTCACAAAGCTCACCAGACTCTTGCATCTGCTCAAGCTTTCCCAACAAAGCTTTATTAGGTGCGAGACTAAGCTGAAAAATCATTGCACTACTAAAATGGTAGTTTTGTGTGACACCTGAAGATATAAATAGAATATTCAGCTATAATGCTTAAGCTTGCAATATAAAATATAACAACTACCATGATTAAAACATTTGAAGTTAAAATCAATAAAATTACACCAAATGGACCTAAAATAAAATCAAGTTTCTTATTTTCTTTTGTGCTCACCTAATGATTAACTCATCTTCATCAATTATCCTTGAAAGAATGTTAAGTTGGTATATTTTGCGTTGCATTGTGATTTGAAGCATCTTGTTTATTTGTTTGTGTACGCCAGCTTGTAGCTCTAGCAGAGTCCCAGATGACTGAATTTTGTGTGAATATCCAGTTTTTCTATTTTGCACAATGGTATATGCATGCAACTGAGAGTATTACATAACAGATCCTTTTTTGGAACCCCTAGGGGAAGAGAACGATGAAAGTTCCCTGAAAAGCTAAAAAGACCAATGAGGAAGTTCTCAAAAATGCCATCACAAAAAGGGAGCTCCTAAAAACCATCAGAAAGAAACAATCAACTTTTTGGGAACATCAAGAGAAGAGGAAAGTTGGAATACTTGGTTACAACTGGCAAAATAAAAAGGAAAGTGAGATCACGGACGGTGAAGAGAGAAAATACTGGATAGTTTGGTGTCATGGCATGGAAAACAGTCAACAACAGAACTGATATGATGCACTGTAGATAGAAGAATGTGAAAGGACACAATTGCCTATACCAACCGATATAGCGCATGATGATGATGAGGGGAAATGATGACAGGAAGAGACAAAGAGAAAGACCAAAATATTGTTGGAGAAGACAGGTGGAAGTAGAGATGAAGATTAAGACATGGAATCATCTTAAAAGAATAGCAAGAAACAGAACGGCTTGGAAAGTGTTTGTTGAAGACCTATGCTCCACAGGGATTTGAAAGGAGGAAGAGAGAGATGAGCATGTATGTTCCCTACCATACAGGCAGATCTTTGACTTCAGAGCTACTCTCAATTTTTATCATTAAGAGTTTTAAGGTTTTGGGTACATTTTTTTCCTATCAATTTTGCATGTCCAGAGCAGATGACATGAGGTGTTAAAGTTAGTTTTATTTCACTGCCTAAAGAGCCAAAAAATTAATCACAAACTGGCAGTCACATGTTTGATTAATTAATGAAAAGAGAGATGAGTTCTTTTTAAAAAAGCAGAGGAAACAATATGGTTACAGCTTTATGGTGATAAAAGACGACACAAAAATTTGGATCCTGCAACCTAAATACTAATAAAGGATTCAATAGATACAGTAATGCGTGAAGAACAGACTGGGTTTAGAAAAGAGAGAAGCTGCCTTGACCAAATTTTTACTCCACGACTTATATTGGAGGAACACATTGAAAAGCAAAAACCTTTTGTACTTAACTTAATCGACTTCAAAAAAGCATTTGACAGTATTCATCGAGATTCTTTGTGGAAAATTCTGAAGCAATATATGGCTTACCATCAAAAGTTATAAATATTATTAAAGACATGTATGATGGTTACACATGTGCAGTTTGAACAGAGGAAGGACTGAGCGAATGTTTCCCAATAGATACTGGGGTTAAACAAGGATGTATTTTATCACCCTGGTTATTTGGAGTTGTTATGGACTTCATAATGAAGAAATGCTGCACTGGTAATAAAGGCATCGAATGGATACAAGGAGACCATTTGGAGGACCTCGACTTTGCTGATGACATAGTTCTCATCAGCAGTCAGATAAAAGCGATGCAGGAAAACACAACTGAACTATCATCAATAGCCAGCAAAACTGGGCTTAAGATCAATCATGAAAAGACTAAAGTCATGGAAAGCTTAATTCCAACAGACGACAAATTATACATGGAAAACAAACCAGTGGAAGAGATCGATCACTTTATCTATCTTGGAAGGCACATTGATCGAGAAGTGGATACAAGCAAAGAAATTAAAATCAGAATAGCTAAAGCAGCAATGTCTTTCAGAAGCCTTGAAAAGTTGTGGAAATCACAACTCATGAGCACAAACACAAAACTTAGACTATTTAAATCAAATCTACTATCAACCCTTACGTATGCGTATGAAAGCTGGAAAACAACAAGAGATATAGAAACAAAGTTGAACGCATGAGAAAATAAATGTCTAAGGAAAATACTTGGTATAGCGCAGAACGAATTCAAAACAAACGAGGAAATTAGAGAAATCGCCAATCAACCACTAATACCTTCAGTAATAAAGAAAAGACGATGGTCATATGTTAGACATGTGATGAGAAGAGATAATAACCGAATAGCAAAGCAAGCTCTCATGTGGGAAACAGGTAAGAGAAAAAGAGGAAGACCCAGAGAGACGCTGAGAAGAACATTGATGAGAGAGGAAAAAGCAGCAGGAATCAGCTCCCTCATTGAGCTGCTTGCACAGAACAGAGACAAATAGTGAGATTTGATAAAATATCTTTAAAAGAATTGAAAACTGCTAGAACAAAAATTCAGATGAAGGAGTATCTTGGTCTACGCCCTATGGGCCGGCTACGGCTCAAAAGGCCAATAGATAGCCTAAATACTGACTTTCAGCTGCGGCAGAAGTAACACACACACACACACACATCCATGCCTATATCTCCCCTTACTTAATCCTAGATTATGATACCATTGTAAAAATTACCGCATCAAGACACAAAATCTTCAAAATTTGATAGTTTGCAGTGTTTGCTGTAACCAGGGAATTTTCCTCGGTCATCAGCTGACATCAAGTAACTCTTTGTGACTCGGGAAACACAGCAAATAATGTTATGAGGTAGCCAAATATACTGACAGACTTACAGCAACCATACCAATAGACAATGTAACACATCCAGTCAATGCGGTCAAAATCAGGTCATAAACCAACCTGAGCTTGGAAATCTATCTATTATTTTACTAGTAATTTTTACTAAGGTATACGTAAACACGCCAATCACAGATAGGTATCATAATCTAGGGTTAATGACAACTTAATCCAATTTAATGCCTAATTGTCTGTTTTCTTTGGATTTTTACAGGACCATATCAATTGCATTTCCAAATAAAAGTGGTGACATGACACATCCTTGCTTTACATCTGTTTCTACTGGGAATTGTCTCTGTATGCAGTATTGTCAGTTTATGCTCTCACACTGCAAAATTATTCTGAATTTTTAAAAAAGGCTTTCAAAAGTTTATTTTTATAATTCACATATTTTGTCCGAAATCCATAAATGTTTAGGATTTTCTATAGTCTAGTCCCTAGAGTCATCATCATCAAGTACCGGGCCTAGTGGCGTAGGTGATCATGTCTCTCCACAACTTTCAATCTCGGCAGCTATTTATCATTTCTGTTGTTGACCTTCTGCCAAGCCATTCTCTTAAGCTGTCTGTTATTTTTTCTCTTTGCTTCCCATCTATCTCTTCGTCCCTTAAATTTTCCAGTTGTTACAATATATTCAAGTTGTTCTCTTCTCATTACATGGCCAAAAAATTATGATCGTCTCTTCCTAACATTGGAAATTAGCTCTCTTTTTGCTTTGACCTCTCTCAGAACCTCTTCATTACTCTTCTTAGCTGTCCATGGTATTCTCAACATTCTTCTGTAAAACCACATTTTTACAGACTCCGTGATTTATTGTGGCGATTCATGATTATACAAATAAATTACAACGGTGGTTTTCTGTTGCCTTCCATGGTTTGTTTACGGTTGGCTCTGCTAGCCTTTTACTAAGAAGTCTCACCCACAAGGCGGTGGGGTTGTTTTACTTCAGGGTACCCTCCCTTAGCCTTTCACTCTCCCGAGTCTAGTCCCTAGAGTAGTCGGTATAAAACACTTAAAATTTAAATGTCATTAAAAGTATAAAAACTACAGAATGAATGACTGAATGCCTTTTGAAATTCACAAAGTTAAATTAATCAATTATATTTATATATATGTTCCCTAAATATTATATATATATATATATAGATACTTCGATATCTCAAGGGACGCCGTCACCAGTTGTGACGTCATTAGATAAATATGTGTGGCCAGGACCACCTCTTGTGCAAAAACTCCTAATTTTTACATCGTATGTAAATCGTTTTCCGATGATGTTTCCGGAAGCTATTATACGAAACTTAAGTTGTTTCCTAACAATGAGAGTTCCGTCCGCCTTTTTAAAAAGTCGGAAGTATCTAAAACGATTGTATTTTGTCTTACAACACATGTTCCAGCTACATACGACGGTCTCATCATATTTTCACCCGAAAAAAGCATGATTCAGTAAAATAATATGGATATTTTTAATTTTAGCTTCCATTTTTACATAAGTGTGTGAAATTTCAAAATGATCCGTGTTAGGATGTTGCGGCAATCGCGAAAATTGATGCCCCTGCTCGCTCCATATAAATAACATGGCCGATCGGCGACTATTTCGAATGTTGAACTTTAATTCATTGCAGAAGAAAATCCTGCTAACGTAGGTTTAAATAACAAAGATAACCTGATTCTATAACCACTTCTACATATTTCTGGGAAATTTTAAATGGATATGTGGGCCCCTATTGAAATTATCGGCATTTGAATGATCTCACCATTATCGAAAATGTTCCCCATTGATGGCATGGCGGCGATCCAGCTGGGATCAAAGACTATGTACTGT
Organism: Megaustenia siamemsis; assembly: GCA_032433765.1. Classification (NCBI taxonomy): domain Eukaryota; kingdom Metazoa; phylum Mollusca; class Gastropoda; order Stylommatophora; family Ariophantidae; genus Megaustenia; species Megaustenia siamemsis. Next base: position 68,837,288 of record JAVIAB010000106.1, on the reverse strand, counting down.
TGAACTTTAAGTCATTGCAGGATAAAATCCTGCTAACGTACTAAACGTAGGTTTAAGTAATAAAGATAACCTGATTCTATAACCACTTCTACATATTTGTGGGAAATTTTAAATGGATCTGTGGGCCCCTATTGAAATTATCGGCATTTGAATGATCTCACCATTATCGAAAATTTTCCCCATTGGTTAGCATGGCGGCGATCCAGCAGGGATCAAAGACTATGTCCACTGTTGAACTTTAAGTCATTGCAGAATAAAATCCTGCTAACGTAGGTTTAAATAACAAAGATAACCTGATTCTATAACCACTTCTACATATTTCTGGGAAATTTTAAATGGATCTGTCCCACCCTATTGAAATTATCGGCATTTGAACGACCACACCATATTATACAAAATTTCCGGTTTTCCCCCATGCTTGGTCTCTTCAACCATCATCAAGTGCCTCTAACTCAGACTCACTCAACGTTTTTTTTTAGTTATTATAGTTAGTTATATTTCATTTAAAATGTAGTATTTCCAGTTGCCTAATATTAATAAATATTCCCAATTATTGAATTGAAAGTTTTTTTTTATTTATATACTGTAAACACATATTTTTTTTATGAATAAACAAAATTAATAATAAAATTATGCTTCTTATACACATAAAATAACAATAATAATGATGTGACTTCTTTAGCAGAAATTCAGTATTATTTTATGTGAATCATAGAAATTTATAATTATTCTTACATAAATTGTAGAGAATTACTGTTATTTTTGACGTAAATTCCTGAAAATTACCGTTACTTTGATATAAATCAATTTAAATGACTTATTTTTGACGCAAATCAAATAAAAAGTATTATTTTTTTATTGTACACCAAATATAATGATTATTTTGAAAATGTACACCAAATGTAATGATAATAATTGTAATTTAATTTTAAAAAAATTTGGCTTCTTATTTAAAATTTGGCTTTTTTTGCATGGCCAAACTGGCGCTATGGTTTTTTCTTCTTTGCATCATTTAACACAGAAATAATTCACTTAAAAAATCGTAACTTTTTTTTCTAATTGTCGTACAAACATGATTCAGGTATCATTGTTTTACTCACTTCGAGGGCTATTTAGCTATCCTGGTTTCAATTATTAGAAATTATTTTGAAAAAAAAGCCAAAATGTCTACTACAAACTTTTAAAAGAGTAAAACTCAACTGTTAAAAACTTTTTTTTTTTTTATAAATCTAATCTAAATCTACACTCCTTAACCACTAGTATTAGTTAAGTAAGTATTATTAGTTATTAGTTTAGTATTACTTACTCTTACAACTACTATTGACTGACACAGATAACTTATTTTGGAGGCGAAGGCGCGCCCCCCCCAGCACCAGAGCTGGAAGTCGTCAGTGACTCACAACTGATGGCTTGCGCCAGGATCGGTGAACCAGAACCATCCAGACCCTGCTACACCTCTTCGTGGTGCCTCTAGAAACAGACTAACCTGTCTAGTCTGGCCAAGCGAGCAGGGATCGAAGTGGGAAGACGAACCCGGTACACAAAAAAGCGTCGGCTGAAATCGGATGTGTTGGGCCGAAAGGCGCAGATATCACAGTGTTACACTGCAAACTGCAACACAACGTAACTACGTCCACTTAACGTCCTTTTAAGGGCGGATGACGAGGAGGAAGTCTACGGTTCGTATCCGTTAGAATACCTCAAATCATCGGACGAACGCATCATCATCATCATAACTTATTTTATTATATTTATATTATAATTCTTCTTCGATCTTTCTTATCTACTACTTATTTAATTTTATTATTTTAAATACATAATATAATAACTAATTTGAAATAATAATTACTACTTAATTATTATAATAAGTATATATTATATTATATGAATTATAATTATAATAATATTATATATATATAGGTAATTTCCTAGTTTGATCAGATATAGTCTTTAAATTTGGAAGAGTGATGTCCCCTAAAATATGTCTGCCAAAATACAGTGGTTCTACGCATTCTTGGCGTTGGGTCATTACGCTGGCATGTAATCATTTCGGAGTATCTGTTGATTGGGCGTTGGGTCCAGGGGTTAGGTTTAGCTTTAGTGTTAAATATTTATAAATATATTATAACGCGTGACAAAAACGACGCCACTCGGCCTAATTATGATCTTCTGATCGAAGGGAATTGTGCGGTTGATTACCAATCGGCGTAATGACCCCAACGCCAAGAATGCGTAGAACCACTGTATTTTGGCAGACATATTTTAGGGGACATCACTCTTCCAAACTGAAATACTATATCTGATCAAACTAGGAAATTACCTATATATAATATTATAATATAATAATTAATTTATATACTTGAAAATAATAAATAATCATTTTATAATATAATATAATGAATCATTGAATGTAACGTAACAAGATTCAAGATAATATATATTAATTTTCAATTATCACGCTGCTGAAGAGGACTCTGGGCAGTACGCACAAACAAGATTATACTAAGTAAATCAAATAATACATATTCATTTTTTAAAATATCTTAATTATGCAATACTTACTAGAAAATCCTAAAGTAAAAGTAGACGGGCGACAGCCAAACGTTGTCTTTGAGTTGGTAAACAGAACAGATACTTCCGGTCCGGAAGTTCCGGAACCTACAACAAGGGAGATCACCGCCAAAAACTTCTTTAAATAGATTCCTACTAACCGACGAAGCTCTGAAGGAAGCAACCAACAACCGGTGTAGATTTTATAACAGTTTTTTTTGTTTTTGTTCTAAAACGCACCGTTGTTATTTTAATTGATGCAGTTTAATGACTGAAGCACATAAACTTGATCGAAAAAATGGGATTGCTGACAAATGAACAATCACGTAATCGTGTGATAACACTTTTGACGAAGCACAACCCTAAGCTTTCTCTTCTGGCCTACGTTGTTGGACTTGTTTGGTTCTTAGCTCTAGCGTATCAACCTCTAAATGCAGGCACTTACATTTCTGAAAATGCCCTTCTACCAGGTAATATTTTATATATGATATGTTGTATAGTTTTATATTTTGTAAGTATATTTACTTACTTACATGCGATGCTGTCAGGTTTCATCATGATTCATGAAATTATTGAAATCATCTGGTAAAAGTAAAAGAAAACAAGGCAGACCAAGAGAATCCCTACTCAGTACAAATAATAGCCTAAATAGGAAGGCACAACAATACAATGGGACTAAGAAACAACCAAGATCTACAAAAACTGACAGCAGATTGAGATTGTCAATGAGAAGGTGTCAGGGAGAACTATGACTTCCACCCTTGCGCTGTCTTCAGCCCAAGAGGAAAATGACTCATGACTGCATCAGATTTCCATTATTGGTTGATATAAATTTTGTTGTAAACAATATACTTTTTTTTTTAATCTACAAGTTTAGGGTCGTAAATTATTTCTGTTTAGAGTGCATTTCTCCTTGCACATTATTCAGTCACTTTCTAATATGTCATTAGAAGACCCCTGGGTTAAAAGGCTAAGGTTAAGAATACCCTAAGCCTTGTTATTAATTTTAATGCACAAAAACTAGAAGCCAAAGCAGTTCATACATTAAGTCAAATAAATGTGTACAGTTAATCAGGGGAGATCACTCGTTTAGCAGAAATAATTTATAATGCTAAACTCGTAGATTACCCTTATTTCTAAAATATATATTTTTTAATTTTATAAATTAATGGTAAATTATAAATCAAACAGATGATAACAGAATACTTAAAATCACTTGAGTCAGTCAAATAAACACTCAGTTAAGTAACAGTAACACTAGTAGCAAAAACAGTTAGATTAGCTCTTGAAAGTTAAATTTAAAATCTAATGATACCTCATTCATGTCTGTAGTGTACACCATCACGTAGACCTACGTTAGGGGCCAAGGCAAAGTAATGCAAATAAATGCATAAATACGCAATGATGCAGTAAAACTGAATGTGAAGGAGAAATTAAAAAAAAAAGAAAAATAGTATTGTTAAAGCTTTACTTTAATAGATGGACAACACAAATTTGAATGACGTTTTGGCTCAATAGGCCTACTACAGGAGCAAACAAACAATACATACACAGAGATATGTAAGTAAATATAGCTAGTCCTACATAGCTAACTAATAATGAAGCATCCAAAACAAACTAAATATCTAACTAGTACGTAAAACAAAGATTAAAATGTCTTCCCTGTAAACTGCACCATGGTCAGAAGGAAAATGAACTAGTAGCTTGGGAAACGCGATGTCATTGACCCAGCTGATGGGAGGGTCAAATTACGGGATAAAGGGTTCTAAAAATATGTGGGGGGGGGGGATGATATTATCTAGGTTACCTCGACTACAATGCCACAGGTAATGTCTATACGTATCTATGCACAGAAACAGATAATAGTGATAAAGATAGGTCGGACTGGCAAGTTCATTCCTTTGAACTGTTGCAGAGTATATTTTTTAATATTATCGATGTAAATAATACTGTTGCTCTGTTCACAAGTTTGTTAATGCAGATGTTCTGTGTGGTGATATCTATTGTCATATAAGTTCATGTCGCATGTTTTTTTTTTTTCAGATCTTGTTTAGATGACCAACCTGTGTGAGTTGTTATCATTTGTTGTATAAATTCATATCAAATGCTATTATTTCTTTGTTCTCAGGTCTTTTTAAAAGGCTGTTGTGTGTATTGTTAACTGCTGTCAGACAAGTTCATACCACATGCTGTTGTTGCTTTGTTCTCAGGTCTTGTTGATTCAGAACTGCCCTCTGTTCTGTTGTCAGCTGTGAGATATAAGGATGAATATGAACAGGAGGCGAAGAAAGATCCCAAGTATGTTTGAGATAAGTCTTTTCTGAGCCAGTAATACTAATTTTTAGAAAATCCCATATTTTGTGTACAGGAGTTACCACCTTCTTTAGTTAAAGTGTTGTATTTGCGTTGATTGTAATTTATTTTGTGAGTTTAATTTAATGTTGTTATTTTAAACCCATAACATTTATTACATGTTGTGGAGTTGATTGTGTCCTGTTCTGAGTAAATGTTATGTAGAACCAGTCTTAACATATGGATGTGAATCATGGACAATAGGACAACAGACAAGAAAATCACTGGAGTCTGTAGAAATGTGGTTTTGCAGAAGAATGTTGAGAATACCATGGACAGCTAAGAAGAATAATGAAAACGTTCTGAAAGAGGCCAAATCAAAAAGAGAGCTAATTTCCAATATTAGGAAGAAACAATCATAATTTTTTGGCCATGTAATGAAATGGTAACAGCTGGAATATATTGTAACAAATGGGAAAATTGAGGGACGAAGAGATAGAGGGAAGCAAAGAGAAAATATACCAGACAGCTTAAAATAATGGCTTGGCAGAAGGTCAACAACAGAAACAATAAAAACTGTCGAGATCAAAAGTTGTGGAGAGATATGATCACCTACACCAGCAGCCATGTTACTATTGTATCTCTGGTCTTCCCTGTTTCCCCTTGCAGTTTCAGAAAAATGCTTTTCTGTAGAAGGCTTTTGAAGTGTGAGTCCTCCTATCCATCCCCATCATTTAAAATTGTTTATATTTTTTAGATTAAATTATAGGCTGATTTGCTCTGTGTCCCAGCCCGTCATTTCTAATGGTGTCTAGCCATTTAACCTAGACTGTAATTGTCATTGAATTATTTAGCAATGAAATGAAGTCGTTTATAGGAAGCTTCACAGCAGAAGGTAGTCTGATCACCAGAAGGTGACCCCAGCAAGTGTTTTGGCCCTTTAGCTTCTTGGCACTTTCGGAGGGGCAGGCCTGTCTGTGTCATACATCTCTCAATTTATCTTGGAGGTGAGCACTCTATTTCTACCTTTTACCTATCCATTATCATGTAACACATCCCTCTCACATTTAACCTTTTCATCTCTTACTCCTCTGCCTACTTCCCATTGACCTGCCTGTCCCTATCATTGTAGATGTAGGAATAATTATCTGTTTCCCATTGTTTGTTGTTCTCATTTTCTGAAGAAAGCTGCATGTAGGCCGAAACATCAGTATTTTGTTGTGTTCCTTTTATGTAAAGCTGTCACCATACCTTGTAGGAGTGTGAGTTACACCCCACTACTGGCTCACTAAATATATTATAGTATTTTTGGTTATGGTCACGTTTAGTCAGATAGATTATTTCAGTTCAGAAGAGTAGTGTCCCTTTGAGTAAACATTGCACTTTTTTCTGTTGTTCTTAATTTAATATGTCATTAGAAGATTCATAATTCTAGAGAAAAGAGAAACATTGTGAGTGTAAAGTTGTTTGATTTCCTCATATGTCAAATGGAATAAATTTTCTCTTGTACACTCTTGCATAGGAACTAATCCACAAGATGCAGTTCAAATAGTTTGTTTACCTAACATCTCTAAAAAAACTGAATTAAAAGGCACAAGTGCTTTGGATGTATATGTCAGATGACTCATCTAAAATTAGGAAATATTTCATCACGGAAGTACACTAAAGCATACAAAGTTACATCGGCTAAATGTTCATACTTAATTAATTAACAAAATTAATAGCACCCTGAGTTGAGAACCGATCTGATTTGTGACTTTCAGCAGTATTTGAGAACCAATGTTGTTTTTTTTTGTGTGGGATGTGAACTAAGGAGAGATCACTCTTTCACTGAAATAATTTATTTGACTGTACTATATTTTTACCGAATTTTCAACATAATCTTTTTTGATACATGTTAGCTATAAATAACAGTATATAACATATTTTTGTTTGTAGGATAACTCTACAGGATTGGGTGTTTGAAAAATGTCAAAATCTGGGGTTAGAGACTTTCCAACAGAACTTCTCAGTTATATACCCCTTCAAATCACTCACAACTAAGGTATTGTATTTGAATTTCTTATGTTAATTATAATTATTTAATAATATATAATTATAATTAATAACATAATAGTTTCTTTAAAAATTCACTTCTTGTGTGGTTAAAATCTCAAGCAATTGTTCAAGTTGTCTTAGTAGGATGGAGACTAAGGAGATAATTTATTTGAAAGTGGGCAAAGGCACATGCCAGCTCAAGTGCTGAGAGTGGTCAGCAACTCATAGCTGACTGTTTACACTTGTATTAGTGAAACAATGAGTCATTGCTCTGGCCAAGTGAATAGGGATTGAAAGGGAAGACAACCCTGTACTCAGAAACATCATGTTGAATTACGATGTGTTGGGCCAGAAGACACAAATATTGCAGATTTGTTGTAAACCACAGTGCACATGCGACCATTTAACATTTTTTTAAGGATCGATGAGAAGAGAACTATTTATTTCTTTAGATTTCATCGGGTGAACACAAGAAAGAAATTTATTTTGAAAGTTATAAGTAACATTTTAAAAATCTTTAAATAAAGTATATGTTTGCACTTTGTAGTCAAATTTCCAGTATCTAAAATGTCTAAAAACTGTTCAGACCATTATCTGATAAATTGGATGTAATGGGTACTATGTATTTTTGTTTTGAGAAGTGGCAATTTGGGTTTTATATTAATCAATACTCTGCTTCTAAACCTAGAATAGCTCTCACTAGTACTTCATGTCTGTACCACATGGTCTGTACTTTCTATATTGATCAATATGCATTTTTTGGGGCCCAGTTTGCCATATTTGTTTTGATTCTGAAGTAATTGACAAGAATCTACATAAAATCAATTTTTATGGGCATAAATGCATATTTTTTTGTGTGTGTTTTTTTAATTTGTGTAAAAATTTTGTTGACATCCTCACATGTTGTGTTACCAAATTAGAGAAAAGAAATATCTCTGCTTTCTCTTCTGGCTGCTGTTCTTGATGTTCACCCATAAGTGGTTATGGATTAATTGTGTCACTAGTTTACAGCAAAGCCACTACATGTTTATCTTCTGTATGGGTAGATTTGCTTCATATTTTTTTCCCCGGGCAGCGATCATTACGATCAACACGTTTGACTTTTAACTGTCAAAGGTTCTTTAATGTGTGGATAATGCATATGATACCCCCTGTTTTGGTTCGTTATCTGAGACTAGACATTTGATCCTACTACCCAGAGCAGAGACCAGAATTAGGTAAAGCCACAAAGAAACCACAGATTCTTTGTTGTTGAAAAATTCCCCACTGCCAGCTGTGGGAGTCAAGCCTGGCGCCTTCTTGTCCAGAGGCTGCCATCTTACCTCTAGACCACCCAGTCTGAATGTTTGATGAAGTCTGCTGTATGTTTCAGAGGTGCAATTTCTCTTCAAAGGTGGTGGATGGAGACTATATTCTTCTTGTCATATCTGCATTCTAGAAACATGTCTTTTATGATTTGTTTGTCTATCTTCTAGCATGCAGAGGTAAAGTACGATGATACTTATCTTGATCTGTTGAGGTTACTAAAGAGACTTTGCAGATCAATCTGCAGCAGAAAGCAATCTGATCATCAAAAAAAGACCCCCCATCGAGCAAGTGTTTCAACCCTTTATATATATGTATAGAAAGTAATATAATAGTCTGGTTACTTTTTATCCACCTTAATTGATAACATGATTAAGCTTAAGACAATGAAGTTACGTTAGATATTTTTCAATTTCATATTTTCAAATATAATTTAATCAGGTTGTTTCTGGAGTGAATGTTTACTCCATTGTGAGAGCACGTCGTGCAGCAAGCACAGAGGCTGTAGTTCTTTCTGTACCTCTTCGAGCACTAGCCAACAGAGTGAAAACAGCAACAGGAGGAGGCGTTGCTTTAGCTTTGGCTTTAGCACAGGAATTTAAACGTATGTCATTCATTTGTTTTTCTCATCTTCAGAAACTACTGTAATTTTAACAGAGAGCGTTTAATATATAATTACAGTTGCCTTTAGATTCTTATATTCCACTTCTCCGCAGTGCACAATAAAGACAAGTGGAACAATATTAAAACAGGTAAATGAATTTAAATATCTTGGAACAATTTTTACCTCAGATGGTAGATGTACAACAGATGTGAGATGCAGAATTAATCATGGCGGCATTTTGTATCTAGTTCACCTTTCCTCTTTGATCGCAATTCACTTGGCCAAGCTGACAAATTTGTTTTTGGAACCACTATATAGAGAGGATCTTGGTCACCCCTGGCTTACTGCTTTACAAGTGCTAAATGCTATATGTCTTCAGATTTTGTCTTTAATATTGAACATTTTACAATTATTTGGAATCAAATTGTAACATTCTGATTACTTAAATTAATTAGTCAATATTTAATTAATACGATTTCTTTTTCACTTTTAGAAAAGCCTTATTGGAGCAAAGACATCATATTTCTGTTCTCAGACTTTGATGAGATTGGAGCTATGGCTTGGCTAGATGCCTACCATGAAACTGAGTCAGAATGTATGTCTCTGTATATGTTGTTGTAACACTGTTTCATTTGGCATCCCACAAGCATGTCTTATAAAATTACAGATTTTATTTTTGTTGTTGGTCTAAAATTTACAACTAAACTTTAATATCTCCATTCTCTTGGTCTTGATTTTGGTTTATTCATTCGTAACAATTTTTCTTATTAGTAAAAACCTGTTCTTCAATTAAGGTGGACATTAGTTTGAATCATGGTAGGATTAAACAAGTTTGTTATTTTTTATCAGAGTTGAAACAAAAACCTTCACCAAAACATCTTGTGGTGACTGCACTGGGCATGTGGTATTTATTCTTCATCTGCATAGAAAACCCCCAGAGCACTAAAAAAGGATGAAAGCCCCAGTGGTCATTTATTAGGTTTTACTTTCCAGAATTTGTTTATATCTTGGTGATCTCTTCACAAAGCTCTGGCTGATGCCAAGTAATAAGTCTGTTTATGTAATTGTGTAGTTGCCTTGCATATGGTTGTTTTCTTATTATTTTGTGCTGTCTTTTTGTTGTTGTTTTTTTTTAAGTAAAGCTACTATGTACAATGCTGTTTCCAACTGAACTAAAAGGCTGGTTCTTTAACATGTGTGAATGCACACCAGACCTCCTGTTTTCACCATTATCTGAAAGGGCTAGACATCACATCTCTACTACCCAGAAACAAGGGGAGGGTAATGCCACAAGGAAACCACAGATTCAATTTTGAAAAATTCTAACTGCCTATGGAGGGGTTTGATCTCAATACCTTTCTGTTCAGATGCCAACATCTTACCTTAAGACCATCTTTAATTTTTTTAAATTCTGAATGTTTCTGATAACATACTGCACATGGTTTTAATGTTCATATATTTTTTTTATAAATCAACTCAGTTCCTTTTTCAACAGATATTACAACAAAGGGCCTAGAAGGAAGAAGTGGCCAAATCCAGGCAGCCATCAATTTGGAGTTGCCATTAGAAAATGTGCAGTACTATAATGTCAAACTTGAGGGTCTGAATGGTCAGCTGCCTAATCTGGACTTGGTTAATCTTGTCGTCAAACTCTGTCGCAGGGAGCGGGCAAAAATTGCAATTCACAATTCGTTTGTGAGTTTCAGTTATTTTAAATACTTTTTTTTTTCTTTTTGTTGTTGGTTGTATTCACAATTCATACTCCCCCCCCCCCCCCCCCCCCAATCATGCCCACAAATTATTCAGTTATGTGTAGAATTTACTGCTGTGTTTTGTAAAGTAATAACAAAGTTTGTACAGTCTGTGGTTATCATTTACTGTGTGCCTCATGTCTGGCCCACACATGCTATCTCTGTCTTATCTTTAGTGTTCTTCTCAAGGTTGCCCTTTATTTGTCTTCCTTCAGAGTTCTCACATTGAAGTTTTATGATTGTTAATGAATCATTTCTTAAAACATGGCTTATTTGGCTCCATCATCTGCTAACTGTCACTGTATATTTTCTTTTATTTGCACCTCTTAGCTGGTGCCAATTTTTTTATTTTTTTATTCTGATTTTATTTAACAAATTAAATAGGATTCTCCTCTAGGCAGATGTGTAGTTTTGGTTTTTCCTTTTCTATTGTTTTCTGACATTAAAATCCATGCAGAAACACTGAAAGTACACAGCAATATTATATATATTTGTTTTTTATTTTGACTTTTTTGTTGCCAGGATGAATTTCCATATGTTGCTAAGATTGATTTAATTGAAATCTTTTCCAGCTCCCTTATTTGATGCTGCTATGCTTCCCATTTATGTGAATGTGTTTTTTTCTAACAGTTCTCATTTGGACTTGTTCAGAGTTTGTTGAATTTGGTGCCATCAACTTTTGTCTTGATGTTGTGTATGTTTGAAACAACTTTTTTTTTTACTGTATTTTTTATATCTGTTAATTTTTCTCTTTAATGTGTTTGTGGGAATTGACCGATAATTCAACAACCTGTGTATTCTTATTCTAATAATTCCAGTACTGAGAACATTGTAAATTGTTTTCTCCTTGGTATATTCTCCATTACACATCTCAACACCTATTTTTGTTTACAGCCAAATTAAAAGGGTCTTTGGTAAAGGGCACCCTTACTGCTCTCCTGTTTTTACTTTGAATGATGGCTACTGTGATTTATTTTTCATGTGAATTTAGTTGCAAGCTTTTGATAATTGTTACTATTTTGTAGTATTTTCAAATAATACTTGATATTGAAGAAGTAGGTGAATATTGTATTCACATACATTGTTGCTTGTCATCAGTTTTTATATCAGGAGAAACAGATAATCAAATCAATCAGAAGACCATAAGCCCCAATTCACAATGCCTTTCATAAAATATGAATAAATATGAACAAGTTATCATTATACGCCTCAGAACAGGACACAATCGACTCCACAGTCACATTTATACAAAATTCAAGATCGGCACCTCAACTACATGTATATGTGGACAGGCGCCCCAGACTGATGAACACACACTTCAAGACTGTACTGAATATAGTAGACAAAACTATATGGGCCACTGCAAGAATTACAAAAGAGAGTAAAATCTATCCAGGAAATGACATTGCAGATATAGGCGAACGAAAGATTTATAGATCATCAGTTTTTATGTCAAACAATATTTGTCAGTGCAAATACTCAAAACAGATTTGTTTGGACTAATTTCATCAATTTTACATAGGCACACTAGCGGATTAATTGTATTTCTTTTTTTATTTAAAAAAGGTTTCCGTTTAATAAAAATACACTTTGAAAAGAACAAAAATGGATAACTGACGCCAACTTGGAAAAAATGAAAGAAAGAAGACAAAATCGAAGAACACTACCCAATACAACAAAATAGTCAATGAAATATGCAGAATGTGCAAAAAGACAAAAGAAGACTGGCTCAACCAAAGATGCCTAGAAATTGAAACTATGGGAAATAAAAATTAGGAGGGATGCACTCAGAAATAAGGAAAATGTCTAATAAAAATTAAAAACCCACAGAAAGTGGATGTATTGCAAACAAAAAAGGAAAAATGCTAACAGACAACAAAGATATAATCAATAGATGGCAGAAATATATAACAGAATTATTTTATGATGAAAGGGAAAAGAAGCCATTTATAAAATGTACGTCAGGCTAAAATTTAATTTTTAATCGGTAATTGTAAAGGTTATATAAATAATGAGAAAGGGGAATGCTGCAGGGCCTGACAACATACAGATTGAAATGATAAAGGCACTAGAAGATTTCAGCATTGAGGTGATCACATACATATGGAACAACATATACCATACAGGATACATACCAAATGAACTAAAGATATCAACTTTCATTGCACTGCCTAAAAAAATTGTGCAGTTGAATGCAGTAATTTTAGAACAATATGCCTAATGAACCATGTTACAAAAACCTTGCTAAAAGTTATACAAGGAAGGATTCAGAATAAAATCTATATGGAATTAGAACAATTTATTTCTATGATTTCAAATTTCTGTTGTTTTTTTTTTTTAAGTCCTGAAAATTTAATCTTTTGAATGTGGATTTATAGAAGAATTGGATGGAAAGAAAAGAAAACAAATGATGAAGTCTTACAACTAAAAATAAAAAGAGAACTGCTAAACACAATTCAAACAAGACAAATGAAATTTTTGGGGCATGTTAAAAGACGCAGCCTACTAAAGTATTCTTGGAAGGGAAAATACAACGTAAAAGAGGCTGACCAAGGTTAACATGGACAAGTAACGTCAAAAGATGAACAAGTCAGCCTATGACAACCTGCACCATTAACGCAAGAGAAAGAGTGGATTGGCGCTCCATGGTAGCCAACCTTCGATGTGGAGACGACACTCGAAATTATGTTGATGATGAAAAATGCATATTAAAATGTATATATTTTAAACATACAAACAGACTAGTAAGTGTGAAGCAGGGAGATAGCAGTGATGTGGAGAGGATGAGAAAGGGGAGTGAGGTAGTAGAGGTCAAGGTTAGAGAATGGGTGTAATACCGACCACATTATCCCAAAAATCATGTGCTGGTCTGTAAAATTTATGGTCACTAACACCATATTCTCCATGCGCCACTTGGCGTGACGGGGGCTCTTTACTTATTTTACTTTTAGTGGCTACAACCATTTAAAGAGACACTGTTAGATTGTGTCTGTCTCTCACCAACTTAAGCTTCTGGTGGAGCAATAAGTACAAGATAGCGTGCTAAGGGGCAGCTATGTCCAATTCAGGGACAGTACGGTAGATCATAAAGATGTCAGGCTTGTGTAGAAACATGACACAATTAACTAGGTGGTAGCCAGTGCCACAGAGCCAGGAGAGTGACTCTGAGCGAGAACAACTTGCGGGGTCACATCAACTTAGAGAGGGCTCTATAGTGAGTATGATACTCCAGGAGATCATGACGTAGGCGAGGTTGATGAAGACCAGTATCGTCACGTGGGGGTTAGCCACAGGGCTGTTCGGGAGGCTAGTGACAGCATTCCTGCATATGTATTGTGAGAGGAAGGTAGGAGAAGTGTGAGAGACTATCAATAGACTTTTGCTATTGTACTTGTGAACTTGCTATGGGAGGTGGTCATTGTGTGAAATAAACTTCAGATGTGTGACTTTTTCACTGGTGATAGTACATGCTTTATCGAGTGCTAGCTGTATTGTCTGCCCTAGCGAGGAACGAATGCTTTGGGGGGGGGGGGGGTTGTTATGAACTGACGGGAGTAACCGCGCGGAGTATACCGGGACACAATCTACAGGCCAAGGTTGTCATCCAAGGAAAGAGAGTTCATCGCAGCGACAATGATGGGCAGTAACCTGCTATACCAGGCAGGGAGCGACTTGACTGGTCAGTGAGCAAGGCAGTTGACGTCATGTTCAGTGCAAGTCCAAGGCGTGTTGAGACCATTGCCATGGTGCAGGGCGGACTGCCCAGAGTGGGGTGAGGGCTCAGATCTTAATGAGCCTTCACAGCTCAACAGGAATCCAGTTCCGGTGCACGAGGGCTCAGATCTTAACGAGCCTTCACAGCTCAACAGGAATCCAGTTCCGGTGCACGAGGCTCAGATCTTAACGAACCTTCAAAACATCAGACAGATCAACAGTTACGGTGCAAAGAAGAAGGAAAAAGGCCTGTTACAAGTGTTCAGCCCTGAAGGCATATAAATTTCTTCTGCGTTGAAATCAATAAAATTAAACTTGATAATTTTTTTTTAAAATATCACTCCAGGACAAAAGGTCTGACTCCAATGGAGAGTCATTTGAGGATTACAAGGCCAACCTTAAGACCATGTTGAAGATGATGTGGTACCAGGCCAGTGGGGCTCCATCTGGCAACCATGGTTTGTTTCAAAAGTTCCACATTGAATCCATAACCATTGAAGGGGTTGTCAAAAAGAAAGGCAACCATGATATTACCACAACAGCAAGGTTGGTCCATTTTTTAATACTTACGTAAGGTGATGTTAATCTCCATTTATAGATTCATTATTTCTGTATGGTGCAGAAACATGGACATTAGACAAGAAAATAGAACAGAAAATTGAAGCCTTTGAAATGTGGTTAAATGTGTCTTTATAGAAGAATAGGCAAAATTTGATGGAAAGAAAAGAAAACAAACGATGAAGTCTTAAACAACTAAAACTGAAAAGAAAACTACTAAACACAATTCAAACAAGACAAATGAGATTTTTGGGGCATGTTAAAAGACACAGCAGCCTACTAACAGTAATCTTGGAATGGAAAATACAAGGTAAAAGAGGCAGACCACGACTAACATAGACAAGTAACATCAAAAGATGGACAAATCAGCCTATGACACCTACACCACCAAAGCAAGAGAAAGCGGAATAACGCTCCATGGTGGCTGACCTTTGATGCAGAGATGACATTCACTGGTCAGGAGTAGCTGTGAGTCAGTGGTCACTTACAACCCTGGTGCTGACTAACAGCTTCACCCAATACCATATCATCATTGCATTTGGGCAATGTCCATTAGCAGTCCAAACTTTTGACTTATAACCAAGGAAGATAGCTTAACACACAAATTCCATAAAGCTGGAGACGATCCCTGAGAAGCAGTTGAAATATGGTGACAACTTTTTATTTGTTTATTAACTGCTTGAAATTAGCTAGTAAAAAATGGTGAAAACAAAGACTGTGCTTGCTACACTCAGGGGTGTACATAACATAACTAGACAATGAGAAACTAGCGGCCAAAAAAGTGACGTATTCTTATGGACTTGCTGTCTGTTGATTAATTACTTTATATTTTCATTTTGTCATATTTTTTTTCCATGTAATAAGTAGGGAACTGCTGGAATATAATGGAAAAGTTGAGGGGAAAAGATATAGAGGGAACCAGAAAGAAAATATACAACACAGTTTAAAATAATGGCTTAGTAATCAATTTAATAACATTATTGATTAATAACTGTAAAGATAGGAAGATGTGGAGAGACATCATCGCTTATGCCAGTTCTAGATTTTTCTATTTTTAACTTACCATCAGAGTGATGGTTAATGTGTAGATAACTTAACATCAGACTGATGGTTAATGTGTAGATAACTTAACAGTATTTTAGAATTATAGTAAATTGACAAAATTTACTGTTGTTTGAAAATTTATATCTCAGCTTTGGTGAAGTAAAAATTGTTGAAAATTCATATTTATATAATCGTCAACCCTATTTCTCAATTTTGTCCCTCCTGTCAGGTAATTAGGAAAGATTTTTGCATCTTCAAGATAAAGAAATATATTGTAATCCTTGCTTGGTTACTATTTATGAGTTTTACAGACCATATTGTGGTAGCAAAGAAAATTCTCAAGACCTACAATTAAATATCACAGTTGAGGGAACACATCTGGAGACAGTCCAGAGTTACAACTAACTAGGACATACTATAACCAATGATGGAAAATGCAAAACTGAAGTAAACGAAAGAATAGGTATGGCAAAAAGTAATTTTAATGCCATGAAAAATATACTAACAACAAAACAAATATCAGCAGGGCTGAAACTAAGAATGGCAAAATGTTACATCTTCTCAATATTCCTGCATAGTGCAGAAACATGGACATTAGACAAGAAAGCAGAACAGAAAATTGAAGCCTTTGAAATGTGGATTTATAGAAGAATAGGTAGAATTGGATGGAAACAAAAGATAACAAACGATGAAGTTTTAAAACAACTGAAAATAAAAAGAGAACTGCTGAACACAATAAAGACAAGACAAATTAAATTTTTGGGGCACGTTAAAAGACACAGCAGCCTACTAAAAGTAATACTGGAAGGAAAAATACAAGGTAAAAGAGGCAGAGGCAGACCAAGACTAACATGGACGAGTAACATCAAAAGATGGACAAGTCAATCTATGTCAGCCTGCACCATCAAAGCAAGAAACAGAGTAGAATGGCAATCCATGGCAGCCAACCTTCGTTGCGGAGATGGCACATGATGATGATGATTGTGGTAGCACCTAACTGGCCATTCAAAATGCACATTTTAAGAAAATTCTGAATAAACTTGCACTTAATTAAAGTAAATTTTTAGGCATGCTGAAAATATTTGTCAATGCATTATAACTGTTGTTGGCTGTTTGTTTTTGCAGAATAATTGAAGGTGTTTTCAGAAGTCTCAACAACCTCCTTGAGCGGTTTCACCAGTCATTCTTCTTTTACCTTCTGCCATCAACAAGTCGTTATGTGTCCATTGGCATGTATATGCCTCCTTTTGGTCTTATGGCACTGGCAGGACTCATTAAAATATCCTTTGACATGACACATCAAGCCAGTGGTTGAATGTGACAATAAATTATGATCCATATATATATATTGGTATTTTAAAGTGTTATTACGTACTATGCAAAATACAATCTTGGCCTTTTTTTAAGTTTATGAGAACTTTTTAGATATACACTTTATTAAATTTGTTAATTATTAAAGTTAGAATATTTTGTGTTTGTGTGACTCAGGCTCGTATCATGAGGTGAATATTATTACATTTTACTTTCGGTTCTTGGTCTGTATTTTTCCTCTTGGTTTTCTTAGTTTGTAGATTTCTTTCAAAGTTGTTGATTGTTATTTTTCTGCTCAATTTTCTGGAAGAGCAAGAACTAGAACTTTGTATCTCCCTCGACACCTGACGGAGTACAAGAGAAAGTGAAAAAAGAGAGAAGGAGATTCCATCTTCTACTTTTCATTTTTCCATATGCAGTTAGATTTTACAACAAGCCCATACGAGCATGATTTTATTTCTTTAAAGATGGAAAATGCTCTTATGTGGATCTGTTATTTGTAATGATTTGATAAATTGTCTCATTTGTAATGTGATCTCAACTAACATCCAATCTAAATATTCACCAACAAGAATCTTAAAATAATACATTTTCTCCTTCATAAATTCAACTATGTATCTTCACCTTCTTTAGTTTGCTTCTGTCTTTGGCAGGGCATTTCTTGACTGGTCCAAATAATAACACTTAGCTGACTGGTTGTGTCAGGATCGTTGCACCAGAGTTGATCTAGATTCTACTCAACAGACCTCATATGCTTGGAAACAGACTAAACTGTCTGGCTAAATGAATAAGAATTGTAGAGGGAAGACAACTCACTACCCAAATATGGCGTGCTGAAGTAGGATATGTTGGGCCACAAGGCACAGAGGCTCCAAATTCACTAGCCTCTAAAAATGAGCACAAGAGATATTTCTGGGAAGTAAAGGATGTCTGGCATGATAACGATCACATCACCCAAAAAATGTGCAGTGGTTGTGGAAAAATATGATCACTACCACCATGTTTTGCATAAATACACTTAGTAATGTTTGGAGGGAAACTTTACTTTACTTTACCTTTTGCAGTGAATCACAGTACAATGTAACTGCAACCATTTAACATCCTTTTCAAGGGCAGATAATGAAAAGGAGTAGTTACTGAGCGCCTGCTGAAGAAGAAGAATCACTCCCTCTCTTTCTACACCCTTGAACCTTAGACAAAACGTTGTCACGATTCTGTAGTAAAAATTACTACCACTAAATGTAACAAATTGAGTTTTGAAAAACAAACTTTCTTAGAACTTTTGCTACACAGCAGCGTATTTACACAAGATGAGAAACAGGGATTGGATGCAGTAACCATTTCCTGATTTACTGTCAATTTTTAACCTGAAACTCGACCACATGGGCACCGGTGACCCCCCTCCCTCGGCTACCTTTGTCTTAACACACAGTCGCCATCAGTCATAATTTTAGCCCTTATGCTGGGCACCCTCTTCGTATTGTTTGCTGCCATTCTTGTGTTACAAAGGTCATGCTGTCATTCAAATCGCTGAGGAGATTCCATTCCTCTCCTCTCTCTTTCCCCTACCCCCCCCCCCCTTTTCCACGAGGAAAGAGGGGGAGGGGGCTAAATGCTTTCAAATTACCTGATTTTAACGAAAAAAACATGTGCACTATTATGATACCATAGTACTTTTTCTTTTTACTATGTGAATGAAAAAAACCAACATAAAAGGAAAAAGTCAAACACTCAGGGGTCGCTGGAAAATGATAATTGGGGGAGAGTTTGTCCATGGAGAAACTGTCCAATTTTTTTTTTATGTATTTTGAAGCGTTAATTTTTGCTACAGAATTGTAATCTAGGATTAATAGATTAATGTGATATAGAACTTGTGAGTTTGTTAATGCAAAATGCTTCAAGTTGTGTGAGACAAGAATATTCCATTTTATTTTTCAAATCCCACAAAGTTAAAGTTTTACAGTATAGTTTATCCTTGACCTCGCACGGCATTGCACTGTGGATTGCTGCGGGTGCACAAGCAGCAGGTGAAAAGGTGGAGGAAACAAAGGATGGCGAAAAGAAAGAGTTGAATGAAAATGAGGAGAATAATGTTGAAGGTAAACACAGATGTTTGTCGCTGATACTTTATTTGATATGCTTGTTTGTCTTTCCAGGAAGATAAGATACGCATATTTCTTCTATTGTACATTCAAAATTTTTTAAATATGGTTTAAAATTTAATATATTACCCCAGAAAGTCTCTGATTTGCCAGTCTTTTAGTATTTTGTTCTGAGCATTAACTACTAAAATATCATTCTTAAATAACATTGACTATTTAAAAAAGAAAAAGAATATGTTGCCTCAAGTTAAAGCCACTTCCATGAAATATCTGTTTTAAGAATTAGTGGAATGTTTCAGACTCACGACTTCTTCTACATAAATGCTGTAAAATTTCACAGATTATAACTAAAATTCCACTTTTGGATTAAAACAAACAGCTGTGAAGAATGTTTATCTGATGACAATTGCAGCATTGAAAGTATTTGATGACAATGGTGGTTTTGAAAGTACTTCAGTGTGACAGTGTTGGAAATACTTTGTGTCTATGATAGTATTGAAACTATTTAACAAGAATGACATAGTTGAAAATGTAAAGTGGACATGTTTTTTTTTTTTCATTTATTTGTATACATAACAATGTAGTTACAAGTGTTCACTTTATTTTATCTTAAGTCAATTCATTAAACTATATATGTCTTCATCTTCCTCATAAGCCCATGTAGTATATCAATATTTTAGAGGTTTTAGTGAGTGCTTATACTTTACACTAGTCTCCCATCATCAAGTTAATGTTAAAATGTTTCTCTCTCCATATTATATTTTGTGTTAAGTTTCTAGGAGCATCTTACAAATTGATAGGACTTTTTGGCAATATCTAGAGCCAGGCTTTCATTTTCATCAGAATGGCTTGTGTATTTTGGGTGCTTGATTCTGGTCACCATTCACACTTTGAATGTCAAGTTTCAGATGTGCTTCATTGATCACTACCTTTTGTCTGCATTAACAAGTTAAGCTGGTCTATCGCTGTGAAGAACATTCTCTTTCTTTCTGGCGTTCTACCAATGGCTTCTAAAAGAATGTATAGTCCTCTTTGCCATCCGGCATTAAAAGAGTGTTATGTTAGCATAGGTGCGTTGTGTTGTGATTTATTTGCATCTTCCAGCCCAACACACCTGACCTTTACTGTGGCACTTGTGACTACCAAATTGCCTTCTCACTAAGCCAGACTGGATAGTCTTGTTTCCAAGAGGGCAGCTGGAGGTAGAGCAGGGTCTTATTCAGCTCTGTTGTTTGCTGATCCTGATGCAGGCAGTCAGTTATGGGTTGCTGACCTCAATCATATCAGTTACTGGATGGAGGTTTTTAGCTCCTAGAAGTTCTGGGAATTAATAATAAAAGATAAAATACACATTTGTACAAAGAGATAATCTTACCTATTTATCTATCTATTTACCTTTCAAGTCATAGCCAGCCCATAGGGCATACACCCAGATACTCTTTCTCTCGTCTAAATTTTTATTCTAGCAGTTTTCAATCCTTGTAAAGATCTTTTATCAAATATGGTGACAATCTCCACATTTTGCTTATTAGCTTTTTCTGTCTTATTTACTATAAGTTTGTACTAATAAAGGCAGAACCATTTGACAAGTATATTTTTTTAAATATTCATGTCAGTATAAATTAAATGGAATTAAATATTTGTAGAGGATGGAAAGAAAGAAAGTAAAGAACAAGAATCTGCAAGATCAACAAATTCTGAAGACCATGAAGATACTAAAGGCAGTCTAGAAGAAGAGGATCTGAAAGTAAGTAGTCTTCATCATGTGCCATACCAGTTGGTGTAGGCAATCATGTCCTTTTACGATCTTCTATCGACAGTATCATTTCTGATGTTGACTGTTTTCTATGCCATGACACCAAGCTATCTAGTATTATCTCTCTTTGTCATCCATGATCTCTCTTTCCCTGTTGTTTGCCAGTTGTAGCAAAGCATTCCAACTTTCCTCTTCTCATGATGTGCCCAAAAAATGTTAATTGTTTCTTAGGAGCTCCCTTTTGTGTTGGCCTCTTTGCTAATTTCCTTGTTGGTCTTTTTAGCTGTCTAGGAAACTTTAAACATTCTTGTGAGAAATCCCATCTCTGTGGCATCTAATTGTCTTTTCATTTCTTTGTTTACTGTTCATGGTTCTCTTCCATAGGTGAGAATTGGCTCTATATAGCACCGAAGAACTCTCTTTCTCACTTCTATTGACATATTTTTGTTGCATAAGACGTTTTTCATTTTCTGAAATGCTTTTTTGGCCTGAGCTATTCTGCTTTTTATTCCTGTGGTGCATCTTCCATCTGATGTTATTATTGTGCCCAAGTATTTGATGCTTTGCATTTGTTTCAGATTTGTACTGTTCATTTTTATGCTGCATGATGATGATGATTAATTAAGTATGTTGTAATGTAATTTATTGAAAGTAATATGCGCTGTCCTGTTTCATGACAAGAAACATTACATGCTTAGGACAACTGATTTGACACCCAAGCTGCATACTTTCACCAACAAATGTGTTTGTTGATTACATCATTTCAATTTCAGAAAGCTGCCAGTAATAACAAAAAAGTTTTATAAAGAAACATAAAACAACCGATACAGCAACAAATTTTGTTTAAGCGGTGATGAATGAAGTTTACCATCAGGATATGTTGGCTATGTAGAAGTTTACAGCAATAAATATTGTTAGCATTTCGGGTTTCTTGTAGTGAACAAGGAAATGTTATGTATAGTCCGTTCAGATTCGTTTGCCGAGATGTTATGATTTAAATTCAAAAAGTTCTTGATGATTTCACATGATTTTTGGCATACGGTGTTAAAATGTCCATGTCACGAGAACATATGTGTTACTCGATGTCTAGCTATAACGGTTTTCTTAAAGCGGCGAATTCCTTTGATCTTTGCCCATGTAACTATTATTTTGACCCTAATCAAAATGTTTTACAGTAATCTAGTGCAACGATGACCCATAGGCGTGTCCATAAAATTTTACTTGGTGGCAAGTATACAAATTTTAAATTATATATAGAACTTTTGTTCGTAGAGTCAATTTGATATAGTTCCATGCTCTTGGTGTGAGTTTCCCAAATGTTGTCGCTGCCTTTCAAATACGAACATTTAGTTCCTCATCTAAGGAAAGTGTGGCTGTAATAGTGGATCCAAGATAGCTGAACTTCTGTACTGACTCAAGCAGGCTTCCATTCAAAGTAATGGTTGTTGGTTTGCTTATAACATATTTTTGATTGCTTGAGTGGTCTTGAACAATAAACTGTTTAACAAATCAACTAGGAAATTTTGCAAATCAAACTAGCTATTTATCTGTAGACTTAATCAGAGTAATGATCATGCTGATTTGTAAGTGTCTCAACATCGCATAATTTGAAAGTTTTATTTGTATATGCTACGTGTCCTTTAACTTTTGCCCAAACTAGTTCTATAGGATTTAAGTGTGCATGATATGGAGGTAGTCTCAAACATCTATGGCCATGTTCTTGAATTAACTTGTCTATTTTAAATATCTTTGTACGTTGTGTCTGTTTTACAAGGCTAAGCAATTCGGGTTTCAAGTAGCTGTCGTTAACTTGTATGTGTTCTTTTATGAGCCACGTTTTGATTGCATCTTTTGTACTTGATGATGTTGGGATTCTATCTTCTACGTTAACTACGTTATGGTATGAAGCATTGTCCATTATCAGACAAGAAGGTCGATCTAATATTGGAAGGATACTTTTCTCGATCCAGTCTTTAAATATGTGCCCATTCATTTCGGAGTGGTAGTCTCTATTGTCTATGGATTTTGAAATGAAAACGAGATGAGCATTCTGCAACAACCCATTATGTCTGCTACCTGCATGTGCAACTATCAAACGTTGCCCTTTACTGCTTGGTACTGATCTTTTAATACTTCCATCTGCTAACTACCATTCCTTTTCATTTGTATGATGAGCGTTGATCCAAGTTTCATCTAAATAAACAATATCATAATCATTTTCGCGCATTTCCTTCACTTCACGTAAATACTTGCTTCTAAGAGCTACTAGATGTGGCTTCTCACAAATAATGTTTTTTCCACCAGCATACTTTCTAAAGGTGAAGCCTGCACTTCTTAATATTTTCCATAATGAAGTTTTTGATATTTCAATGTCGTTGTTAGTTTTCAGCCAAAGCTTCAACTTTCTAAGTGTCACTTCTTCGTTTATATCAAACATTCGACAGATTTCTCTTTTTACTAGGTCCTTATCAAAACTGTCTAACGTTTCTTTCCTTCCTTGCTTTCTTGCATTTGTTGGCAATAAATATCCGCTTCCTTTAACTATTCGATCAAATGAACGTTTACACAAACCTAAAATATGCATTGTTCTCTTCTCAGGGTTTGATAAAGAACAATAAAGATGTCCCTTTTTACGCTCTCTGCAGAAGTATTGATAAATCTTTATAGCAATGTTATGCTCAGTAAAATATTTTGCCTTTATATTCATTCTCACATAGACTTGCAGAAGATAATATGGATAGTGCCGCCTCCTTTCTGTAAATATTGAGATTTGCCTCTGAATTATGACTCGAACTCGAGTCTACGGCCGTGATTTTGACGTCACATAATTTCCGGTTTCGGCTAAAATGTCATTTTGTGCTAAACGGGAAATTTCATATGTAACATTTCTTTATAAAAATTTATAGTGGAAACATAACTATTTTAGGACGGTGCGCATTCAGCCGTGAAGGTCATGCCTATATGTTAAAGAATCAGCTGTGAGATGTAAGCATCTACATAATCCCGCCGGTGTTTATAATATCGATTAACTTTTTTTTAATATAGGTTAAATAAGGCATCTTTGAAACTGGATCACATTTCTTTGATAAAAAAATATTTTTATATCGACATTAGTATTCTAAACCTAACTTCAAAAGATCAATGCAAATGAACAATAAGTTTTTGAAAAAAATAAATTAATGTCTAGGCAAACGAATCTGAACGGACTATAGTAGTAGTAGCCTCCGTCGGTTATAGTTGACTAGGATTTTCCAGCGTCCCTAGAAATGTTATTTTTGTTTCTTTTCTTTTACCATGTAATCTTTTTTTCTATGAATGTGTCTGCCTATTGTTTGAGTTGGAGCTCTAGAGTGTGTTTCCAAAGATTGCTGTCTGCAGCTATTTCTTCCCAGGCTGCAGGGTTTATGTTCAGAGTCTTCATATGTTATGACACAATGAGGAAAGAAAAATTGGCTATCCTCATGAATGGCTTGCTTGCAGTTGGACTATTTTTTTAAATCCCATTTTTAGTTTATTTGTTGTAAATTTTGAAAAAAAAAATTTGGATGGATTAGCCTTCATTTAGTGATGAGTATATATAGGTACATAAGTTTCATGTTGTAATGATAGAAGGCAGAAGTGTAAAGGTGAAAGACAGAGACCATAGATTTAGATCAGAAACCAACCAAACAGAACTGAAGGTGGTCTTGTAAATTATGTCATAGCAATATGTAGATTGTTTTAACCTCTCATTATTAAACATCATCTTAAGGTGAGGGAGCCAGTACTTTTCCTATCTTTTTTGCCATTCTCTAATTGTATGAGTCAGTTGCACATGTTATTACAGCTGGGTTGAGCGACGCATACCCTTCTGAAACCTTTGTGCTTTGTGTGTTTTAAACTTCTATAGAGTTCCATATTCTGCATGTACATAATGCATTGATTTGTACTGTTTAGATTTACTGTTTTATAACAATGTTAAACTCTGTCATATAATCTTTTTGAAGGAGCCATCTGCCAGCACAGGTTTCATGACAATAATCCCTGTAATTTTGGTGTCCTTATTGATGGATGGATGGCTCATCGAGGTCCTGAACTTCTCACAAAAATCATGCCTAGATTTCGCATCCAAATTGAGGATATGATTATCTACAGTATGTTTGCAATATTCACTGCTGCCCTAGCATATCCAAAACTTATGACAAGGTGAGAAAGAAAATAAGGAAAATAACCGTGATTGGTTTTGAGGGCTTTTGTTTATACTTTTATTTGTTGGTATTCACTTAATGATTACTTTTCATTTCTGTCTGGCCTTTAAAAAGGATGCAGCTTGTGTGGGGAACTTAAACTCATTGATGTTCACTCACCAATATAAGGTTGACAGCTCATCAGCTGGCCAAGACCTCGCATTGGCCTCTCAGTTGCTGTCCCTGGTAATAGCCTGCATCATAACAGACTGGCTCATTGAAATAAGGATTGCCATTTTCCCCCCACACAGTGGTGGAGTCTACTGATATAGTAGACCTTGTATTGCAGTAACGCAAGGCAGGTTAAGTTCTAACTTTCCCCAATAGAACCCAGAAATTCAGGAAAGATTATTGCAGTTGCATCATTGACAGTGAAGAACTTTAAATTGTAACAAACTATGAATATCTGGGACCTGTGGTCACTAACAATGGTGACTGCCAGAAATAGATCAAAAGAAGATTAGCAATCGCAACACAAAAATTTCTCGCTATGAAGAACACGTGGCACAATAACTGAAATATATTCCCGATAGTAACATACAGTTGTGAATCATGGACAATCTCATGAACAGTAAGTAAGAAAATTTATTCATTTGAAACAAAATGCAACAGGAAAATCCATAAGATGCCTTAGATTATGAAAAACAGCAATGAAGACATATTCATCATTGAGTGCCATCTCCACAATGAAGGTTGGCTACCATGGAACGCCATTCTGCTCTGTCTCTTGCTTTGATGGTGCAGGTTGTCATAGGCTGGTTTGTCCATCTTTTGATGTTACTCGTCCATGTTAGTCTTGGTCTGCCTCTTTTACCTTGTATTTTCCCCTCCAGGATTACTTTTAGTAGGCTGTTGTGTCTTTTAACATGGCCCAAAAATCGCATTTGTCTTGTTTGAATTGTGTTTAGTGGTTCTCTTTTCATTTTTAGTTGTTTTAAGACTTCATAGTTTGTTTTCTTTTCCTTCCATCCAATTCTACCTATTCTTCTATATATCCACATTTCAAAGGCTTCAATTCTCTGTTCTGTTTTCTTTTCTAATGTCCAAGTTTCTGCCCCATTTAGGAATGTTGAGAAGATATAAAATTTTGCTATTCTTAGTTTTAGCCCTGGTGTTATTTGTTTTGATGTTAGTATGTTCTTCATGACATTAAAATTACTTTTTGCCATTCCTATTCTTTTGTTTATTTCAGTTGTACATTTTCCATCACTGGTTATAGTATGTCCCAGGTAGTTGTAGCTCTGAACTGTCTCCAGGTCTATTCCTTCAATTTTGATATCCACTTGTAGGTTTTGAGTATTTTCTTTGTTTATGATCATAGTTTTAGTCTTTTTGATATTCATATCTAGTCCATATTTTTTGCTTGTCATGTTTATTTCATTAAGTAATTGTTGTAGATCGTTAGGATTTTCTGCTAGTAGTACAGTATCAACAGCATATCTTAGGTTATTGATTATTTTTCCATTAGACATATTAAAAGATTTAAACATTAAAAAGAATTGGCTTATAAACACCATTCTACAGAGGAAATTAAAATACTATGGCCGTGTCAAAAGACACAGTGGGCTAGAAAAAAAAAACAATAATGGAAGGCAGACCAAGAGGAAGGTGGTTTCAAGACATCAAGGAGACCTTGAACATGACAATAGATGAAGTAAATCTGGCTAGAGACTGAGATTCTTTCAAATGGTCTGTGGTGAATGCAATGTTCTGCAAAGGACATGCAACATGATGATGATGTTGATATTGCAGCCCACTTCACCATTCTGGGTCTGAGACATAATTTGATCTTGTGGCATGTTCATAGACTATTTAATGTGACAATAAAAGACAAAATAAGATATGAATTATCAGGCAGAGTTAGAGAAACACCAATTCTTAGGTTTATCCAGGAGCAACAATTAAAGGGGCATGATTCCACCAAATATCACTCCACAACAATAATTTAATAAACTGATCCAATAACAGAAGAGGCAAGGGGGATATTAACAGCCCCTACTCTCCCCAATATATGGTGATGTGACATCAAACACCATACAAAGGCACTCACTATGTGTGTGAAGTGAACCAAAGGACCATCAATAACATTCAAGCACACTTCTCAGGAGGGGGGGGGGGCTTTTTAATGTTGTCCTTAAATCACTTACATAAAAAAAAAAAGTAAAGTGCCCCCATCATGTCAAGTGGCGTATAGGTAATATGGTGTTAGTGACCATACATTTTACAGACCTTCGGCACATGATTTTTGGGGTAATGAGGTCAGTATTACGCCCGTGCCGCTTTACTTTCCCAGAAAAAAAAAATCCAGTACCCATTAAAGGCTGGGTGAACCCGGAAGCTGTCGGTTGGGATCGAACCCTACCTCTTGTCCTATGTAGTCCAGTTCACTAACCACTGAGCTATCGCAGCTCCCAAATCACTTACATAATGTATATAAAATAATCACCCAACTTCTATGAATAATGCGATTTGGTTCTCTGTTTCAGGAAGTCTGGCATTCCCAACACCTTTGTTCTGGACTGGCATCTGCTGAAATCTATAGGTCTGATTGCACAGACCTTGGCTTTAGCTAGCATTTCACTTCTCAACATTTCCCAAGCATTTTTCTTGACAGCTTTCATGGTTCCTGTCACTGTACTAGTCAGACCTACACAAAACAGGTACATTTGGATAAACCTTTAAAGATCATAATGTTTTTGTTAAGCCTACACCAGCTTTTTATATTTCTAGCAAAGTCCTAAAGGACTATATTCTACATGAGTATCACATTTTCACACCAACAGCCATGTGCTTGTGAGTCTTTTGCCAAACTGGCATATATTTCCTGACTTCGGGCGTACTCTAATTCTTTATTGTTAAGAGTTGTTTTTTTTCCATTTTGGGCAGGTTTTTTTTTTTTCATATCAATTTTTGCCCAGGCAGCAATAACTTTTGGCCTACTCTTTTCATTTTCCAAATGTCAAGAGTTCTTTAACATGTGCAAAATGCATACATAACCTCCTGACTTTTTGCTGTTATCCAAGAGGGCTAGACAATAGCTCTCACTAGACCACCTATTCCCTAAAGATCATAGCAATTGTTGCCTACATTTTTCATTTAAGATGTCAAAGATAGTTTTTGCTCCCTTTAACATTGATGCAAAGAGGAGGTATTTATACACAGCCAGGAACTGTTGTGACAAACTGTTCCATGTATGTTGATCTAAACAATAATGTCCTGTGACATGTCATAGGAAAGTGAAATATAACATTTCTCCATGCTATTTCACATCAAATAAAAAGTGATTTTAATGCCATGAAAAATATACTAACATCAAAACAAATAACACCAGGGCTAAAACTAAGAATAGCAAAATGTTATATCTTCTTAATATTCCTGTATGGTGCAGAAACATGGACTTTAGACAAGAAGACAGTACAGAAAATTGAAGCCTTTGAAATGTGGATTTATAGAAGAATAGAAAGAATTGGATGGAAGGAAAAGAAATGATGAAGTCATAAAACAATAAAAAAATTAAAAGAGAACTACTAAACACAATTCAAAATAGATAAGTGAGGAATTTCGGGGCAAAAAGACACAGCAGCCTACTAAAAGTAATCTTGGAAGGGAAAATAAAAGGTAAAAGAGGCAGACCAAAACTAACAAGGACAAGTAATATAAAAAAAATAGATACGTCAGTCTAACCTGAACCATCAAATCAAGAGACAAAGTGTAATGGCGCTCCATGGTAGCCAACTTCAGATGCAAAGATGTCTCTCAATGATGATGATAATTCCACATCATTTGGAAGTGAGAGGACTAATGCACATCCTCTCTAACATTACGTTTCCCCATCTTGGTGCGCAAAGTACCCATTCCTTTTCAGCTGGGTCAAACTGCATTTGAACTCATGTTAATTGTATTGCCAAGCCAGTATATAACCAGTAAACTACTGACAGTCTCCAACAAATGTCCTGACCATGGTTAGAGGTGGAGAAAAAAAAAAACCACTGTTACCTGCCATGTGTGTCATAAGAGGTGACTTAGAAGGCTGGGGTCAAGGTCTTTATCAGTACTAAGGAGTTCCTTCATCTGAGCTGAAGCCATCTTCAGTGCTTTCACTAGTGTGTGGTGTGTGTGCATCTTACTGGGAAAGGTGCTGAGGAGGAGATCTGAGCACTATGTAGTTGTCCGTAGTGCAATGAAGATGATCAGTCGACTAGACTTATCTATCGGTTCTTTCGAGCCAGAGACGGCACATAGGGCAGAAATTCTAGACTCTTGTGTCCGATGGCCTTTCAACTGACCTTGCACAATACCTGCATTGTGTGTCACCACATGGCACTTTTCTGGATGAGTTGCTCAATCTCTGTGATGAAGCTGACGCCTGCTGCTGATGCCTCCCATTTTAATGGGTTTTTTTTAGCGTTTCTCTAGATCTGCCTCTTTTTCTTTTACCCTCTGGTTCCCATTTGAGGGCCTGTTTTGATATTCTTGTGTTGTACCTTCTCATCACATGGCTAACATATGATCAACTTCTCTTAATTATGGTTGATATTTTTGGATGCTTTGTCATTTCTCATATTTCTGCACTAGTCATGAACTCATTTAGAGACTAAACTTGTACACCCCAAAAAGACAAAGAGAATACTCAGCTTTCCAATCGCCGGTATAAAGATCTCTCTAACAAACCTGTAGGAATGGAATTGTCATTTACAGATTTTGTTCTGCTTCCGGTGTGGGTCAGGTGTTTTCTCTGAGCTGGTGATTACATGTCCTGTGCCAGTTGCAACGAGGTGTTTGAGTCCGGGTTTTTCATTTCACAGTTAGCAGGAATGGAAATGTTAGCAAATTTTGAGGAATCAACTGAAAATATATACAGAGAAATACATTACACCCCAATACTGGCTCCTTGTTACCAGCTTTACCGCAGCACTGCAATTATTTACCTGGTCCATACATAGAGATACCAGAATCCATTGTTTCATAAATCTTAAGTGATTGAACAGAAACTAATGAGAGTTTCAAGAAATGTCCCTGTTTTTATGTTACATGCATCACTTTACAGAAGATGCTGCTGTGGTATGATGTCATCAAGAATCAGGAATCAAGATGTCCACCAGCAACAGAGTGACTTGGAGCTGACTGCATGCATCAAAATTAGTGAACAATAGAGGCAATCAAACCCCACCCCACATCAAAGTGGTACACCTCAAAACAAACTAACCAATCTGGACAAGCAAGTAGAAATTGAAAAGAGAGGCAACCCTGTACTCAATAATCAATGCTGAAATCCAATGTGTTGTGCCCAAAGGTGCAAATATCACTGCCTTGCTACAAATTAAAACACAACACATCTGTGCCTACTATTTTCTCCTTTAGTAGCCATTTGAAGGGGGAAAATCAGAGAATATCCATAAATCAGTCGCCATTGTAACTGCACAATTTTAATGGCCCAGATCTTTTGGAGTAGGGGGGGTGTGATTATTTTAAAGAAAGACTGCACTGTATCAAAGCCCATTTCTTGTTGTCATCACACTGGCTAGAGAATGTAGACAACAAAACCTACTGTTCTTTGAGGTAGAAGTGCAGGCCCTGATTTTTTAGAACTATACAGATGGGTCTGTTATTGTTATTTGGCACCTACATAACTCGTGGGTTTTCACTGATCATGTTGGAGGCAGAACTGTGATGGAAGACAGTGGTGCTTGTGCATTAACTACAAGTAGTTTGACCATGGAAATTATGGCTGTAACTAACGCATTTGCATGGCTTGAGGTGCTGCCTTATACACGTGTATGTTTTCTCAGTGGCTCAATGAGTATGTTCAGAAATATCGAAACTGACTGTGCTTGACAGCTGTAGTAAGACTCTCTGGGGAGGTCTATTGCAACATGTGTCTGCTTCGTTTTCATGCCATGGGACAAAAGTGTAAGAGGTAATGAATGGGCTGATAGACTTGTCAGTATGGCTGGTGTTGAATGCAGGAAGGCAATGGAAGGCTCTGACATTCTGAAGGCACCAGTTTTTTTTAATAATTATTTTGTATGATCTACTATCCTGTTCAGTATACGCATTAATTAACGAGACAAGTTCATAGAGGGGTAACATATTCATCATAGGTCAGATGCAAAGATATTTAACTGGCAAACCAATTCATTAATCAAGCCCTTTTTTGTCTTCGTCCCTATTGTCAGCCGTGAATTTATCATCTGGTGGTGCTGAAACTATGTAGCTGTGCCTCTAACTATAACACAGGCTCTTGTAGTTATTAATCTCAATAACTCAATGTCATTAATCTCAATAACTCAATGTCATTAATCTCAATAACTCATTGTCATTAATCTATCTACAATGATTCTTGATTAACATATTTCTGGCCTGTCTCTAAATCTGTTCATGGAACTTTCCCAATCTTCTCTCTGTCTTTCTAGCTGACTTCGCTTATTCTCCTCTCTGTTCTCTTCCTCTATGCTAAAGGTTCCTCTTTACTAAGCTCATCTTCTTGGTCTTTCATGCCCCTGACCAAGAAACTATTGTTTTCTGCTTCCCCACTCGGCCAAGAAGAGACCAATTAAAGAGTAGGAATACCTCTGAACTGTTTCACTTCTTGACACTAAAGGGCAAAAAAAGAAGAAGATAGAGAGATCATTAAACACAGATGTTTTTATTATTATATCCTAGCAATGGTTCCAGGCAAGAAATAGCACTGGTAGAAGTCATTAAAGAAGGTCACGTTGAAGGTGTCATTCATTTCTAGTAAAGCAAACTGCATACTGATATATGACATGGTCAAAAGGTGCAAATAATGTTGCTCTGCAGTGAACTCGCACAACATGTAGTTTATCCTTTTAAGATTAAATGTTTGTTTGCATTCACTAGCTTTAAATCTCTAGTGAAGTGAACCTCAGGGGCTGAATTTTGTGTGAATATCACTTTTTATCTCATCAAGGCCAGCTCCTTGTCGTGGGGATGGGGCTTAACAGTCACCAGGGACTGAAAACTAAGACTGGCCAGGCCTTCCTACAACCGAGCAAGACCACAGTCTGCTCTAGCAAGTTCAAGTGCTGAAGTCGGAGGCAACCAGCCAAAAGGCGCACAACAATCAGGATGCCACGCACTCAACGCAATGGAAGTATGTCTATAACCGCAAATCGATATGGCACTCGCCCTGTGATGGGCACTCAGGCAGGTGCAGCGCCGGGCCCTCAGCCTCGAAAGGGCCCAACCTCTATTACTGGATGTCCTTCTCAACCGCTCTGTGGAGTCAGGGGGCGAGAGAATAGAGCTACTGGCCAATCCAAAATAAGACCACTAAAATAATGCACTGGAATGCTGAAGGCATCAACAGCAAAAGAGATGGGTACAGTAAAAAGATAGAATTAGAAAATATCCTGCATGAAGAACAAATAAGCATATGCTGTTTGCAGGAAACCCATCTAAACAACGACATAGCCTTGAAGATTAGGGGATACCAGTGCTACCGATCTGACAGAAAAATAGACAAAAGGGCGGAATACTGACTCTTGTAAGGAACAACATTAATGCATGTCAGATTGAAGTGTATATGGATGGGGCGGAATATCAAATACTGCACCTCAGGACAGGAAATACAGACTTCCATCTACTTAACTACTACTGTCCGAGTGACCGCCCACTAGCACTAGACACAATTACATTAAAAGAAAGAATAATTGTATGTGGAGACTTTAACAGCCATTCACAGAGCTGGGGCTATGAACATATGGACAAGAGAGGTGAAGAGCTTGAAAATTGGCAGGATGACAATGGGCTTATACTATTAAACCAGGCAACAGATCCACCAACATTCTACTCCAGATCATGGCATACCACATCTACACCAGACCTTGCTTTCCATTCACCAGACCTGGATTGGAATATCACACGAATTGTTGGGAAACAACTTGGAGGCAGCGACCACCGACCAGTCTTTTTAGTGGTGCAAAATGAGGCCATCAGGGAGAGCAGCACTCTCTCCAGATGGAATTACAAAAAGGCAGACTGGAAAATGTATCAACACTACACCAGTGTACTGACTAAAGATATAAATACAGATAGAGACATCAACAAAATAGTTGATGAATTCAGTAGACTAATAATACAAGCTGCCAGTGAAACAATACCTAGAGGGGCACGGAAACACTACAAACCATACTGGAGTAGTGAACTAGAGCAACTGCACAATGACATGGAAACATCTCGAAAGCAAGCAGAAAATAACCCTTGCCAAGAACACCACAACAACTACCAGCATGCTAAAGCCAAATTTCAACGGGCTAAACTACAAGCCAGACGGAGAAGCTGGAAAGAGAAAACAGAGTCCTTGAATCTTGAACGAGACACAAGAAAAGTGTGGAAGCTTGTAAAACAGCTGAATGATGAGGGTACAGAAAGGAACACCAAAATTACACTGAAGAAGGATGGAAACATTCTAACAGGTAAACATGCAGCAAATTACTTTGCAGACTCCTTTGCAAATGACAATAATATTGAAATTAGCCTAGAAAACGACAAGAGACCCGTTTAAAACAACAAAATGCAAGACAAGAAGAGACCACACATGAAGTCATGGAAACCCATTACACAAAGAGAGCTAGAGCTGGCAATATCCAAATTAAAAATGAAAAAGTCACCAGGCAGTGATGGAGTGTCCAATGAAATGATTAAGAACTTGGGAACTGCAGCTAAAAGCAAACTACTGCAGATCTACAACATTTGCTGGATCACAGGTAGAGTGCCACAGGCATGGAGAGAAGCAATTATGATACCATTACTAAGCCAGGAAAAGATAGTTCAATGACATCCAGCTATAGACCAATCAGCCTTACAAGTGTTTGTGTAAAACAATGGACGTATAATCAATCTCAGACTGCAGTGGTACCTGGAAAGTGAAAATCTCCTGTCCCACAACAAGCAGGCTTTAGACAGTGTTACTCTACCGAAGATCAAGCAACCTATCTTTCCCAGGAAATCGAAGATGCGTTTCAAGAAAAGAAACTGGTACTAGCAGCATGGATAGACCTAAAGAAAGCATTTGATAAGGTATGGAAGGAAGGGCTTCTGAAGAAACTGAGAAATTATGGAGTAAATGGCAGGATGTACAAATGGGTCAAAGCATACCTGCATAACAGGAGAGCCAGAGTGCAACTGGATGGTCTTAAGAGTAAGAAGGTCTTATTGCGCCAGGGCGTTCCACAAGGAGGGGTACTATCTCCAACACTTTTCTGATCTAACATCAATGACCTAGTTACTGAACTACCACATGGCATCAAAGTGGCAATGTATGCAGATGACTTGGTAATGTGGTGCACAGAGGAGTATGCAACAGTGGCCTCCAAATTGCTACAAAGAGCTATGAATGCACTGAATTCATGGACAAATAGATGGTGTATCAGCATCAATACAGACAAATGCAGTACTACACTTTTCACACTCTCCCAAAACAAAAAGCAGGAGCCATCTACATAAACAATGAGCCTGTGAAAGAAGACATACAAGCTACATATCTCGGAGTTACATTTGATAACAAACTATCTTGGAAAAGCAGATAATAAGGCAACCCAAAAAGCAAGGAGAAAATTGGCTATTCTAAGAAAGTTGTGTGGAACCACATGGGGTGCGAGTGGGAAAATACTCAGTAAAGTTTACCAACAGAGTATACGCCCACATTTAGAATATGGATCATCCGCATGGTGCTCAGCATCAAACACCACATTGCAAGAACTGGATAAAGTACAAAACCAGGCACTTAGGGTCATCACAGGAGCAATGAAATCAACACCAATATTGGAGATGGAGAAATTGTGGAGGATACCAGCACTGAGAGAACGGAGGGACACAAAGGTGCTGATACAGGCAGAAAAATGTGTATGCATGCCGAGACATCCAATGAAGGACAGATTCAAAATCTTGCATTGGGACGACTTAAGAGAAGCAGCTTTATCCACCAAGCCAAGCGTATTAGTAGACAAACACCAGACATGCCAAGAGTTGTTAAACCCCTTCTGCCCATACCAGAACAGACTCCCTGGACAGATGAATCAGGATTATCAGTTCAAATACGGACAGAAGTGAAAGGAATAGTTGACAAAGAGGAACAAAATAGTCTACGCGAAAAACAATAGCTCTCAGTTTCCTGGATGAAGAATACCCACAAGACCTATGGATTCGTGTGTACACAGATGGATCAGCACAGAATGCAGTAAAGAATGGGGGAGCAGGTGCATATATAGAGTACCCAAATAACACTAGGGATATGGATAAAATAGCAACAGGGAAATATTGTCACAATTATGATGCAGAAATACAAGCAATAAAGTTGGCAATAGAAAAACTGCTGAACAGTAATCTTAGCCCACAGCCTGTAGTGTTTTTGACAGATGCAAGATCAGTACTCCAGGCACTACAATCCAGAAAATTACCCCATCTGCAGACCTTATTGACTGAACTCTGCAAGCACCACAGGGTTGCCCTGCAGTGGATCCCGTCTCACTGTGGAATACCAGGAAATGAGAAAGCAGATCAGTTGGCAAAGGAAGGTTCAACAGGCACACAACTAGATACACCAGTTACATACCATCATAAGAAACAGATAATCAAATCAATCAGAGGACCACAAGCCCCAAATCAGGATGCCTTTCATAATATGAATAGATATGAACAAGTTATCATTATACGCCTAAGAACAGGACACAATCGACTCCATAGTCACATGTATACAAAATTCAAGATCGGCACATCAACTACTTGTACATGTGGACAGGCACCCAGACTGCTGAACACATACTTCAAGACTGCACTGAATATAGTAGACTGAGGAAAATCCATTGGCCCATAGATACAACACTACAGACAAAACTATATGGGCCACTGCAAGAATTAAAAAGACAGTAAAATTTATACAGGAAACGACATTGCAGATATAGACAATACTTCAGGCGAACGAAAGATAGATAGATAGATAGATAGATAGACACCGACAGTTGTATGCTCAGGTGTTCCTCGCCATACAGACAAATATTCTCCAACTTCAGAATTACTCTCACATTTTTATCATTCAAGATTTTTGGGCAGATTTTTGTTCCCTATTAATTTTGCCCAAAAGCAACCATTTTTGGCCTACTCTTTTCAATTTCCAACTGCCGTGAGTTCATTAACATAAACTGAATACACATAGGACCTCCTTATCTTTGCCATTTCTGAGAGAGCTAGACATTGGATCTCACTATTCAGGCACCAGGGAATGGTAAAGCCACAGATTTTTTTTTTTTTTTTTAACTTTTCATCGCCTGTGGTGGAATCAAACATGGAATCTTTCTTGTCCAGAGGCTGACATCTTACCACTAGACCACCCATTCTTTCTTTCTTCCTCTCCCCCCCCCCACCCCCCTTTTTTTTTTTTAAAGATTAAATGAAGAAATCAACTTTCAATTACTATACTTTTTTTAATGAGTAACTTGTCTTATTTTTCCCCCAGAATTTTCGCTGGATCCAGATGCTGGCAATGATGTTTGTATCCCCTTTGTCTCTCATGTATTTGGTGGGACTACTATCTGCCTGGCCACAGCCTTCAACTTTTGACCTATTAGTACAGGGTTATACCAATTGTAAAGATCTCATTTTTCTAGGGGTAATGGACTCCTATTTGTTTAATGCCTGGACAGAAACCATTGTAACTGGAGTTATCTTTCCAATTTGGCTATTATTTTGGGCCATCCCATGGGTTGATGGCAGTAGTTGTAGTGGAAGCACATAATTGTCATCTGATTGAAAGTTAACACTGTCTGGATATCACGCCGTTTGTCACTGATACTTTAGTTTATTTGATCATTTGTACTTTTCAGAAAAGTAAAATACACATGCTTCTTCATTATACATCAATATGATTTGAAGCAACTGTTTCTTAAAATTTTTTAATTTTGTGGTTACAAATTGAATATAGCATCTCCGAAAACTCTCGTATTTTCTAATCTTAGATCTTTTTTTGTTACGAGCATTATCCTACTAAAATATTCATGAATATTTTCTTCAGCTGGAAAATTTTACATGTGTGTGTGGTGTTACAAATAAGAACCACCTTCTAACCACCATATAAATTCTTAGAACACAGGGAATATACTGGGCTCAAGACATCTTCATGAAGTGATTTTTGAGAAACGTGATTGAAAAAAGTGTTTCCAATGGATATATTTTTTAAAGTTGTGTAAATTGTTCTTATTATTGTCCAAGAAGAAAATAACTCTAGAGACAAAACGGGTACTCTACAATACAATCTTCATCCCAACGTTGTGCTACCAATGCCAGACCTGGACCCTAGATCCAAGAGCAACAAGAAAAATAACCTCTACTGAATGACAGAAAACAGCCTGAGAGATAAGATCAGAAATGAAGAACTGAGAAAAATTGCTAGGAATAACCCCCGCCATAGAATATATAAGGAAACAACAGATAAAATGGTTGGCCACAAGACAAGGCAGAAAGATCAAGACACAACACAACGAGCCTTCAGCAAACGTTGTGAGAATACCAGACCCATTGGTTGACTACAATAAAGATGGATGGATGGATGGAATATTAGAAGCACTAGGAACCATAACAGCAGCAGAGGCAAACAGAAAAGCTAAAGACTGCAAATTATATCTCCCCTCGACGCTGAAAGGCAGATGAGGAAGTAAAGAGGAAGTGGATGACATCTTCATGCATGAGTGCTGCAAAATGAAATTCCAAGATTATAACTAAAATGTCACTTTTTAATAAAAAAAACAAATAGCTGTGCCGGATATATCAAACTGTCAAAGTTATTTGTTTTATCTGTTTTAACTCTTTAAATATTTGAAGATTTTCTGTTGGTTTGATCAGAATTTTCTTGAAATTGTGAACTGCCTAATGTCAAATTTTCAACTTTTATAAGAATTTGTTTTACTAGCTTAAAATCCTGATCTACAACAATTACTTAATGAAATAAACATGACAAGCAAAAAATATGGATTAGATATGAATATCAAAAAGACTAAAACTATGATCATAAACAAAGTTAATAATTAAAACCTACAAGTGGATATCAAAGTTGCAGGAATAGAGAGTTAGCTTCAGATGGCTGAATTGGCCATGTGCTCTAGCATTTGGTCTCTTGTGGCAAGGCGCTGTGCCAGTGAGTATGGGTTCAATCCTACTTAAGACCATCTATTGTTCTTTGTTTTTTCTGTTGTTAATTATTTTTTTCTGGGTGCTGTTAACAAACCTCTTCCCCTCAGAATGATTCGTTGAAGACCTGGAGACAGTTCAGAGCTACAACTGCCTTGGACATACTATAACCAGTGATGGAAAATGTACAACTGAAATAAACAAAGAATAGGAATGGGGAAAAGTAATTTTAAGAAAAGAAAACAAACAATGAAGTCTTAAAAGAACGTTAAAAAATGAAAATAAAACTACTAAGCACAATTCAAACAAGACAAATGAGATTTGTGGGGTATGTTAAAAGACACAACAGCCTACTAAAAGTAATCTTGGAATGCAAAATACAAAGTAAAAGCAGCAGACCAAGAGTTACATGAAAAGATGGACAAGTCAGTCTTTGATAACCTGCACAATCAAAGCAAGAGACGGAGCGGAATCGCGCTCTATGGACTTCAATGAAGACCTTCAATGTGGCGAGGGTACTCAATGATGATGAGAATTTTATTCATGGTTAAAATGGTATGATATAAGTGAAGTTATAGAGAGAATGGTGTAAAACATGGTAGCAATAGTGAAAGGACAAAATAATAATTGGACTTATGTACTTTCAATTATAAGAAGTGTTGATCTGGAGTTAAGGAGTTAATAACATGATTCAACCTGTAAGTTTTCTTTGTTTTTTGTTATGGATCCAGCAGCCTGTGAGCTGAAACCCTTTGGCCCAATCCTGTGTAATGAAACCTGCATGTATTTCTGAGTTCCCTTGTAGTTCCATACAATGTATTCCATTTATCAGGTCTTTGAGGAAGTAGAGTTGCTCAGATATTGGTGAGCTTTGTACAATCAAAAAGGTAATGTTCTACTGTTTCATGTGGGTGTTCACAGAGCAGACATGCTGGAGTATGGTTTTGTTGTATTCTATTGATGTGGTTGTTGTGGTTCCTGAGTAAAAGTTATTCATTGCATTCCCTATGTTAATGTTGACTATCAGGTTCTGATGAGGCTGGCATCATCATTATGTAAAATAAACAGTCTGGCAAAAAAATATTAATAAAGTAGTCCTGTTGTAAACTGTCGCACTTTGCAAACAAATTATTTTTAGTGAGTTAATGAATACCCACCATGAGTATGGCATATGGGGAATATTATGTTAAGAGAGTATGGTGTTACTGCCAATATTTTTTCATACCTTAGATGCATGTATGGATGATGGTATCAGCACAATACCAGGCTGACCTAATTTCAAAGGGAAATTATCTGGTATCATTTTTTAGAAGCTGTGTGTGTGTGAACCCAGAGCAGTGTCACGCAGATAAAAAGTCACCATACTTGAACCCAGATACCTAAAAATGAGTGCCTAACCACTTTACCACCAAGTGTTATTTTTATTTCACTTACCCAATACTGTTGTTATGTTTTTTTTTTGGCTGTCATCATCATCAGGTGCCATGCCAGTTGGGTAAGGTGATCATCTCTCACCACGTCACTCAGTCCTTCATACACAGCATATGTTCTGTCGGTGATCTTTTGTTATGCCAGCTTGGATAAGCGGTTCACTATTTTATTTAAGTTGTA
The DNA here is from genome assembly GCA_032433765.1 of Megaustenia siamemsis. Classification (NCBI taxonomy): domain Eukaryota; kingdom Metazoa; phylum Mollusca; class Gastropoda; order Stylommatophora; family Ariophantidae; genus Megaustenia; species Megaustenia siamemsis. The sequence goes on along the minus strand of JAVIAB010000106.1, from coordinate 68,797,284 downwards.
AATAACTAATAATGCTATAGTATTCATGCATGAATGAAGTTTAAACACAGTTTCACAGATATTTCCATTTTTGGCAATCATTTTATTTAAATTAACTCCACCCAAACTTTAGTTATTCCCAGTCTATTTTCAAGGCAGCAGATGGATGAGATGAGTTTGTCATTTTTCTGGATAATAGGGAAGGAAATATGTTAAAGTATGTGAAGACTAAGAATGTAATTTTTTGTTTAAAGTTTAAATTTTGAACAACAAATATATATTGTAGTTTAGTTATTTTATTACTGATATAGTTTATGTGTGATAAACAATAATAAAAAATACATTAATGGCGAACTGTTTCAGCTGTTAATTTTTTTTTATACAAGTATTTGTACCCATCCATATGTTTAATTTAATTGCTGAATCTTGAGTTTTGTCTGAAAACATTATTCTGTATTGCATTAATGTAAATGCATTATCTGCATTTCATTATTAATGTGAATACAATTTTGCAATTTTGATTATGCTTTGCATTGTATTGAAGTGAATGCATTGTTTGTGTTCTTTCATAGTTATAGGTGATTGATGTTTCAATCATGGGTGTAAATTAATGTTTCTATCATAGCTTTCCAACGATACATGGCTTTCTTCCAGGTGGAGCCAGTGGTTGTTACTTTTTTTTTATCTAGCCAATAATTTAAAATAAAAATCATCTTTATTCTTTTTTTGAACCATATGAAATTCAAATTGTGGTGATGCATGATAGTTACTAGAGATTTAAAATGATGCTTTCCTATTGCCTTTCATTGGTTGAAAATAATTGTCTTAGCAAGCCTTTGACTAAAATGTCTCGCAAGACCGTAGGGTTTCTGTTAGGGTGCACTCCCTTAACAAATTCTGTATCATAAGCCTCAAAATGTGGCCCTAGGAGCTTCATTTTTGCAGCTTTTAATTGTTTGATGTCTCCACAATTATATCCTCTAGCATCCTGTAATTCTCTTATTTAAACTTCTTTTCTTACTTCCTGAGCAATTTGTCTAAACAATGTATTTTAGATCAATTTGTCTAAACAATGTATTTTAGATCAATTTTCATTAATTTTTTTCGCTATAATTTCACTTTTTTTTTTATTTCCAAAAAACGCCTGGTCACAATGTTCTAAATTCGTTGGTAAAGAATATGTTAACCTTTTGCTCTCATGAGCATTCCTGCATGGCAGTAGGGAGACTGCAGGTAATACTGTCTACAGTAACAGGTACATGACCTGACTGGCATACTTTTGGACAACATGCAAGAAAATCATTGCAGGACACAGAAAATGAATGTTACTGATGAATGTTGAGAATTACATGGACGGTTAGAAAGAGTAATGGGGAAATTCTAAAAGAAGAGACAGAATAAAAGCTTATTAGTAACAGCAGAAAACTGTCATCATTGGTGACCATTTAATGAGTGATTGCAACTGATGTATATTGTACCAAGATAAAATTAGAGAGAAGAGAAGGGGTCATTCATATTTGAGGACTATATAGTAATAAGTGATTTTGTATTCATTTAGTGATTACAGTACCTACATTTTGTTTTGTGTAAGGGTCTAAACTTGCTTCAGTGTTTATTGACATGAGAACTCAGAAGATCAGATTTTGGTCAGTTCTTTTCATTGTTTGATTTGATTGTGACAGTCTGGCTTTGTTGTCATTGTGTGAATTTGTTATAAATAGTGTGTCTGTTTAAATGGCACATTGTTAATTACATATAACTTAATACAATTCTCTGTCTTTTATTTACTGTAATGTTTGTTAACAGTGATGGGCTATTTGTTTCTTTAATATTTTTGCTTTTGATACTTGTTGATTGTATATTAAATTCATTAAACTTAATTATAGATTGTTATTTGTCTTGTTATGTTGACTTTCTAACTGTCCTTGTCAGAAGACTAGTTCCTCTATAACCCTCAATCTTATTAACTGTGCAATGGAATGATCTCTTCCAGTGCCATACTGTCAAACTATCGAGCATTTTTTCTCTTTGTCTTCTTATACATGCAAGTCAATTCTATTTTTCCATGTTTAAATTAACAAATAATTTGTTTGCAATGTCAATTAATCTAGTTAATGATGGGCGAACATTCACAGAACACAGTGTGAATGGTTTAAAAAGTGTCCTAAATAAAGGGGATGTGACTTTCTCAGGTTTCAGTAAAGAGAAGTCCATTGCGGTGATGAAGTATATGCTCCAATTTCTTGCCTTCCTCTTTTTTCAGCATTGAGAGATGAAGTTGGACAGTCTTTGCTATTCTGTTGACCTCTTCTGAAGTTATGTTTTCTTTTCTTCTCATTGTCTTGTGTCTTCATCCATCTTTCTTCTCCAAGTATATTTGGCCTTCCTCTTTGTCTCTTCGCCTGAGGACTTTCAGACCAGCTATTGTGTGATGCTCTCAGTTGACTTTCACTGCGTTGTCCTATCCAGCATTATTGTGTATGTTACATCTCTTTGTCCACCAGTGTTTGTCTGGTACTTTCATATTTGTTTCCTAATGTCTCTAATATTCTTTTCTATTCTCTTCATGGAATCAGTTTCATTGCAGTCAGGAATTCCCCATACCCGCTGCACCACTTGTCACAGCATTTCCCAAAATGCATTGGTGATTTCTGTTGACAAGTTTCCTCCACGTACATCCTACTCGACTACATAAGCGACGATTCCAGACCTCCTTAGTCGCCTCTTACAACATGCATGGCAGGTAACAGTGACTCTACTCTTTAATCCCCTCACCGTGGGGGTGAGCCACACAGGTGTCTCTAATATTCAATATTCTATCAGTTTACCTTTTTTTGTGACCAACCCTTTAATCTAGTATTCTTAAAGCATTTTTTAATGACTAGTATATAACAAATCTAGACATATTTTGATCTTTGTAAAGAACTATGGGTATCTTTCATTTTTGGACTTCACCCAATGATTACTAAAGAAATGGATAATCTTTTTCGTCATCCATCCATAAAAGGACATTAAGTTGGCATAGATGCATTGTGTTGTGGTTTATTTGCACCTTTCGACCAAACACATTCGTCTTCAGCACAGCATTTTTGAGTACCAGGTGGTTGTCTTCCCTCTTCGGTCCCTACAAACTTTGCCAGACTAGTCTGGTAAGTCTGCTACTAGAGGCACCACAAGGACATAGAGTATGGTCTAGTTGGTTCTGGTTCACTAATCCTTCACAAGCCACATAGAGTATGGTCTAGTTGGTTCTGGTTCACTAATCCTTCACAAGCCACATAGAGTAGAGTCTAGTTAGTTCTGGTTCACTAATCCTTCACAGTCCTCATAGAGTCTATTTGGTTCTGGTTCACTAATCATTCACAAACCACATAGAGTCTAGTTGGTTCTGGTTCACTAATCCTTCACAAGCCACATAGAGTAGAGTCTAGTTGATTCTGGTTCACTATCCTTCACAAGCCACATAGAGTCTAGTTGGTTCTGGTTCACTAATCTTTCACAAGCCACATAGAGTCTAGTTAGTTCTGGTTCACTAATCTTTCACAAGCCACATAGAGTAGAGTATAGTTGATTCTGGTTCACTAATCCTTCACAAGCCACATAGAGTCTAGTTGGTTCTGGTTCACTAATCTTTCACAAGCCACATAGAGTCTAGTTGGTTCTGGTTCACTAATCTTTCACAAGCCACATAGAGTCTAGTTGGTTCTGGTTCACTAATCATTCACAAGCCACATAGAGTCTAGTTAGTTCTGGTTCACTAATCTTTCACAAGCCACATAGAGTCTAGTTGGTTCTGGTTCACTAATCCTTCACAAGCCACATAGAGTCTAGTTGGTTCTGGTTCACTAATCATTCACAAGCCACATAGAGTCTAGTTGGTTCTGGTTCACTAATCATTCACAAGCCACATACAGTCTAGTTAGTTCTGGTTCACTAATCATTCACAAGCCACATACAGTCTAGTTAGTTCTGGTCCACTAATCGTTCACAAGCCACATAGAGTCTAGTTGGTTCTGGTTCACTAATCGTTCACAAGCCACATAGAGTCTAGTTGGTTCTGGTTCACTAATCATTCACAAGCCACATACAGTCTAGTTAGTTCTGGTTCACTAATCATTCACAAGCCACATACAGTCTAGTTAGTTCTGGTCCACTAATCGTTCACAAGCCACATAGAGTCTTGTTGGTTCTGGTTCACTAATCATTCACAAGCCACATAGAGTCTAGTTAGTTCTGGTCCACTAATCGTTCACAAGCCACATAGAGTAGGCCATCGTTGTTATCTCCAGTTCCGAACATATAAGCACACAGTTAGTCGTCAGATTATCCCCGTCGCACATCAAACAACAGACCGTAAGATTAGCATATGGCCAGTCTAGGGATATACGATGAACCATTACAATGACGTAGCACACACAACAATGTCACACACACACACACAACAATGACGTGTCCTTTAGATTCCTGATTACTCTAGTGAATGTAGCCTACGACGAACAAGCACGGTGCAAATTCCCTAAAGAGATCAAATTGCGGCTGACGAAGCAGTTCACATTAATGAGTAACATGTAAATAACTTGCGTCAAGCAAATCCAACAACGGTCATGAACAGCACCAATGTGATGTAAAGCGCAGATCAAGTCTAGACGGATGAAGGTCGCATTCACAACACTTGATTTGTCGAAAAGGAAATATTGCCGGCGTACAACTCCGCTTTATCGGCGCAGACGTAATAAGTAGATTATCATTTTGACTTTAACGCAGAAAAGTGCAATGGAGAAATGAAATTAATCAGACCCCCGTATGCACTTTCTGCAGCGATCGAGAGAACGTGAACTAAATCCACCATCTTGGAAACGGAAGTCTATTATCGTATTTTGGATAATGACAGAGTGATTGATGTAATGTAGATATAATTATGTGACTGAAAACTGGAAGTCAAATTCGTAGATGATAGCAGGGAAGAGCAGTTTTGAGTAACTAATGAGATAGACAATTTAACTCTCCCAGCATTAAATTGGCAGATTTTTTTTTCCCGCGAAGGAAAGATAGCATTGGTGGAGTTCTAACCAAATCAATTATCAAAAGCTATCCTTGTGGACAAAAATATATGGGCACAATCACCATATTAACTATAAGTCACGGTACGTGGCAATGTTCATTCTTTTCTTTCTTTGAGGAACTTTCGGGTACAGATATTGCGCAATCTAAAGGGAAAAAAATGTGAACACCTATGGGCCCGTCCTGAGTGCAATGAAATCGATTCTGTAAATCAGTAATCAGGAGTGAAAGTTTAGGCGAAGTTTAATTAGCATATAATTATGTGGTAAAGACGGTATAAGTAAAGAAGAAGGAAAAGTAGGAATCCACTGGCATGTAGGGAGGACGGTGCGGGAGTATGTGACATACTCATTGAGTCACTGAGGAAACACACAGTGACTGACACACATAAGGCAGTTTCTCAGGCCATGATAATGCTTTTGTAAGAGCCATAATTTCCATGGTCAAACTACTTGTAGTCAATGCAAAAACACCACTGTCTTTCTTCACAGTTCTGCCTCTAACATGAGCTGTGAAACACGAGCTCCTTACGTGCTAAATAACAGACACATCTGTGTAAATAGCTGCGTCACTATCAGAAGGGTTCTCGAAAATCAAGGTCTGCATTTCTGCATTAACAATCAAAGAATTTTGTTGTATACATTATCTGTCCAGTGTGATGACGACGAGAAAGGACTATAGCCATCTGATAGCGCACTTATCCATTCTTCCCCGGGTTCTATATACTCGATGAACACACTTGCTGAACAATATCCACAGCCTGCCCTATCCATGATTTTTCTCTATTTTAATCTGCTACCTTTTGTACTTGTAACTTCACACTATAGTGATTGAGATTGATGTCTCTATCTATCTATCTATCTTTCGTTCGCTCGAAGTATTGTCTATATCTGCAATGTCGTTTCCTGTATAAATTTTACAGTCTTTTGTAATTCTTGCAGTGGCCCATATAGTTTTGTCTGTAGTGTTGTATCTATGGGCCAATGGATTTTCTTCAGTCTACTATATTCAGTGCAGTTTGAAGTATGTGTTCAGCAGTCTGGGGTGCCTCTCCACATGTACAAGTAGTTGATGTACCGATCTTGAATTTTGTATACATGTGACTATGGAGTTGATTGTGTCCTGTTCTTAGGCGTATAATGATAACTTGTTCATATCTATTCATATTATGAAAGGCATCCTGATTTGGGGCTTGTGGTCCTCTGATTGATTTGATTATCTGTTTCTTATGATGGTATGTAACTGGTGTATCTAGTTGTGTGCCTGTTGAACCTTCCTTTGCCAACTGATCTGCTTTCTCATTTCCTGGTATTCCACAGTGAGATGGGATCCACTGCAGGGCAACACTGTGGTGCTTGCAGAGTTCAGTCAATAAGGTCTGCAGATGTGGTAATTTTCTGGATTGTAGTGCCTGGAGTACTGATCTTGCATCTTTCAAAAACACTACAGGCTGTGGGCTAAGATTACTGTTCAGCAGTTTTTCTATTGCCAACTTTATTGCTTGTATTTCTGCATCATAATTGTGACAATGTTTCCCTGTTGCTATTTTATTCATATCCCTAGTGTTATTTGGGTACTGCTCCCCCATTCTTTACTGCATTCTGTGCTGATCCATCTGTGTACACACGAATCCATAGGTCTTGTGGGTATTCTTCATCCAGGAAACTGAGAGTTATTGTTTTTCGCTGTAGACTATTTTGTTCTTCTTTGTCAACTATTAATTTCACTTCTGTCTATATTTGTATTGATAATCCTGATTCATCTGTCCAGGGAGTCTGTTCTGGTATGGGCAGTAGGGGGTTAACAACTCTTGGCGTGTCTGGTGTTTGTCTACTAATACGCTTGGCTTGGTGGACAAAACTGCTTCTCTTAAGTCGTCACAATGCAAGATTTTGGAATCGGTCCTTCATTGGATGTCTCGGCATGCATGCAAATTTTTCTGCCTGTATCAGCACCTTTGTGTCTCTCCGTTCTCTCAGTGCTGGTATCCTCCACAATTTCTCCATCTCCAATATTTGTGTTGATTTCATTTCTCCTGTGATGACCCTAAGTGCCTGGTTTTGTACTTTATCCAGTTCTTGCAATGTGGTGTTTGATGCTGAGCACCATGCGGATGATCCATATTCTAAATGTGGATTATATATTCTGAACTCAAATTCTACCTTATATATTTTCGAATCAAAATTCCTCTTTATCAATTCTCAAATTAAATTCCTCTTCTCTATTCTCAGATCAAATTCTTCCTTATATATTCTCAAATCAAATTCTTCCTTATATATTCTCAAATCAAATTCTTCCTTATATATTCTCAAATCAAATTCTTCCTTATATATTCTCAAATCAAATTCTTCCTTATATATTCTCAAATCAAATTCTTCCTTATATAATCTCAAATCAAATTCTTCCTTATATATTCTCAAATCAAATTCTTCCTTATATATTCTCAAATCAAATTCTTCCTTATATATTCTCAAATCAAATTCTTCCTTATATATTCTCAAATCAAAAATCTACCTTATATATTCTCAAATTAAATTCTTCCTCATATATTCTCAAATCAAATTCTTCCTTATATATTCTCAAATCAAATTCTTCCTTATATATTCTCAAATTAAATTCTTCCTCATATATTCTCAAATTAAATTCTTCCTCATATATTCTCAGATCAAATTCTTCCTTATATATTCTCAAATCAAATTCTTCCTCATATATTCTCAAATCAAATTCTACCTTATATATTCTCAAATTAAATTCTTCCTCATATATTCTCAAATCAAATTCCTCTTTATCTATTCTCAAGTCAAATTCCTCTTTATATATTCCCAAATCAAATTCTTCCTTATATATTCTCAAATCAAATTCTTCCTTATATATTCTCAAATCAAATTCTTCCTTATATATTCTCAAATCAAATTCTTCCTTATATATTCTCAAATCAAATTCTACCTTATATTTTCTCAAATTAAATTCTTCCTCATATATTCTCAAATCAAATTCTTCCTTATATTCTCAAATCAAATTCTACCTTATATATTCTCAAATTAAATTCTTCCTCATATATTCTAAAATCAAATTCCTCTTTATATTTTCTCAAATTAAATTCTTCCTCATATATTCTCAAATCAAATTCCTCTTTATCTATTCTCAAGTCAAATTCCTCTTTATATATTCCCAAATCAAATTCTTCCTTATATATTCTCAAATCAAATTCTTCCTTATATATTCTCAAATCAAATTCTTCCTTATATATTCTCAAATCAAATTCTTCCTTATATATTCTCAAATCAAATTCTACCTTATATATTCTCAAATTAAATTCTTCCTCATATATTCTCAAATCAAATTCTTCCTTATATTCTCAAATCAAATTCTACCTTATATATTCTCAAATTAAATTCTTCCTCATATATTCTCAAATCAAATTCCTCTTTATATTTTCTCAAATTAAATTCTTCCTCATATATTCTCAAATCAAATTCCTCTTTATCTATTCTCAAGTCAAATTCCTCTTTATATATTCCCAAATCAAATTCTTCCTTATATATTCTCAAATCAAATTCTTCCTTATATATTCTCAAATCAAATTCCTCTTTATCTTTTCTCAAATCAAATTCTTCCTTATATATTCTCAAATCAAATTCTTCCTTATATATTCTCAAATCAAATTCCTCTTTATCTTTTCTCAAATCAAATTCTTCCTTATATATTCTCAAATCAAATTCCTCTTTATCTTTTCTCAAATCAAATTCTTCCTTATATATTCTCAAATCAAATTCCTCTTTGTCTATTCAAAATCAAATTTCTCTTTATCTATTCTCAAATCAGAGAATGTAAGTCATGTGGCATCGTTGGCATATAATGGCATAAATGATGTTACGGGACACACATGTGAATCTTGATCTCGAACCGTCCAATAGGGAATAAGACCGAGTCAGTAGGGAGCACATAGGCACAGGTTATACAGTTCCGACCACAGGGGGCCGTGCCGAAGTGTTGAGGGTCGGAGCGAGGGAGATGACTCCTAACCAGAATGTCTCCCAAATTCCTGTCGCGCTTGAAGGCGATCATCGGGGGATCACTGAAAAGTAGACGGGTGGTGGGATCAGAGAGGAGAATGTAACGGTAGCGGTTGAGTATCTTCACAGCAGCTGAGTTGTGAGGATGATAGGTGAGAGTGATTATGGTTCTCTCTGAGGGGGGGGGGGGGCGTTAGAGGGAGTAAGTGCCTCGGGACGGGAGATGAGGAGGACCCGCTTGAGGGCAGACTGGAGGATCGAGTCTGGATAAAGCCGGCGGCTGAAGAAACCTAACATAAGTTGAGCTTGTTGGAGGAAATCTTGGTCATCCTGGCAGATGCAAACCCTAACCCCAACCCCAACCCTAACCCTAACGGTGAACCTAACCCTATACCTTATACCCTAACCCTAACCTCGACCCCGACCACGACCCTAACCCTAACCCTCTACCCTATACCCTAACCCTAAACCGTAAAACCTTACCCTAAACCCCAACCCTATACCCTAACCCCAACCCTAACCCTAAACCCTTAATCCTAACCTCAACCCCAACCCTAACTCTAAGCCTAACCCTAACGGTAAACCCTAACCCTAACGGTGAACCCTAATCCTAAACCCTAACCCTAACGGTGAACTCTAAACCCTAACCCTAACCCTAACGGTGAACCCTAATCCTTCTCTGTCTCACCTCTCATTATATTTCTCTGTGTCGTGACACTCATCGTCTCTCTCTCTCTCTCTCTCTCTCTCTCTCTCTCTCTCTCTCTCTCTCTTACCTCCTTTCTGTCTCACCTCTCAGTATATTCCTCTTTGTTGTGACACTCATCGTCTTTCTGTCTGTCACCTCCTTCTCTGTCTCACCTCTCAGTATATTTCTCTGTGTCGTGACACTCATCGTCTCTTCTCTCTCTCTCTCTCTCTCTCTCTCTCTCTCTCTCCTCCTTCTCTGTCTCATCTCTCATTATATTCCTCTTTGTTGTGACACTCATCGTCTCTCTCTCTCGCTCCTCCTTCTCTGTCTCACCTCTCAGTATATTCCTTTTTGTTGTTTACACTCATCGTCTCTCTCTCTCTCTCTCTCTCTCTCTCCTCCTTCTCTGTCTCACCTCTCGGTATATTCCTTTTTGTTGTTTACACTCATCGTCTCTCTCTCTCTCCTCCTTCTCTGTCTCATCTCTCAGTATATTCCTCTTTGTGGTGACACTCATCGTCTCTCTCTCTCTCCTCCTTCTCTGTCTCACCTCTCAGTATATTCCTTTTTGTTGTTTACACTCATCGTCTCTCTCTCTCACCTCCTTCTCTGTCTCACCTCTCAGTATATTCCTCTTTGTTGTGACACTCATCGTCTCTCTCTCTCTCACCTCCTTCTCTGTCTGACCACTCAGTATATTCCTCTTTGTTTTGACACTCATCGTCTCTCTCTCTCTCTCTCTCTCTCACCTCCTTCTCTGTCTCACCTCTCAGTATATTCCTTTTTGTTGTGACACTCATCGTCTCTCTCTCACCTCCTTCTCGGTCTCACCTCTCAATATATTCCTCTTTGTTGTGACACTCATCGTCTCTCTCTCTCTCACTTTCTTCTCTGTCACATCTCTCAATATATTCCTCTTTGTTGTGACACTCATCGTCTCTCTCTCTCTCTCCTCCCTCTCTGTCTCACCTCTCAATATATTTCTCTTTGTTGTGACACTCATCGTCTCTCTCTCTCTCTCTCTCTCACTTCCTTCTCTGTCTCACCTTTCAGTATATTTCTCTTTTTTGTGACACCCATCGTCTCTCGCTCTCTCTCTCTCTCTCTCTCTCTCTCTCTCTCTCTCACCTCCTTCTCTGTCTCACCTCTCAGTATGTATCTCTGGATGGTCTCGACTGTGAATATTTTGATAAACGGTTCTCAAAATGCTAGTGTTCTAGACACTTTTTCAGAACAAAAACATTTACATGAAGCACACAACCCTATTGACAATATTTTAGCACGGTCAACGAAATAAAATTCAAATGCTTTAAAATAGTGACAAGAAAACTCAACAAAGAAATTTCAAATGAAATAACTGTTGCCCTGTTACTTCAGAATGTTACTCGTATATCACGATTAATAATGACATTTTTTTCTCTTCTTCTTCTAGTTCATTAAGTTGACGTTGATGATTTGTGTTGCTAGTTTACGGTAAAACTACAATATTGTCAGGTCTGGTAATTTTAATTTTCTTGCTACTGTATACAGTAGACAGTACAAACTGCGGCTCTTCTGCTGCCTTGCAGGTATGCCTGGGAGAGTAAAAGTCTAAGGGAATGTACCCTGAAGTAAAACAACCTCACTGCCCTGTGGGTGAGACTTTTTAGTCAAAGGCTAGCAGGGCCAACCGTAAACTAACCGACGGAAGGCAACAGAAAACCACCGTCGTAATTTCTTTGCTCAGTCATGAATCGCCAATAGGACAACAGATAAGAAAATCGCTGGAGGCTGTAGAAATGTGGTTTTACAGAAGAATGTTCTGAATAACATGGGCAGCTAAGAAGAGTAATGAAAACGTTCTGAAAGAGGGCAAAGCAAAAAGAGAGCTAATTTCCAATATTAGGAAGAAACAATCATCTTTTTTTGGTCATGCAATGAGAAGAGAACAACTGGAATATATTGTAACAACTGGGAAAATTGAGGGAGGATGAGATAGAGGGAAGCAAAGAGAAAAGATACCAGAAAACTTAAAAGAATGGCTTAGCAGAAGTTCAACAACAGAAATGTTAAATAACTGTCAAGATCAAAAGTTGTGGACAGACATGATCACCTACGCCAGCAAGCACGGTACTTGATGATGATAATGATGGATCTTTCAGCCCTACACATCCGACTTCAGTAGTGGTATATTTGCTTAACAATTGCTCCCAAGCAGCGGTCAAGTTTGGCCTACACTTTTCAACGTTTAGCTGTCAAAGGTTCTTCAACGTGTGCGTGCACACATGAGACCTCCTATTTTTCGCTGTTTACCGAGAAATCTAAACATCGGATCATTTACTATAAATATCATCTAGCTACAATAATTCATGCTCCTTGTCTTAGCGCTTGTTTTTTTTTTTAATCCCATTTTATGGCTGTTGCTGGCTGCGACGTCGCAAGATTAAAGGCTAAGGTAAAGTACTTTAGTAAAGTAAAGTAAAGTAAAGTAAAGTAAAGTAAAGTAAAGTAAAGTAAAGTAAAGTAAAGTAAAGTAAAGTAAAGTAAAGTAAAGTAAAGTAAAGTAAAGTAAAGCAAAGTAAAGACTTTAACCGGCGTTTCTAAGCATGCGAGTTTTCACCCATATGTGCTCGGTCGCCTATCCAGAACTGTTCAGAGACTTCTGGATAGTGTCGCTCCAAGCATCGAAACTCACGATGCGAGGCTGCATTCCTCACCTTCCCAGAAAACCACCCTGGTACCCATTTCTGCCGGCGGCTGTGTCGACCGCGGGGGCATTTTTTGTTCAACCTCGAGTACAATTCACACTGTTTCCAGCGGGAATCGAACATTGGTTGTCCGAATGTCGGTAACTTAGTCAAGTGGTTTCCCAACTAGGCTAACGTCGTTATAAAAAAACAGTAAAGTACCCTCGGCACGCCAAGTGGCGTATAGGGAATATGGTGTAAGTGACCATAATTTTTACAGACCTTCGGCACATGATTTTTGGGGTAATGTGGTCGGTATTACGCCCATGCCGTTTTACTTTCCCAGAAAAAAAAAAATCCGGTACTCATTTAAGGCTGGGTGAACCCGAAAGCCGTCGGTTGGGATCGAACCCTACCTCTTGTCCTTTGTAGTCCAGTTCACTAACCACTGAGCTATCGCGGCTCTCTCTCTCTCTCTCTCTCTCTCTCTCTCTCTCTCTCTAACGTCGTTATGTTTTTGTTTTATTTCTCACATAAGTAAAGGTGTTACCATACCACTTTTTTTTATTTTAATTGTCATCATTTACCCACTTACGACTCATCCAACACTTGATGTGTAAGCTTCCGCACTGACTGAGAACCATGTATCCAGGTGTCCACAAAGACAAACTGGAAAAAATACTTTCATTAGTCATGACAATACGTTTAATCAACGCGTGGGGGCATGGTGGTCGATTCGTCCGTTTGAGTGCACAAACGAAGTCGTGGCTCGCTGGGAAACAGACAACTTAGGTAAGTTTGTGAACGATAAGCAGTTAATTAAGTCTGAGGCTAGTCAGGAGCTGTTTTAAATTAAGATCTTTCTTCAGCTGTTCTCAAATCAAATATTTCTTCAGCTGTTTTCAAGTCAAATACTTCTTCAGCTGTTCTAAAATCAAATTCTTCCAATATATATTCTGAACTCAAATTCTACCTTATATATTTTCGAATCAAAATTCCTCTTTATATATTCTCAAATCAAATTCCCCCTTATCTATTCTCAAATCAGATTCCCCCTTATCTATTCTGAAATCAAATTCTTCCTTATATATTCTCAAATCAAATTCTTCCTTATATATTCTCAAATCAAATTCTAACTTATATATTCTCAAATTAAATTCTTCCTTATATATTCTCAAATTAAATTCTAACTTATATATTCTCAAATTAAATTCTTCCTTATATATTCTCAAATTAAATTCTACCTTATATATTCTCAAATCAAATTCTACCTTATATATTCTCAAATTAAATTCTACCTTATATATTCTCAAATCAAATTCTACCTTATATATTCTCAAATTAAATTCTACCTTATATATTCTCAAATTAAATTCTAACTTATATATTCTCAAATTAAATTCTAACTTATATATTCTCAAATTAAATTCTAACTTATATATTCTCAAATTAAATTCTACCTTATATATTCTCAAATTAAATTCCTCTTTATCCATTCAAAATCAAATTCCTCTTTATCTATAAAAGTAAAGTAGTAAAGTACAAAGTAGACAAGAAAACAGAACAGAGAATTGAAGCCTTTGAAATGTGGATATATAGAAGAATAGGTAGAATTGGATGGAAGGAAAAGAAAACAAATGACAAAGTCTTAAAACAACTAAAAATGAAAAGAGAACTTCTGAACACAATTAGAACAAGACAAATGCGATTCTTAGGCCATGTTAAAAGACACAACAGCCTACTGAAAGTGATCCTGGAGGGGAAAATACAAGGTAAAAGAGGCAGAGGCAGACCAAGATTAACATGGACGAGTAACATCAAAAGATGGACAAATCAACCGATGACAACCTGCACCATCAAAGCAAGAGATAGAGCAAAATGGCGCTCCATGGTAGCCAACCTTCGTTGCGGAGACGGCACTCAATGATGATGAGTAAAGTACCCCCCGTCACGCCAAGTGGAGTATAGGGAAATATGGTGTTAGTGACCCTATTATCTGCAGCCCTTCAGCACATGATTTTTGGGGTATTGTGGTCGGTATTACGCCCGTGCTGCTTTACTTTCCCAGAAAAAAAATCCGTTACCCATTAAAGGTTGAGTGAACTGGGAGCCGTCGGTTGGGATTGAACCCTACCTCTTGTCTTTTGTAGTCCAGTTCTGAGCTATCGCGGCTCAACCACGAGTACAATTCAAACACTGCTTCCAGTGGGAACCGAACACAGGTCGTCCGAACGACGATAGTTAGTGGGTGGTTTTCCCAACTTGGCTACCGAGGCCCACAAATAGGTACCAGGGTTCATACTCTGGGAACGTGAGGAATGACGCCTCGCTCGTGAATTGCAATGCTTGAGGCGACACTAGACAGGAGTCTCCGACCACTTCTGGATAGGCTACCGAGCATATATTGATTAAATAAAACTCGCGTGCTAAGACGCCGATTCAAGTCTCATACTTTCCCTTTCTATTCCTTTTGCCTAACTGAAATGTGAAACATTTAGTTCTGCCATTCATTCTCCTGTGGTAAATGTTTGTTGACAATCTCCTCACTATCTACACCCACTATTGAATGTGAATGTTGGGTTTTTATTTCAGGCACAAGATGTTAAGGAGAACAAAGAAACTGTTTTATGACCTGATTGTGTGGTCTGGTGTAGTCAATCAACTTGGACCAATCATCCTTTTTGTTATTAAATGTTTGTTCCGGTTGCCTACGCGATTTTTTAACCACGAGGAGGCAGATGAGGATGGTCAGAGACTGAGATTGGCTCGTTTTAATGACAGGAATTATCCACTAATGAGTTTGAATAGGTTTAGGTCCATTCCTCAAATCAGGATCAGAAATGATGATGTTCTCTTGTGCAGTTATCCCAAGGCTGGCTGCCATTGGGTACAGGAGATTATGCACATGTTGGTCACTGGAGAATTCAGATGACTAAAGTAGGGAAAGAATTTGCAGGCGGAATAGATTTTCTTCCTGGCATCTTTCTGGATTCTATTCCATCCCCGAGAGTTCTCAATTCCCATCTGCTGTACAGCGAGTTGCCTACCGGTATCAGGGAGAAGAAAGTGAGAATTGTCCTGCTGGTCAGAAATCCCAAAGACAGTGTGATTTCATTCTTCCATCAACACACAAGTCTGAAGAAATATTATGGATATGACGGAGACTTTGATGATTACTTCAAGATGTTCATGGAGGGCAGGCTGGAATATGGCAGCTACTTTGATTACATACTGGACTGGGACAAGGCTTTGAAGGAGGAAACTGACAACCCAATTCTTCTAGTTAGTTACGAGGAGCTAATGCAGCAGCCAATGGAGACAGTGCTGAAAGTCGCAAAGTTTCTTAACGTCGACGTGGCACCGAATTTGTGGAGAAAGTTATCAAGGAATGTGCTTTTGACAAGATGAAAACCTTTCGTAGCAAACAGAGTGAAATCAGTGCAAAAATGTACAGGAAAGGTAATAATAATGATTTCTGTCTGATTGACTTCTGTTTGTCTGTCTGTCTGCATACCAAGCTGCAGATCTCCATAATTTTTATCTTTGTTTTATAGTTTTAAAGTTTTATAGTATTACCCCATTTGTGGGACTTGAAGTTACCCGAAAGACTGATAATTAAGGCCACACCTCTATAGGTTGTGATCGTGGCATGATATAATCACCATAATATAACATAGACGTGTTTGTCTGGCAGATAGATCGCTAAAGTATGTCTACACAGCCTTGTGCAGACTCTCACTTTGATAAGATTTTGATCATAATAAGGACATGAGCACATTCCATGATTATTAATAAGGACATGAACACTTCCCATGATTATTAATAAGGACATGAGCACTTCCCATGATTATTAATAAGGACATGAGCACTTCCCATGATTATTAATAAGGACATGAGCACTTCCCATGATTATTAATAAGGACATGAGCACTTCCCATGATTATTAATAAGGACATGAGCACTTCCCATGATACATCACATCATGTTTATTAAGACTTTACAAAATTAGATCTCTATCCGTCACTGCTAAACAAACTATCAATGAAATCTTACAATAGTGTTACACGACACGAAGTAAACCTGAAAAAAATAGCGTTATTTGGTGAGTAATACCAGTGGTGACTCATACTTCTAACTTAATTCCATGAAACCATTCGAACTCTGAATTGTTCGAAATCAAAATAAATCGTTTTCTGTTATAAATTATCTATCTATTGTCCTGTCAAGCCGAAGACGGCACTTAGGGCAGAACCACAATCTCAAAAACAGAAACCTTGCGTGCCAAAATGGCACATATTGCAGAGATCACTGCTTCTAAAATCTATGGCTCTGTTTCCATAACAATACTTTTTTTTACAATGACAGCTTGTCAAGCCATCAATCAATCTCCTTAGTCGACTCTTACGACATGACTGGGGTTTTACATTGTCACTATTCTCTTCTTATAAATTATAGAAAGTAAATAATTATGTTCCCAGACCCTACATTTTAGAACATCAATTTAAAAAAAAAAAAAATTTAAACAGCAAATACATATAATTTAGGGTAAAGAATAAACAATTGAAAAGATGGCAATGGCAAAACATCACTAACTTAGAATTATAAGAAAGTACAAGACAAATAAAAGCAAACAAAGAGATAAGACAAACACGATGGTACTGGATATGGCACATACTGGAAAAATAAAAAAATATTACATTTAAATTTCCGAAATCAGCGGGTCTTAGAATTGTCTTTACCTCTGACCTCGTTTCATATCTTTTCTACTCTCGGAACACCGAGATTCAACTCAAGATTTAATAATGGGAAAAGGCTAAAAAAAAAAACTTTAGTGTTGCGGTAAAGCTGGTGAGTAAGGAACGAGGTAAATTCAGAGTTTTATGACAGATTTACGAGAGAGAACAAAGCTAAAAACGATGACGTTTTGATATTACATACGGCAATCCTCCGAAACAAACAAAAAAAAAAATAAAAAAAAAAAAATACACATAACATGAATGTGAGAAATGTTAAGGTTATGGTTATGGAAGGCCCCAGTATCACTGCAAAGGAATTAAAATCCATAATTGCTCAACCGCCCATGCTAGGGGAATCATCCGAATTACTATCTAATCTCCCGAACAAAGAAATGTAGCTGCAGTCCCCATCACAGCAGTCTCAGCACACGTCAAAAGACATGAGGCGAAACCGCACAGAAAATTAACACAACAACCTGTTACCCGTCATACGATATCATCATTATAGAAGGTAACTTATATTGGGGTTTATAGAAAATATATATATATATAAGATTTAACTTCCAGTGGAACCGCAGTGCTCCCCCTAAGAGTGGGTAACGTAGAATGACCACCAGAAAAAAATGGGGGAGAGGTGTTATTCTAGAGGTACGACGTCGGCCTCATAACAGAGACGACATCCGTGTCACTGGTATTGTCCTCTGTCACTCTGGCGACCGCAGCCGATATACTTTGGAAAATCGCCTCATAGTCCAGTATGGTTCGCTGACCCCACGGGGCATGAATGTATCACACTCATACACATAGTTTCCTTTCGGCTGCTCCTTCCCTCTTGCATAGCCCTCTCTACCACCCATGTTTTGGCTCTTTAGTCTATCTACTATGCCACGCTATTCTTAGTTCTTCTCCACTAGTCCCGTTGAGGCACTTCGGTGTTCTCCTATATACCTTTTTTTCTGCGCTATTTACCCCTCATATGTTTTTATTGCACCCCACTCTCATACATCTCACTCTTTCCGCCTTTTGAGTACCTATCAATCTACTGTTCCATTCTTTCTCCTTCGAGTTTGCACACTGACCCCGGTGTGAACCCTTCCACACATATGATTGTCCCCGTATGGATGTGCACATGCATGTATGTGTTCATAGGCACGGGTATTGGTATATATATGTATACGCATATACATGCATGTATATGTGCTCTTGCTTGTATGCATACACATGTATGTGTGTGTATATGTATGTGTATGTTGATATGTATTAGTTTGTGCACGTCTTCTTGCACGTGTACATATGCATACACGCATCTGTGTGTGTATACATGTATTTATGGGCCCTTAGATACTTTCAGATATTGCCTGTGCCTTTGTAGCCGACGTACCTAGATAGCGTTCCCCCACTCGTGTATTTTTAAAACCCTTCACCTCTGACCACAGGGTATAAATTACAGCTACACCCGTGAGAAATTCCTTTCATAGCCTGACCACTGTCCACGACACACAGGGAAGTCAACATATTTCGATTATTTTGTTTTTGATGTTTCATTACTAGTTAGCTATGTAGGATTAGTTTTATTTATTCACATATCTGTGTGTGTATGTTGTTTGTTTGTTCCTGCTGAAGGCCTATTGAGCCGAAACGTCGTTCGAATCTGTGTTGTCTACTAATCACGTAAAGCTTCTAACATACCATTTTTTCTTTTTTTTTTCAATTTTTCCTAACAGAAAGTACCTGGGTTTAAAGTCCACAGTTAGCAGTTGTGATTTTTTCAGAAAAAAAAAGGAAAATATAATCCGTGGTTTCCTTATGACGGTACCCTCACTGATCTCTTGAGTAATGAGATCCGATGCCTGGTCCTCTCAGATAACAGGAGGTCCCGTGCATGTTAAAACCTGGCAGTTACAATCTAAAAGAGCAGGCCATAAATGTAGCCTCGCCCGGATTGGCAATATTCTCAACAGAAACCTACCCACGCTGTGGATCCAGGGCCGTGCCACGGAGTTCGTGCACGTGAGCCAAGATTCTCCTAGCATTTTCCCAAGATTCTCGATGAAGATATCGGAGCACCTATCGATTCGTCCTGTGTGCAGTGATGATAATCCTAACACCAACGAGTATATATGCTCATTAATGCGTGCAGTAAACGGATACAGATTTGTCCTCATGTAAATAAACTGTCACCAATACAAAATTATTTATACGATACAGTAAAACCTATGTTGAATGACCGGTTAAAGGTTATGTGATCGTTTTTGTTATAATCATAATGCTATTTTCCGTGATGCGGTCAGCCCTGGAGCGACCAATTTCAACTTTGAAGACGACCGTTGTACGGACAGCATCTGTGTCACTGAGTTGGCGTCATGTTCACCTGACGACTGCAACCGTTTTGCCTTGGAAAATCATCATACATATCGCATGGGTTACCATTCCACTCTTGTGATCAACTAATCTCTCTTACCGGTAGCCCTTCGCGTCCGCCATCTCATTAGTTGAATTTGTGTGTGTGTGTGTGTGTGTGTGTATATATATATATATATATATATATATATATATATATATATATATATATATATAACCATCAGCAGATGCAATATATCTGGGTAGTAATATAGACAAAGAGGGAGGAACAGAAAATGATACCAAAATAAGGATATCAAAAGCAAGAGGAGCTTTCGTTGCACTGGGAAACATATGGAAGTCCAAAGAAATTAGGTTAAATACTAAAATAAAAATTGTCAACTCCAATGTAAAATCAGTCTTATTATATGGCTGTGAAACATGGAGAACAACTAAAATGGCAATCATAAAGTTACAGACTTTCATTAATGGATGCTTTCGCAGAATAAAAGGATGGTAATGGCAGGACAAAATCACTAACATAGAATGATGGAAATGTACCAGTCAAATACCAGTGGATAAAGAGATACGGCGAAGACGATGGCGCTGGATAGGACTCACACTGCGGAAGCCAACTGGGAGTATTACACAACATGCCATTTTTAGGAATCCCCAGGAATACAAAGAGGATGACCAAGGAATTCTTGGAGAGGACAGATAGAAGCAGAGATGAAGATGATGGGGAAGACATGGAATGATCTTAAAAGAATGGCAAGAAACAGAACGGCTTAGGACGTGTTTGTTAAAGACCTATGCTCCACAGGGAGCTGAAAGGTAGAAGAAGATATATATATATATATATGCATGTTTGCCTTTGCCAGATGAATTTGTCAATCGCCCTTAAAAGGACGTTGATTGGTCGTGTATGTAGTGTGGTGTTGTTTACAGTAGAATAGTGATATTTGCGGCTTTCGGTCCAGCACATCCGGCTCCAGCATGGCATTTTTGAGTGCCGAATTGTCTTCCCTCTCGATCTCTATTTGCTGGGTCGGACTAGACCTGTTAATTTGGCTTTATTGGCACCACGAAGAGGTGGAGTAGGGTCTAGGTAGTTTTGGTTACCAATCATGGCATAAACAATTCGCTGTGAGTCGCTGACAACTTTCAACTATATTGCTGGGTGACTGGTTGGTCTCGAGGCAAGACTCCGGCCTCGAGACAAAGAGGTTATGGGTTCAAATCCCGGCTGCACCAGTTGGCATTTTTATTTATGATTTCTCTCTGCGGCAACCACCTCTGGTCTCAGCAGCGAGGCCCGGCTTGAAACGTCAATTACTCATAGAAGGAAAAAAATATGAGTACCTTCTAAGACGGAGTTATCTGCCTGTGCGGCGAGGGACCCCTGTGCACACGGCTGCCAGGGAAAAATGAATTAACATGCTAAATTCAGTTCCTAGTCCCTAGGGACTTCGTCAGAGGTCAAAGCGGGTGAAGGAAATATAAATATATTGATGTGGCACCTCTGCCCACATATACAGAGTCGGCAAATAAGAAATGAATACACATTTGAAGCAGTGCTATCAATGGCTATTTTTCGAATTTGGATCAAGTTACAGCGACAATGTGTTGTACGATTTCTTCAAAGACGTCTTTACTCGCGTGACTGTAGCATCAAGAAGCCAGTGGTGGGGTGTACTAAACACTCCAAGGTATGGTGACAGCCTTACACGGAAGGAACACAACACAATAATGATGTTTCGGCCTGTGGCCTTCTTCAGAATACAAGGACAACGACAACAAACGGTGAAGCACGATTATCTATAACTACATGTTAGATGATCAAGTGGAGGGCGAGGAAAGTAGGATGTTGAAATAAGAAAGGAGAGGGAAGAGAGAAATGAATACTACATGAGGAGAGGAAGGATGGGCGTCAAGATATATAAAATAGAAAAAGAGAAAAATATAAAAGAAAGAGAAAAATGTATCATAAAATGCACTTAGCTTAAAACAGCAAGTCTGCCCTCCGTGCTGGAACACATCAAAATGACTAGGAGTTTAATTATATAGAAAGTAAGTAACACACATCAAGAACGTGACGTGTACGACTGTAAAAGTGACGTCCACTCTAAATGTTGTTTCACATTCGTTAACGCCACGGTACAGTCGTGCACGTCACATTTACAGTTTGTATAAGATATTCTTGGTGGTAGTAGGATTTTCTTTGTGTTGAAATATAGGGAATAGTTGTCCAAAATTTGATTTGCCATTTTTACATTGTAAATCTATTCCTTTGTTGATTTTACCATCTTCAGAGAATGTTGTTCCCAGGTATTTAAAGTGTGTTACTTGTTTTATAACCTGATGTTCTATAGCTGTGTTAATGTCTTCTTTTGTTTTCCTATTGATATACCTTGTTTTTTTTCAGCGTTTATTTTCATGTTCACGTGACAGTTATGTCAAATTTTAATTTCCTATTTCTTTTTAAATCAAGGCATGGTGGGAGACTGGAGAAACGAGCTAACAGATGCTCAGAGTCAGGAGATTGACCTGATTTGGCAGCAGAGAATGCTGGGATGCAATTATCAACCCAAGTACTAGCAGATTCACGTCCAGCATTCCAATTTTGAAGGATCAGTTTGAAACGAATAGAAGCTTACCATCAAATAAGATGATGTACATCTGCCAAACGGATAGAAGCTTACCATCAAATAAGATGATGTACATCTGCCAAACAGGTAGAAGCTTACCATCAAATAAGATGATGTACATCTGCCAAACAGGTAGAAGCTTACCATCAAATAAGATGATGTACATCTGCCAAACAGGTAGAAGCTTACCATCAAATAAGATGATGTACATCTGCCAAACGGATAGAAGCTTACCATCAAATAAGATGATGTACATCTGCCAAACGAATAGAAGCTTACCATCAAATAAGCATGTACATCTGCCAAACAGATAGAAGCTTACCATCAAATAAGCATGTACATCTGCCAAACGGATAGAAGCTTACCATCAAATAAGATGATGTACATCTGCCAAACGGATAGAAGCGTACCATCAAATAAGATGATGTAAATCTGCCAAACGGATAGAAGCTTACCATCAAAAAAGATGATGTACATCTGCCAAACGGAGAGAAATTTACCATCAAATAAGATGATGTACATCTACCAAATGGATAGAAGCTTACCATCAAATAAGCATGTACATCTGCCAAACAGATAGAAGCTTACCATCAAATAAGCATGTACATCTGCCAAACAGATAGAAGCTTACCATCAAATAAGCATGTACATCTGCCAAACGGATAGAAGCTTAACTTCAAATAAGCATGTACATCTGCCAAACGGATAGAAGCTTACCATCAAATAAGATGATGTACATCTGCAAAAAAAAACATTAATGTAATTTATATACTAAGACTTTGATCTTATGTATAAATGGAGTCAACATGGTATAAGTGTTTAATTTTATAATTTATATAAATAAATATTGATTATAATTTATACAGATTGATAGGTGTCACATTTTGTACACACGAGTGATTGCATGTGATATTTAGAGCGTAGAGTTACCAGATGATTAAAAAAAAACAGAAGTGCTTGACATTTTGTCTGATAAAGAAGGATTTTAAAAAAAATTATTTAATAAATGAATAAAGAAAATAAGAAATCTGACACTTATTTTCCAAACTTTATCATTAAGTACCGTTCCTGCTGGCGTAGGTGATCATGTCTCTCCACAACTTTCGATCTCAACAGTTATTTATCACTTTGGTTCTTTGGTTATGGAAAGCCCTGGTATCACTGCAAACGAATTACAATTCATAATTGCTCAACCGCCCGTGCCATTGGAATCGTCCGAAATACTAACTCATCTCCTAAACAAAGAAAGGTAGCTGTAGTCCCCATCATAGCAGTCTCAGCACACGCCAAAAGACATAAGGCGAAACCGCACATAAAATGAACACAGCCAACTGTTCCCTGCCATATACAATATCATCATTCATCGTAAACAATTGGAATATCCAAACATGATCAAAACGGATGAGACAGACTGCTCACGGTGTGCACAGAGCACCTAACTCAGCAGCTCCTGCAACAAGCCGGACTTGGAATATGAGGACACTGCAACAAGGAACACTTTCATACGTAGCCTTCAATGGTTCCTGCCGCCTATCCGCTCTATTGACTGGAAGTTCACACATTTATTACTTCTGTCGTTGACCCCTTGCTAAGCCATTCTCTTAAGCTGTCTGGTATATTTGCTCTTTGCTTCCCTCTATCTCTTCGTCCCTCAATTTTCACAGTTGTCACAATATATTCCAGCTGTTCCCTTCTCATTACATGGCCAAAAATTATGATTGTTTCTTCCTAATATTGGATATTAGCTCTCTTTTTGCTTTGGCCTCTTTCAGAACATTTTCTTTACTCTTCTTAGCTGTCAATGGTATTCTAAACATCTTCTGTAAAACCACATTTCTACAGCCTCCAGTGATTTTCTTGTCTGTTGTTCTATTATCCATGATTCACATCCATATGATAAGACTGGCTATACACAGTGGCGTATACTGGTTTTGGGGTCTGGGCTACCGCTGACATAATAAATAAAAACATACATTATATTCAGTAGGCTAACATAAATTAATATTTTCAAATGACTTCACTACATTTTAAATTACTTACTTATTTATATGTAAACTCTATCAGTCTTGTTTGGGACGAAAATGTCTTGGTGACTTTGTCATTGAAAGTACTGTTGGGTTGGTTTCTAAGTTTCTGGGGGAATGATTTATCAATGGACATTAATGCCAAACCAGATAATCGTTCTTGTGTCTGAGTTGAGCTGAAGTAAGCGGATGGCAGTAATAATGAAATAGGGAGAGCAGTACTGGTTTGAAAGTACTGTAGGAGATAGCAGTGATAAATTACGAGTATTCTAAATGGTAGGGCAGTTAAAGAGCTCAGTAGGCCTACGTGAAAATTATGACAGTGAACGGGTCGTGCAAAACGGGAGTTGAGAGAAATGCGAAAGCGAGATTGAGGTGTTTTAAGTCAGACAAAGAATAAGTTAGTTCAGTTGAGCGTTAGACCTTGCTGAGATCTGATGCAGACAGCGGTGTGTTTAGTTTTGTTACAGCTGGTACTGTTGATCACGTTAGAGTTTGGTTTTCAGTAAAAGGATGGAGTAGGAACGGTAGGCTCAAGTTATGAGTTAGTTGTCAGTGATAGAATAGAAGTGGTGAAATTCAGTTGTTCCAGTAAAGGATGGAATACACACAAGTTAGTTACAGTAAGAGGGACAGTGTTTAAGTAATTAGTGACTAGCTAGTAGGTTAGTTACAAGGGAAAGAGTGAACGATTATGAGTTCGCTAGTAGAGACAGAGTTGGGGCATTATTGGTATCTCATTACTATAAAGTGGCGTAGTCAACGAACACTAAGTATTCAGAAATGAGTCTTTCCAGAGAGGAAGGCTATTATAACGTGTCGTAGCACACTAACCATTCGTATTTAGAGATGAGTCTTTTCAGGGAGGAAAGGCTCGTGCAACGTGTCGTAGAACACTTATAGTGTGATCCAGAAGTGAATACGCACTGAGTTTGACATCAGAGGAAGTCCACATGAAATGTAGTTGCGCCCAGGTGCGACGAACAGTCTAAATTCGAGGAGGGAGCAATTCCCTGTTAACTTCAAGGGCAGATTCCCTTGAGGGGGTGTCATAGCACACCATAACTAGCAACAAGTGTCACAAGAGCTCGCACGGGTCCTGGAACTAGGACTGTGAGCAGGAGTATGATTCTCCAATGATATACCATGTTGGCGAAGGGGAGTGTACCCTATGTGTCCAACGATTAATACATTGCCATATAGACGAGGGGGAGTGTGCCCTGATCGTCTGCATATTGTTAGGTTACCATAGTGGCGAAGGGAGGGAACCCTGATCGCCAAACCATTGTGTGTATAGCAGCCAGGCTGCAGAGTGTGTATGAAAGGGGCGGAATTGACAGCCCACATGTAATTACAACTATCAACTGTGAAATGATTTTTGAAGATGAATAAATCCTCAGGAATGTGTTTCTGAATTGTTCTTTGATGTTCTATAGCCACATCTGTACTCGTCTGTACCGGGCGTAGCGAACGCTGGGAAGGTTGTCAGGCACTAATGCGGAGACTACACTATATGATTCATTGGCCATTGTCTCAGCATTGATGCAATCAAGTTGAGCGACGCCACTGGTGGGCACGGTCGCACTATCAAGCAGTACACAGCCGGTGCCAGTCATATCGCGAGTCATTGCTCATCGTGCGAAAGCATCCTTGGTAACGATGGCTCGTGGTAAAGAGTGGGAAAGGCTGGAAAATCGTGGTACCTGCAGATATATTGGTACTGCTGACGTGCTGGTAAATTGGAGAAGGTCAAATCACATCTCCCTGGTATATTTGGGCTTGTGATCGGCACTGCGGAGACTACAGACGAGAGCAACATCAACAGAAAGAAACATCATTCAAAGGAACATCGAGGATGTATGAGTTAGTTAAATAGATAATTGTTGAACAAGTGGTGTGAAAAGGAATGTATATGTGAGGTGGTTAAGATACAGGAAGAAGAAGAAATAACATGAGAAGTATAACAGGCGTTTGTGTCGTGTAGTTTTTTTTTTTTAGTTAGAATAGACTAAATGAATAAAGGAAAGGGGGTAGAATAGTAGTAGGAGATAGATTTGATTTCATAAAAGACACACATGGCTGTTATACTGAAAGAGTAATGAACAAGATGATGTGGAAAGAATGAAACAGAAATAGAGTGATTGGATGGAGGAAATACAAAGTGTCAACAAGAGAATAACAAGGGTGTTGAAGGAGAATAATGTGTGAGTAGTATGAGATAAACATGTTGAGATAAATGAATGAAGATATAATGTTGATATGTTATTGTGAAATGAAATATTTATATACATGAATGAAGATATAAGATTGAGATGTTTATTATGAAATGAACTATTAGATGCATGAATAAGTGTAAACATTATGAATAATCATGACTGATATATTTATTATGAAATGAACTATTAGAGGCATGAATAAGTAAACATTTATGAGTAATTATGATGTAAAAATAGTGGTGAATCGAAAGGAAGACAACAGTGGAGTACATACAGAGGCAGAGAAGATAAATATGGTGAGATAAAATATATTAATATTAGGAAGGGTACTTACAGTAGAGACATAGAAATAATGGAGGGAATGACTCAATAAGTATATATGTGGCAAACAATGCAGAGAATGGGGGAAGTAATAGATAAGTTGGGCAACAATCTGCAGATGCAGGAAATAAAGAGGGTTCCTGTATTTTTGGGAGAACAGGAAAGATTTCAAGAGTGGGTACAAACAATTGAAGTCTGGGGGAGATCAAAGAATTTAAAGCCAAATAGAATGGAAAGAGTTAGCGTTAGCCACTAGTAGGGAAGGAGTAGCTAACTGTTTAAGGAGAAGGATAGAAGTAAAAGAAGAACCTTGGTTGGAGTTTAAAGATTATTTAGCGAGGAGATATGCTATCTATAATGATGAGCAACACGCCATCATGCGGTTAAAAGGGGCTCAGCAGGGGAAAAACGAGACAGTAAAAGAGTATGGGGAGAGGATAAGGGAAATGGCAGAAAGAGGGTTTGGACAGGGAATAGAGACAGAACAAGTAAGCAAACTGCTAATAGCGACATTTATAGAGGGAATAAGAGATAGAGGATTGAAATTAATATTAGCAAGGAAGAAGATTGCAAAAATATCACAGTTGATAGAAATAGCAATAGAGGAAGGGATTACTAAAAAGTTCGAAGCAGAGATAGGAAGAGAAAGAGAAACAATTAGGGGCGATAGGCAAGAAAGCCCAATGGAAATAGATCAAATGAGGAGGAGAAGGGAGCAACAAAGAGAGAGTCAGTGGTTAAGGCAAAAAAATGCAAATAGATGCATAAAAATGCGAAGCTGCAGTAAAGCTGAATTGTGAGGGAAAATTGAAAAAAAAAATAGAAAAAAGGTATGGTAAAAGCTTTACGTGGTTAGTAGACGACACAGATTTGAACGACGTTTCGGCTCAAGAGGCCTTCAGCAGGAACAGACAAACAACAACACACACAGATATGTAAGTAAATATAACTAATCCTACATAGCTAACTAGTAATGAAATATCCAAAAGAAAATAATCGAAAAATGTTAAAGAAAAGCAAATTGACTTCCCTTGTGCCGTGGACGCTGGTCATGACGGGAAAAGGGCGCGTAACGCGGGTCTGGCTGTAATATACCCTCTGGACAGGGGTGGAGGGTACTAAAAATACACGAGTGGGGAAAAGCTGACTAGGTTACGACGGCTAGCAAGGACGCCGACAATGCCTGGAAGTATATAAGGCTCGTAAATACAGGTATACACACACTCACAGATGAGTGTATCAATGCGTGTATACATATGTGCACGTACAAGTAGACGTGCACATACTAATCTTTAGTCAGTACACTGGTGTAATTTTGATACATTTTCCAGTCTGCCTTTTTGTAATTCCATCTGGAGAGAAGGATAAACATAAGGAAACAACAGATAAAATGGTTCGGCCACGTGACAAGGCAGAAAGAACAAAACACAACACAACGAGCCTTCAACAAACGTTGTGAGAACAACAGACCCAAGGGTCGACCACGAAAAAGATGGATCGATGGAATATTAGAAGCACTAGGAAACATAACAGCAGCAGAGGCGAACAGAAGAGCAAAAGACCGCAAATTATATCTCCCCTCGACGCTGAAAGGCAGATGAGGAAGGAAAGGAGAAGAAGAAGAAGAAGATCTGGAGAGAGTGCTGCTCTCCCTGATGGTCTTATTTTGTACCACTAAAAAAACTGGTCGGTGGTCGCTGCCTCCAAGTTGTTTCCCAACAATACGTGTGATATTGAGATATTGAGATTGATGTGAATCTGCACATATTCAAAGGCAGATACGTGTTCGACAAAGTCTTATTCTATCTGCCATGATGGGGAAATCAAGGAGGTAAAGCATCGTCCTACATTCATTATATGTTGTGCACACTCATTTTGTATCCTTTCCAATCGTTCTATTTATGTATCGTTTAGAATCAGGATCGCCAGTACATACTCAATCACAGACATTACCAGCGTTTGGTATATGCTTGCTTGCGTTCTCCCGATGACTAAAGCATTCTAGAGTATTCGTAGACTATAGAATTCCTCTTCATCATTCGCCCTTAAAAGGACGTTAAGTGGGTGTGTCTTCGTTGTGTTGTGGTTTACAGTATAACTGTGATATTTGCGCCTTTCGGCCCAACACATTCGACTTCAGCATGACATTTTTGAGTACCGGGTTGTCTTCCCTCTTCGATCCCTGCTCGCTTGGCCAGACTAGACAGGTTAGTCTGTTATTAAAGGCACCGCAGAGAGGTGGAGCAGTGTCTGGATGGTTTTGATTCACCGATCCTGGCGCAAGCCACCAATTCGCTGACAACTTCCAGCTCTGATGCTGTGAGGCGCGCCTTTGCCTCCAAAATTCATACCACCTTGTTTGGTATATGAGAACATGACACTGCTTAGCTTGGGTTGATGCCCTGACGCTCATTGTAGATAGACCCCCTCTGGCTTTCAATAACACCTGGTTAGCATGGTCGTTAACAAATAGCAAGGCTCCGATCAAACCATACTCTTAGGTATTTCATCGCATGAGTTCCCCCGCACAACCTCTGAACACAGATTTACATTTGGCGAATCTCCTTACCCATGGGATGGTAAGCCATGATTCTCCCTACCCAGGGGAGCCACGAAGAAACCACATATTCGAAGTGAAAAATTCCCACCGTCTGTAGCGGGATTCTAACCTGGGACTTTCCTGTCTAAAGACCGTTGTCTTACCTCTAGACCATCTATTCTCCCACCCAGCCTTTAAAAATGGGTACCAGCAATTTTTCTTGGAAGTAAAACCGGCCTAGCATGATGCCGACCACATCACCCAAAATGCCGTGGGTCACGAAAAAATATGATCACTACCACCATGTTTTGGGAGCCGCGATAGCTCAGTGGTTAGTGAACTGGACTACAAATGACAATAGGTAGGGTTTGATCCCAGCCGACGGCTTCCGGTTCACCCAGCCTTTAATGGGTACCGGATTTTTTTTCTGGGAAAGTAAAGCGACACGGGCGTAATACCGACCACATTACCCCAAAAATCATGTACCGAAGGTCTGTAAAATTTATGGTCACTAACACCATATTCCCTATATGCCACTTGACGTGACGGGGCTACTTTACTTTTTTTACCACCATGTTTTCCCATACGTATTGCACGTCAGGGGAGGAAACCTTTAGCTTTTTTGTTGTTGCTTAATTAAAGCTTTTATTTTGAAAATCCTTATTCTTATTTAGGCCTATACACCTGAGTCTCAGCTTTACAAAAGACGAACTGTTTTACCTCTATAGTCTTGATTTTAAGATTTGTCAGAGACAAACATAATTTTATACTTATTTTATTGGTTCCCAGTTTTAAACCAGAAAGCGCAGTTCTCATTTTCTTTTCTTTTCTTTTTTCTCCTCCTTTCATCATCATCATCATTGTCATCATCATTGAATGCCGTCTCTGTATCAATGGTTGGCTACCATTGAGAACCATTCTGTCCTGTCTCTTGCTTTGATAGTGCATTATGTCATAGGCCGACTTGTCTATCTTTTGATGTTACTCGTTCACGTTAGTCTTTGTCGGCCTCTACCTCTTTTACCTTGTATTTTCCCTTCCAAGATTACTTTGAGTAGGCTCCTGTGTCTTTTTAAATGCCCCAAAAATCTCATTTGTGTTGTTTGAATTGTATTTACTAGATCTCTTTTTCATTTTTAGTTGTTTTAAGATTTCACCGTTTGTTTTCTTTTCTTTCCATCCAATTCTACCTGTTCTTCTATATATCCAAATTTCAAAGAATTCCATTTTCTGTTCTGCCTACTTGTCTAATGCCATTGTTTCTGCACCACACAGGAATGTTGAGATGATATAACATTTTGCTATTCATAATTTACTTCTTTGCATGTCCACGCCAATCTGTTTTACTCCCATGCAATGCTAATTATCATCTCTGTGGCCTCTAATCGTCTTTTCATTTGTTTGTCTACTGTCCATGATTCGCTTCCATACGTCATAACTGGCTCTATATAGCACCGGTGGACTCTCTTTCTTACTTCTATTGACTTGGATTTGTTGCATAAGACGTTTTTCCTTTTCTGAAATGCTATTTTGGTATCTCAGACCAACAATTTTCTCCCCCACATTTTATATTCCATAGACTCTGAGAATTACTTTGGGATGAGTTTATGTTTAATTAATTTAAGCTTTATCCTTATATCATGAATCAAAAGCGATCCAAACCATCATCATCATTGAGTACCGTCTCCGCATCGAAGGTTGGCTACCATGGAGCGCCATTCCACTCTGTCTCTTGCTTTGATGATGCAGACTGTCATAGGTTGACTTGTCCATCTTTTGATGTTACTCGTCCATGTTAGTCTTGGTCTGCCTCTCTTACCTTGTATTTTGCCTTCCTGAATTACTTTTCGTCGGTTGTTGTGTCTTTTAACATGCCCAAAAATGTCATTTGTCTTGTTCTAATTGTGTTTAGTAGTTCTCTTTTAATTTTTAGTTGTTTTAAAACTTCATCTTTTGTTTTCTCTTCTTTCCATCCTATTCTACCTAGTCTTCTATAAATACACATTTCAAAGGCTTCAATTTTCTGTTCTGTTGTCTTGTCAAATGTTAGTATATTTTTCATGGCATTAAAATTACTTTTTGCCTTTACCTATTCTTTTATTTATTTCAATTGTACATCTTCCATCATTGGTTATAGTATGTCCCAGGTAGTTGTAGCTCTGGACTGTCTTCAGATGTATTCCCTCAACTGGAGTCTGTAGAAATGTGGTTTTACAGAAGAATGTTGAGAATACCACGGGCAGCTAAGAAGAGTAATGAAAATGTTCTGAAAGAGGTCAAAGCAAAAAGAGAGCTAATTTCCAATATTAAGAAGAAACAATCATCATTTTTTGGCCATGTAATGAGAAGAGAACAACTGGAATATATTGTAACAACTGGGAAAATTCAGGGACGAAGAGATAGAGGGAAGCAAAGGGAGAAAACACCAGACAGCTTAAGAGAATGGCTTGGCAGAAGGTCAACAACAGAAATGATAAATAGCTGCCGAGATCAAAAGTTGTGGAGAGACATGATCACCTACGCCAATAGGCCCGGTACTTGATGATGATGATGTGATATTTAATTGTAGGTCTTGAGAATTTTCTTTGTTTATGATCATAGTCATATGACTAAAACTATGATCATAAACAAAGAAAATACTAAAAACCCACAAGTGGATATCAAAATTGAAGGAATAGACCTTGAGACAGTTCAGAACTATAACTACCTTGGACATACTATAACCAGTGATGGAAAATGTACAACTGAAATAAACAAAAGAATAGGAATGGCAAAAAGTAATTTTAATGTCATGAAGGACATACTAATATCAAAACAAATAACACCAGAGCTAAAACTAAGAATAGCAAAATGTTACATCTTCTCAATATTCCTATATGGTGCTGAAACATGGACATTAGACAAGAAAACAGAACAGAGAATTGAAGCCTTTGAAATGTGGATATATAGAAGAATAGGTAGAATTGGATGGAAGGAAAAGAAAACAAATGACAAAGTCTTAAAACAACTAAAAATGAAAAGAGAACTTCTGAACACAATTAGAACAAGACAAATGCGATTCTTAGGCCATGTTAAAAGACACAACAGCCTACTGAAAGTGATCCTGGAGGGGAAAATACAAGGTAAAAGAGGCAGAGGCAGACCAAGATTAACATGGACGAGTAACATCAAAAGATGGACAAATCAACCGATGACAACCTGCACCATCAAAGCAAGAGATAGAGCAAAATGGCGCTCCATGGTAGCCAACCTTCGTTGCGGAGACGGCACTCAATGATGAATGATGATGATCATAGTTTTAGTCTTTTTGATATTCATATCTAGTCCATATCTTTTTCTTGTCATGTTTACTACATTAAGTAATTGTTGCAGATCTTTATGATTTCCTGCTATATAGTAGAACAGTACCATCAGCATATCTCAGGTTGACCCAAACCACAGAAATAAAAATAGAGCGACGGCTGCTGTTCCGGGACGGCGGGAAATGTGTCGATTTTGACCGGTCCATGTCCGGTTAATGACAACGGGTAAACACGTTACCACGACCGTGCTGTAGATTGATTATTTTCTGTATCAAATCGAACCAGCTATTGTTGAAAGTACCAGGGATGTATGCACTATTGTTATTTTTTTAAACAGTACTAATTGAATTAGGCAAACAAACAACGATTGTTTATAATTATTTATAAGTAGTAAAGTAGTTTTTCTTGTGTGATATACTATAGAATAGATAGGCCGAGCAGGAGTGTAGTGTGTACCCGCAGTACCCTCACACTCACTCACTGCACTGACACTAACAACACTCACTACTCTTCTAACTCTTATATTCTTCTGCTCCCAGGTATATAATGTCATGCTTCCTTTGCTTCATTGCATTTTATTACAATTTCATTATTTAATCTCTGATACTCATTTTTATTTTCTTTATTTCTTCTTCTTGACTTCTTGTGTCCAACAGCTGCAAAATGTCATCTGTCATTCATATATTATATTATATTCAATATTCATTTCTTCTTTCTTGAATTTCAAGTTGAATTTGTGACTTTGTTTTGTCCTCACCACTGGCGGCAGTCTGGCGGTATGAACTGACTCTTTTGATGTTATTTTATTGTTTGTTGCATTGATTCTTTTAGACTGTTCATCAATCAAATCAATGCTTTGTATCTTCTCTATTATTATTGCATTGTCTATTGTATCGGTTCTGAATTGTAATTAAATGTCTATAACTATATTTGCCTTGCAACTAACTTCTTGTCTGATTGAAATTTGAGTAAATCTAAATTTAACAATTTAACTTACTTCATCAACTACTAACTTGATGTTAACAGAGCTCATTTTGCTGCTTTTCATTTTACTCCTCTAAGCTTTCCCACAACTGGTACATGATCACTATTGCAATCTGCCCCTGACCTGACAAAATGACATAAATATATTATAATTTTGCACACAGGATAAAAAGATGATCCGATAATACAGATTTTCATTTTCATATAATAAAAATAGGTAATTTCCTAGTTTGATCAGATATATTATTTCAGTTTGGAAGAGTGATGTCCCCTAAAATATGTCTGCCAAAATACAGTGGTTCTACGCATTCTTGGCGTTGGGGTCATTACGCTGGCATGTGTCACTCACACTGGCGTTTGGGTCAGCGTGGCGTTCGGGTCAGCGTCTGCGTCCGCGTCCAGATGAGATGTTAATTAATAATTGGCTGAACCCCTATCCTTTCTTATGCTTCTTCTTACTAATTATCCGCCTATATATATAGGCTAGTTTGTCTAATATTTAAAAACCAGCTAAGCAGTTCTGAGTTCACTTACTTGAATTTGGTACTACTGTATTTGCAAAATGACCGGGCGACCTAGAGCCCCAACTGAAGTTGTGAATGTTGGGCAGATCATGACTTTTCATGACATCATTGCAGAGGATAGATGGAATTTACTAACTCTGATTCCCGAGATTGCCACTAATAAATTGTGTATTCAGTGGTTAGCTAAGCGTAGACTAATAATAAATACGTGTCTATGCAACATTTGTCATATGCCTGCGCGTTTAGTAGCCTACAGCAGAGGAGTAGATGGCTATCAGTGGTCATGTCAGGGGTGCAGTTTTGGAAAGTCCGTTCGTGATGGATCATTAGGCCGAGTGGCGTCGTTTTTGTCACGCGTTATAATATATTTATAAATATTTAACACTAAAGCTAAACCTAACCCCTGGACCCAACGCCCAATCAACAGATACTCCGAAATGATTACATGCCAGCGTAATGACCCCAACGCCAAGAATGCGTAGAACCACTGTATTTTGGCAGACATATTTTAGGGGACATCACTCTTCCAACTGAAATAATATATCTGATCAAACTAGGAAATTACCTAAATAAAAATAAAATGTATCATTAATAACTTAATGTAATAATCAAATAATGCCACTTCAGCAAAAATTGTTGTAGTGGATTTTTACATAAACATGGACTGATATGATAGATGTCATCTGATATGGAACATACATTGTACCGAAGCATGGTGTACATGGACTGCACACAAAAATAATGATAATTAAAGAATTAAGAAAAAAAATAAGGATTATAAGGCCTGTACATATTTTTAGGGTGACATGGGATGGTCAAATATAATATAGAAAAAGTAAAGGAACTTCTTCACCATATCATAGGCCCTATGATAGGGGAGTGAACTTTAATCTGAGGCAACATCATTTATAGGCACGGGAGTCCTGTGCTCTTCATTCGCTGTTGATACCATCCCATCTCATAAGTGAGGAGAGCTAGTTCCTTTTTTTTTTCAGTTGTGATGAAAGAAGAGTGCTTTAATTAAAATTGAGTAACGGCCACTTCTGTCTAGTCTGGCCAGGAGTAGGAATCGAAGAGGAAAGACAACCCGGTACTCAAAAATAACATGCCGACATCAGATGTGTTGGGCAGAAAGGCACAAAATCACAGTTCTACTGCAAACTACAATATCTGTGCCCACTTAATGTCCTTCTAAGGATGGGTGACAAAGGACAATCATTTCCTTTAGTAGTCTTCGGATGACTGACAGAAAGAAAGAAAGAAAAGAATACTTTAGTGCTCAAGTAAATTTTTATGTATGAAGCCAGCAGTCAAGAGGTGGCCAAAATTATGCTTTTATTTAGGGAAGACATAGCATCCCATATTTGAATCCCACATAGAGCAAATTGTTGTTTTCCATAGATGTCAGGTTTCTTTAGAACTGGACGCAGTTTATTCCTAAACACTAGACTGCAGCACATATCCCTCAAGACTGTATTCAGACTATATTTTAGAGGCAGCTACTAAACAGATGGAGCTATACTAAACACAAAACTCTTTGGAGTCCTCACCGGAATTGTTACAGACAACCAAATTGTCATAAAAATAGAAATTTGCAGATGTGGACTATAGTGAATGAAAGAATTTTCCTAATTCTGAGATAGGTGAGATCAAATGTATAGTTCTATTGATGTACATTTCTTCTGTGTTAATCCGATGGCTACTCTTCTTCATTGTCTGCCAGTAAAAGAATAATAAGTGGGTGCATCTGCATTGTGTTGTGATTTACAGAAAGTTGTAGTATCTGCTTCTTTTGGCCAAACACATCAAGCTTCTGCTTTAGTGTGGTATTTTTATTAATACTGGGTTACCTTTCTCGATTTTCCAGACTAGTTAGCCTGTTAATAGAGCTACTGCAGAGTAGGATCATCATCAATTACCATCATGACTGCTGGTGTAGGGGATCATGTCTCTCCACAACTTTCGCCCTCGACAGCTATTTATCATTTCCGTTATTGACCTTCTGCCAAGACATTCTCTTAAGCATCTGGTATCTTTTCTCTTTGCTTCTCTCTATCTCTTTCGCTCCTCACTTTTCCCAGTTGTCACAATATCTTCCAGCTGACCCTGCTCATCACATGGCCAAAAAATGAATATTTCTTCTTCGTAATATTGAAAATTAGCTCTCTTTTTGCTTTGGCCTTTTACATAATGTCTTCATTACTCTTCTTGTCTGTTCATGATATTCTCAACATTCTTCTGTAAAACCACATTTCTACAGGCTCAGTGATTCTCTTGTCTGTTGTCCTGTTGTCCATGATTCACATCCATATGTTAAGACTGGATCTACATAACATTTAAGAACTCTTTTTCTTGTTTCTATTGTCAAAAATGAATTGCATAGAATCTTCCTCATTTTTTGGAAAGCTGCTTTTGCATGAAATAAGTGTAGGACCATGATCTGCTTTTGTTGTTTATTTGGTTGTAAGCAGACATCTATGAGTAGCTGACCACTTTCAGTTTTATTCTGCCTGGCCTCCTAGCTCCAAAGATGTGCCCTAAAATGCAACTCCCATGTTCAAGTTAGTGGAAGTGAGCTCTGTATGCAGGCAATGTGTAGAGTCATTGCAGAAGTAAAAAATACGTAGGGTCATATTTGTCCCTGGACATGCAGGAGTACGGGGAAATGAACGAGCGGACAGGTTGGCTGGCTGCACTGTTGTTGAAGACAGTCAACCAATGGATTGAGTGGACATCATTAATGCCCCCAAGATGTTGGAAAGTCACAGGACTTCGACACCCATGAGTCTACATCACTCCTTTGGATAAAAGAGTTGGGAGTTAAGATGGGCACAGCCAGAAACAAGAAACTTAGTGGGCGTATAAGAAGACTTATCAACTAACACAGAACTGGAGTCGTCAGTTGTTTTTACACTGTGGGACTTGCTGAGGAGATGATCTAAGCACCTATGGACATGTTCGGAGTGTAATGATGATGACCCGCAAATAACTCAATACAGCTTTATACTTTACATACTGCTGGGCCCAAGATGTCTGACAACATCTGGTCTGAAAATGATAAGGGACTTATTGCTGAGGGCATGTATCAGAATTAGTAAATCAGAACTGATCCAGATCCACTTTCCAGTGATGGGCCTGGAAATAAAATAACCAGTCTGGTCAGGTAAATAGAGATTGAGGAGGGAAGACTACCTAGTGCCCAGAAATACCATGCTGATGCCAAATGTATTGGCTGAAGGTGACTGATTGTTTCTTGCTGTAAACTGTAACACAATGTATCTACACCTGTTTTATGTATTTAAAAGTGGATGGTGAAGAGTAATTGATGATTGTGCAAAAGAAAATACATTGCCATAACATTCGACCAAGATTGGGACATAATATTTGATCAAGATTGGGATTTATTTATCTTATTTTGCATCGAAAAGTGGCTTCGTGGTTCTTGCACTTACCTTCTGACCTGAAGGTTCAGTGTCCAGTTAAGGCATAATTTTTTTCTAATTACGAGCTCTCAGGTTCCACCCAGCCTCATTTAATGGATATTCACCAGTACCATACATTGACAAGCTGTATGGAGGTGCCACCAGCCTTGAGCTGATAAATGCTTTCTTCAAACTTATTAATATTGAAGTGTAAAGGTGTAAAAGAAGAAGATTTAATAAAAGAAGAAGATTTAATGAGTACCAGAAATATTCTCTGGGAAGGAAAAGCAGTGAAGAAGGGAACTGGTCACTTTTCCCCTTGAAGCTAAAGCTTAGTGCAATAAAATCCTTACATGTCATTCATTACTCAAAGACAATTGCTATAGGATTACCTTTACTATTTTGTATCTTGATTAGAATGAGTGTAGCAGACAGTTACATGCCTGACACAGACAGTGACTCACCCTCCAGGCCAGAGGAGAGTCTGCGTGACTCAAGTCTACCAGAAGAGGGTGCCATGTGTGCTGTTTACACAGATGAAACATCTGGTAAGCTTGATATACCAAAAGTTGAAATATATGTATTTTGTGTGTAATGTAACTGATTACATTACACAGTTTCATTAGGGATGTGGTCTAATGCAACAGAGGGAGAGACCTATCTGTGGAGACATCTGAATAAGTTATTTTACCTGGAAGATTAAGTCTTTTAAAAAAAACCTACTTCTTCACTTTCTCTCTAAAACCCCTTCGGGTATTGTTGGCAGTACAATGTCCTAGCTTGTACAATGTCTTATTTCTTATGGAAGTGCTAATATCATATAATTCTATTGTAGATTCCTTGATGTTGTTCCCCTCTGTTTGTGGTACAAACTGTGCTTCATTCTCTTTCTATATATGTCTTGTGTGATCTCCTTTAGTAAAGCAAACCATTTTAATTGTTGCTTATTGTAGATGGATTTTATGTTCATCCTTTCTCTCATTAAGGAATCATAAATTTGGTCTCATCTGCTCACTCTAGATGTTTTCTTTAAACATCTGCATTCAAGTTCTGATGATGTTCTACTTATCATATCTACGCCAATGAATTGGCGTTGCACGCACAGCAATATTCCATTTTGACAAATCAAGTGTTGTGAATGTGACTTTCCACCGTCTAGTGTTGATCTGCATTTTACGTCACACTGAGTGCTGTTCAATGACAGTTGATGGAGTTGTTTGCCTCAAGTTATTTCCAATTTCCAACTCATTATTGTGGTGGGTTCGGTCAAGTCAGCCAAAGTTTTATCTCTTTGGGGAATTTGCACCATGTTTCGTTCGTTGTAGACTGCATTCGCTAGAGTAATCATGAACCCATGGGCGCAGCCATTTTGTGCGTGCTACGTCATAATGGCTCATCGTGTGTCCCAAGACTGACCATGCGCTAATCTTGCGATATGTTGTTTGGTGTGCAACGGGGATAAACTGACGACGAACTGTGTTTTGTATGTTCATAGTTGGAGTCACACACAATGTCCTAACAGCATCATTTTCAGGAGGACGTGAACTTCCGGGCAATATGGTGGATAGGCAGCAGGAACCATTGAAGGCTATGTCTGAAAAGTGTTCCCTGTTGCAGTTTCCTCATATTCCAAGTCCGGCTTGTTGCAGGAGCTACTGAGTTAAGTGCTCTGTGCACAACATGAGCTGTGTGTTTAATCCGTTTTGATCATGTTCCAATATTCCCAATTGTTTACGATGAATGCTGATGTCGTATAACAGGGAACAGTTGGCCGTGTTCACTTTCTGTGCGGTTTCACCTTATGTTTTTTGGCGTGTGCTGAGACTGCTATGATGGGGACTACAGTTACCTTTCTTTGTTTGGGAGATGAGTTAGTAATTCGGATGATTCCACTGGCACGGGCGGTTGAGCAATTATGGATTTTAATTCGTTTGCAGTGATACCGGGGCCTTCCATAACCAAATCTTATTTCTGTGAAACTAACTTCTGCTTCTTACTTAATTGTAAGTTTGACACTGGTAACATATGTTATGCTTGTATAAAATGCTTCTTTGTCCGTATAGGGGCTGTTTTGTGTTGTATGAAAAGGACTAACTGTTAAGTATTTGATTTGCCATATTTTTTTTAAGTATATTTCTTTGTCCATGTTACTATCTTTCTTGAAAAATGCTACTTGTTTTATATCTTGGCACTCAAGTGCTATATTGTATCTTCTTACTGCAATAATTTTTTTTTCAGCATGCATTTGATTTTAATGGTGTTTGTTTGAAACTCTTGAGTTGATGTCACAAATACATAACTCCCACTGCTGTCAAAGCCTAGCTATCAGAAGAGAGTAGTTCATTGGTAGCACTTTCATCCTTGAGCCTGGCAATTTTGCAGTTAGTGTTGGTGATAGAAGGTGCAGAGTAATGATAGAACATTTTAGAAGCCAATATTCTCTGCCGGTCATGATTTTATATTTGGCCGTAATCACATTTATCTTGGTGTATATTTTCTATGGTTATGTCCATGTGGTTTAACATCAAAGAACATATCTTAGCTTTGTGTGCATTCTCGTTTGCCCTCTCTATTTTTCCCTGGTGATATTAATATTGCCAGTAAGTGCTGTTTATTGTACGCATGTTGCATTGAAGATTCCATTTAGTACTTTCCCTTGCTGCTTGGATTATTTATTTTGGTAGTCAGCCTTTGGAGCTTTATATTCTGGAGACAACTTCTGACAACAGTATTTCTTGTAAATGTATTGTTATTTTATAATCTTGAATAGTTTTGTTCTGATAATTTACAAGTAGGTTGGAAATTTCATAAAAATATTCCCTAATTCTGTTTGTTATTTTTAATTTATCTATAATTGGTCTTCCATTTTTATTTGATTTCTTGGGAGGTAATAGATCTCATATGTTTACTTTTGACTTTTATGAACTTGTTGGGTGTTTTTTTTATATTTTCTGCAAATGACTCTCCAAAGTATTCAGAAAATAAAATGCTTATAATAAACCTTTTTAAATATTTTATGTTTTAGCTAATATTTACCTGATAATCCTATGAAGAAATATTAGAAATAAACAACTTGATAAAAATGATGTTTAGAACAAGCACAATTTTTTTTGTTTCTTATTTTG
This sequence comes from Megaustenia siamemsis, assembly GCA_032433765.1. Taxonomy (NCBI): domain Eukaryota; kingdom Metazoa; phylum Mollusca; class Gastropoda; order Stylommatophora; family Ariophantidae; genus Megaustenia; species Megaustenia siamemsis. Next base: position 68,756,690 of record JAVIAB010000106.1, on the reverse strand, counting down.
AAAGAAAAGGACTTGGACAACTTTGTGATTTTATATAGAACAAACATCATTACATTCAGACAATATCTGTTAGCCCATAATTGTCTTTGTGATAGAGGGAAAGGTTGAAAGAAAAAAAAGAGCAGTGGAATAAGGCAGGAAATATTTGGAAAAACAAGAGAGCTCGCTTAAATACAGAAATGCTCAAAATTAAATAAATATAAATGCTGGGGAGATGCTTCAAACTTCAACTTAAAAACACTTGATGCTACTTTCATTGAATGTCTGTGGTGGATGTCAGGTTGCCTCCCCATCTCCCTCCCAAGTTATTGCTATTGTTAGCTTCATGGCTTGGATTTGTGTAAAATAAGTGGGCTTGTTTCTACAGGTGATGGCAAGTGTCATTCCACATGGTCATGCAGCTCTTCTGGACAGGTTTGGTTCTTAGATTTTTAACATTATAAATAGTGTCCTTGTGACATTTATTATTTTTGCTGGCTAAGCTTTAAATACTTACAGATAGTTAAATTATAATTTTTTTTTCCGTTGTGTCCTAGTGTCTTTAAATCATCATTACTTTATCTATTAGTCACCACAGAAATTAGATGCTTGTGTAAAGTGGCTGGAGTGACCAGAATAGATAAAAATTAGTATTTAGAGAGACTACACAGAAAAAAAATTGGACAAAAGTTAGTATTGAGGGAGGCTACACAAGAAAACATCAGACAAGAATTAGTATTGAGGGAGACCACACAAGAAAACATCAGACAAGAATTAGTATTGAGGGAGACCACACAAGAAAACATCAGACAAGAATTAGTATTGAGGGAGACCACACAAGAAAACATCAGACAAGAATTAGTATTGAGGGAGACCACACAAGAAAACATCAGACAAGAATTAGTATTGAGGGAGGCTACACAAGAAAACATCAGACATGAATGGCAAAGATCCATATTTTAACCATGCACAGAAAGAAATAAAATGGTTTGTCCACCTTGAAAGAGCATCTTGTGGTTATCTGAATAAAAAGAGTAGAAAGAGGCAAGGTCTGAGGCTCACCAATAATAAGATGAAGTGACCACATCATTGCCCTAATACTGTGATGTAGTAGTATCTGATCTTGAAGAAGTGGCATTTTTATGACACCGAGTTTTGGACACCAAGAGAAGTGTTGATCAAGCAGTTTGATCATCATCATCAAGTACTCAGCCTGCTGGCATAGGTGATCATGTCTCTCAACAACTTCAATCTCGACAGTTATTTATCATTTCTGTTGTTGACCTTCTGCCAAGCCATTCTCTTAAACTGTGTGGTATCTTTTCTCTTTGCTTCCCTCTATCTCTTTGTCCCTCAATTTTCACAGTTGTTACAATATATTCCAGTTGTACCCTTCTCATAACATAGCCAAAAAATGATGATTGTTTCTTCCTAATATTAGAAATTAACTCTCTTTTTGCTTTGGCCTCTTACAGAATGTCTTCATTACTCTTCTTAGCTGTTTATGGTATTCTCAACATTCTTCTGTAAAACTACATTTCTACAGACTCCAGTGATTTTCTTGTCTGTTGTCCTATTGTTCATAATTCACATCCACATATTGAGACTGGTTCTACATAACATTTAAGAACTCTTTTTCTTGTTTCTATTGTCAAAAATGGATTGCACAGTATTTTCCTCATTTCTTGGAAAGCTGCTTTTGCCTGAGCCATTCTGCATCTCACCTCTGTTGTACATCTACCATCTGAGGTTAACAAAGTTCCCAAACATTGAAATTCATTTACCTGTTTTTCTTACAGAAGAATGTTGAGAGTACCATGACAGCTAAAAAGAGTAATGAAGATGTTCTGAGAGAGGTCAAAGCAAAAAGAGAGCTAATTTCCATTATTAGGAAGAAACAATCATAATTTTTTGACCATGTAATGAGAAGAGAACAACTGGAATATATTGTAACAACTGGAAAAATTGAAGGATGAAGAGATAGAGGGAAGCAAAGAGAAAAAATAACTGACAGCTTAAGAGAATGGCTTGGCATAAAGTCAACAACAGAAATGATAAATAGCTGCTGAGATAGAAAGTTGTGGAGAGACATGATCACCTACGCCAGTAGACCCGGTACTTGATGATGATGATGATGACCTGTTTTAAAGTTGTTCCACTTGTCTTTATCATGCACTGAGGTGATGTCTTTTTCTTTGTTGTTACTATTTCATCTGTCTTTTTGCTATAAAGACTGAGTCCTTTATTTTTGTTTTCTTTCACTATAATGTCTAACATTTCTTGTAACTCATTTTCACTCTTAGCAATTAAGACTGTATCATCAGCATACCTTAGATTATTTGTATTATGACTTCCGATTGTTATTCCAGGCATGCCCTTATGGGTCTTAAAACAATCTCACTATACATATTAAACAAATCTGGTGACAGCACACAACCTTGCCTAACACCCTGTTTTATTTGTTGAAACATTCCCAATTGATTTCCAGATCTTATGGCCGCTGTTTGTTGCCAGTACATATTCTTTATTATTCTTAGATCTTTGCTGTCTACGTTTATGCCTTCTAAAATTTTGATTATTTCTTGATGCTTTACTTTGTCAATCAGTTTAATGGAGAGCTGGCTGTTGTCAGCGACCCACAGCTGATGGCTTGCGATAGGATTGTTGAACCATAACCATCCAGACCCTGCTTCACCTCTCCGTGGTGCCTCCGGTAACAGACTAACCCAGCGGTTCTCAACCTTCCTAATGCCGCGACCCCTTAATACAGTTCCTCATTTTTGTGGCGACCCCCAACCATACAATTATTTTTCTTGCTACTAACTACTTTATAACTGATATTTTGGTACTTATGAATCGTAATGCATGTATTTGATATGCAGGATTTTGCATTGTTGTAAATTGAACTTAATGACTTAATTAAACATAAATATTAACATACATGCTAATTTTTGCATTACATAGGCAAATGGCATATTAATTTGTACAGAACTGAACAGGAAATAAGATTTCGTTCATAAAAAGAGGCTAGGAGTTATGTAGAAAATAAAATGAGGTTAAATGAAAAAAAAAACAAAAACAAAAGTGCTAAAGTAAAAATTGAAATCATACTGGCCAACTTACCAGCCTGAAGATGTCATCACGGTAATCCAAATTGAATTATTTTATGTAGAAAACAATACTAAATGTTTATCCAATCAGTTTGTAAATTTTCACTGATGCAACTAACAATTTAACAAGCTTTAGTCACCAATAATCACACTGACCATAAAAATTTTTTTTATTATTTTTTACTTTATTTTATTGGTTATCAAACGTAAGACTGTCACTTATCACAGATAGTTTCTTCCGACAGTAAGTTATCAAACAGATAAGTCTAAGTCTAATCTATCACTATCGGCAGATACTAAGTCTAATCTATCACTATCAGCATTTTTAATAACACTATTGCTACATTTAGCGAAAGTATGCGTAAAAAGCCAACGTCAATGCGAAGGTTGAGATTGCTTATTTCTCACCAGATAAGAAATTCTCGGGGCAGTCTTTGCTAGAGCACAACGGAGATCATCTTCCACAACAAGTCTACTTCTGTATTTAGACTTGATAGCTAACAAACTGGAAAATCCTTGTTCGCAAAGGTATGTTGTTGGAAATGGAAGAAGAAGACGCAACACTGTCTCAGACAGAACAGGATATGACTGCAAACACTTGATCCAGAATTTTGTAAGTGGCATTGTAGAGAAATCAGTTCTTGCTGCATCGTTGTTAATAAGTTCGATAAACTCCTCTTGTGCTATCTCAGGAACATCTTCAACTTTGACTGTGAAAGGTCTTCTGGCAAGAGCAAATGGGGTTTCAGGTAAATTTGGAAAGTACAATGAAATTTCGTCATCAAGCATGTGCATGTGTTGTTTCACAGAAATTATCATTGTAATCCTTATGTTTAGTTCAATGTCATGTTCCTCAAAGAAAGCAGATAATGTAGGCAACATGTACATTTTATTTTCATCCAATTTTTTTTGCCACAGCTGAAGTTTCATTTGGAATGATCGGATCTTTCAGACAGATCAAGGCATGTTGCATTTGGTCCTTGCAGTGATAAATTTAACTCATTCAAGATGGCAAAGATGTCAACCAAATAAGCTAGTTTAAGCAGTTTATTTTTATCGACGAAAAGTGCTTCGAACTGCGGTCTTGCTTTCTGATTAAAAAACGTTTTGAGTTCATCACGCAGGTCAAAAACCCGCTTTAAAACTTTTCCTCTCGACAACCATCTCACTTCAGTGTGAAATAGCAAAGTATTGTACGGCGCATCAAATTCGTTGCACAGTTGTGAAAATAGTCGACTGTTTAAAGTGCTCGCCTTTATAAAATTGACACAACTTATGACGCTTTTCATTATTTCCTGTAACTCTTGTGGCAGCGTCTTCGTTGCTAATATTTGCCGATGAATCATACAATGAGTTCCGATGACTTTTGGTGACTCATTCAGTACCAAACGTTGAAATCCTGATCGACATCCTAGCATAGCCGGAGCTCCATCTGTGCAAACACCACACACTTTTTCCCAAGAAATCATATGCATTTTCAGAAATGAACCAACTGTGTCAAATACATCACGGGCAGTTGTTGTCATTTCAAGAGGTTTGCAAAAAAGAAACTCATCTTTAAAGTCGCCATCATAAATGTACCTCACGTAAACCAATAACTGTGAACAGTTTGCAACGTCAGTAGATTCATCAATTTGGATACTAAAAATTGGAATTGGCGCAGATTTAATTTCCTGGATTACCTGCTCAAGAATATCATCAGACATGTCATCTATTCTTCTGCGGACAGTGTCATTAGATAAGGAAATTGCACTCAGTTTTGTTACATATTCGTCTCCGATCATAACTCGAACAATGTCTTTGGCCGCTGGCAGCAGTAAATCCTCAGCAATTGTGTGAGGTTTCATAGCTCTGGCGATTCTAAGTGCCACCAAATATGAAGCTTCAACGGCTGCTACGTTTTGTTTGTGCCACTTACCACCAGTGTCAAGTCTGGCTTTCTTAAGTCCATCAACTTTACTTCTAAAATAGTTGATATCCTTGCCGACAAAGGACGGATGTTTGCTATCAAAATGACGTTTTAGTTTGTTCGGCTTCATAGATTCAGCTGATAGACACTCACAACAAATAACACATTGCGGTTTCTCAATTCCTGCTGTAATAATTGAGGTAAACCCATATTGTAAGAAATCCTCACTATATTTTCTTACTTTTACCGGTAACGTTTTTATCAACACGATCCATGTCATTGGGTAACTTAACTGTGTGATATGTTTTACTCATTTACTGGGAAAAGTGAAAGTGAAAGTAAACACACTCTTTAATATTTAATGTGACTACACACAAACTCAGTTGGCTGAGTTGATAAATATATCCTCAATATCTTTAACAGTTATTTATAATTAGTCTCTGTACTTCAAAAGCATTAATCACAACAATTTCTGTGATAATTTAAACGTTTATAAAATGTTAAGTACACAGTAAACACGAGACAAGTTAAACATGCACAATGCGATCGTTTACAAATTGAAAGTTCTGACAATTTGCAACTATTTGTAAGCTGCTTTGTGATTCGCTGTAACTTTCAAAAATTAGTCCTTAACTTCAATGTGTTAGCGAATGAAACTTGAGTTTACATTTAATTAAACATGGTTTAGAATTGCTAGCTTTATTTATAAACAAGTATTTGGTGAAATAATTATTAAAAATGTTAATAAATAAAACAAAATAAGTTTTGACGAAAATGGAAAATTTTGTGTTGATGTGCAAAAAAAATGTGTTTTTCGATGGCCTTTGGCGACCCCCTGGAAATGGGCATTCGACCCCCAAAGGGGTCGCGACCCACAGGTTGAGAACCGATGGACTAACCTGTCTAGTCTGGCCAAGCAAGTAGGGATCGAAGAGGGAAGATAATCCGGTGTTCAAAAATAACATGCTGAAGTCAGATGTGTTGGGCCGAAAGGCGCAGATATAACAGTTATACTGCAAACCACAACACAATGCAGACACGCCCTATTAACGTCCTTTTAAGGGCGGATGACGCAGAGGAATTCTACAGTCTATGAATACTCTAGAATACTTTAGTCATCGGGCGAACGCAAGCAAGCAAATCTATCTAGTTTTGTGTTTCTAGATGAACATTAATAAGTTATTGTATTTAGTCTATTTCTTGAGCTATATTTGTAGTATATTTTATTAGTTGTCTATGGATGTGGTCTTTGTGACATCCCCTGGCAAATACTGCATGGTGAACTAACATACGGAAAAAGACAAATCGGCAGACCTAAACTGCGATATAGAGATATCTGTAAATCATCTCTGAATGACTTGGAACATCTGGCTAGTGATCGCACATTATGGAAAGCATGTATAAGGAATGGTATAACATCATTTGAGACTGTGCTAGGGTAAAACTTAGAGAAAAGACTCATGAAAAAGGATGGGAAACTCTGGATCAGCAGGCCTGACTTGTTTATTCTGTGGCCGCGTGTGTTTGTCAAACATTGGTCGAATTAGCCACGAGAGAAGCTGTTCGACAAAAACCTAAAAAAATACACAACAGCCTCAACTAGACCGTCTGACAAGACGAAAAGGGCCATATGTATAATTGTTATAAATCATTGGTTATAAATTATAACCTCATTAATTAATATAATAATCAGCCATATCTTATGTTTAACTCATTTAAGGTTGATCCCAGTAGCTTCATTACAGAGGAAATGGTGGAGGAAGAGAAGAGACTCTATGATCTGGGAGTAGAACAAGAGGAGAAGAGAACAAAATCAGAAGCAGAGGTGAAGTGAAACTCATGATAAAATTGTATATAAATTATGATAATTATTGTCATTCAATTCGCTACATTTTAAATTTTAACTCTTGAGTATAATATGAAACATAATAACAATAATTTATATATAAAATATTTAATATAGTAAGCTTAGTAACTGTCCCTCATCATCTTGTGCTCTCTTACCATGAAGATTGACTACCAGTTAGCACTATTACACTGTCTTCTGGCCTTAGGGTGCATGCTGTCATAGATTCTCCTGTCCTTCATAAAACTGATGCGCTGGGCTGTATGTGAAAATATGGTGTTCCATAAACTAGCAACACCACACATCCGTACTAGTTAAACATCTTTTTTTTTTTTTTTAAGGGCGGATGCTATAGAAGTCTAGTTTTTGGGTTAAAGCTGAGAAAGAATGTTTTCCTGTGCTGTGTATCAAGTTGTTAGGTTTTGAAGAAAAGTAGTAAGAATAATGTATTGTTCATCATTCATCATCATTGAGTGCCCTCTCTGCATCGAAGGTTGGCTACCATGGAGCGCCATTCCACTCTGTCTCTTGCTTTGATGGTGCAGATTGCCATAGGCTGACTTGTCCATCTTTTGATGTTACTCGTCCATGTTAGTCTTGGTCTGCCTCTGCCTCTTTTACATTGTATTTTCCCTTCTAATATTACTTTTATTAGACTGTTGTGTCTTTTAACATGACCAAAAAATGTCATTTGTCATCATCAATGTATTGTTATATCTTCTAAATAGTTAATTCACTGTTGCATATTAATGATTCTTTACTAGCTCCTGAATGCTTTGCCTGACCAAGCTCGAGAACAACAGTATGAGAGACTGAAGTATCTATTGAACAAGAGCACAATGTACACAGAGTATCTGGTAGGCCGCATGAAAAAACAGAGGGAGGAGGAGGAGAAGAGGAAAGCAAGAATACAGAAGAGGCAGCTACATTTAGAGCAGGAGGAGAAAAAGAAGACAGAACAAACAACAGAAATTGTTGCAGGTGTGGTGGAGTTGCAGGAGGAGCAAGAGAATGTTGGTGAGAAGACAGAGATAACTGCTGGAGAGATGAGTCCCAAAGGAGATGGGCAGGTATGTTCTTGTGTATTGGTAACCTTATTTTGTACTTTAATGTGTTAGTACAATACTTTTATGATTTTGAAACCATATTCCAGCATGTCCTCTCTGTGAACACTCACATGAAACAGTAGAACATTACCTGATTGACTGTCTGTTGCTCCCCAATATCAGAACAATTCTACTTCCTCAAAGACCTGATTAATGAAATACTTTGTATGGAACCACAAGGAAACTCAGAAATACCTGCAGATACAATTTCATGGCACTGGGCTAAGACGGAGCTTGGCATTTAGATCCTCATGATGGTGCTGGGTTGAGATGGATCTTGGTATTTAGATCCTCATGGTGGACATAGGAGGTAGAATTGGCCTGGCTTGAGAAGAAACACACACCGAAGCTATGACAATCTTGCAGAAAATTGAACTCTTGTGACCCTCGACGAATGACAGATTTTGAGCGGGACATGAAAAAGACCATCAGTATTTTCCAATAGGTGGCAGTGGATGCTAATAGAGAGCGATGGACTCAGTATACAAAGGTGGTGGTAGCAGACAAAGCACTCTATAAATTTTGGTCCTTCTATGCATGCATGAAGATCTAGAGCTAATAATGTCATCAAGGACAATGAGGGTAGAATGCTGTTCACAGAGGAGCAAAAAGCAGGACCTTGCTTAAGAGGTACATTACATTAACAGATTATGGTGACATGGATTCACACCAGACAGTTAGAAACACACTTTTTGAGGTGAAGGCGCACCTCACAGCAGCAGAGCTGAATGTCGTCAGTGACCCACACCTAATGGCTTGCGCCAGGATTGGTGAACCAGACCCTGCTCCACCTCTCGGTGGTGCCTCCAGTAACAGACCAACCTGTCTAGCCTGGCCAAGCAATTAGAGATCGAAGAGGGAAGACAATCTGGTACTCAAAAATAACTTGTTGAAGTCGGATGTGTTGGGTCAAAAGGTGCAAATATCACAGTTATACTGCAAACCACAACACAATGCAGACACTCCAACTTTAACATCCTTTCAAGTGCGGATGACGACAAGGTATACTCATTTAGTCATCGGGCAAACGCAAGCAAGCAAGCAAACTCACTTTCAATATCATTGGCATAAATTCTTCCTAAGGGGGCTAAACCTGACATTGTAATGAAAATTACTGCAGACTTCAATCAGAGCATCAGAACCGGGGACATCGAAGAGGAGTGGTTTCATAGCTATTTTAGCTTCCTAAATTGGGCACAGATAAGTCCACACTGATTGGATATCACATTATTACCATGCAGAATGTCTGTGGAGAGGCTCTCAAAAATGTAAAAAGCAAGCGGCACAGTCCGGATGGTGGTAGTCGAACACAGATCTCACATCTCATCCTAAGGCAAAAACTGGTGTCTGGTACTGTTCAACTTCATTCAATGGTCAGTTGCCTGTAGCACTAACATATTACATACATTAAAGATTAAAATATACTACCTGTTCAAACAAATTAAAAACCCTGTGGTTTGCGCTAAAAGGTGAGCATTTATTCAGTTCCTAGAAATTTTGTTGTTGTTGTTGCTTCTTTCACAGTGAAATAAATACATTTACATAATATGGTAACTTCATTTGACATGAAACCTTTATTCTCTTCAATTCATTAAATGGGTGATTGACTCCAGAAATTGGATATAGCTGCATAACATGGTTTTTTAAAATAGATAGTACGTTTCTAATAATAGCTTTTAAAATATTTACTTCTTTGTTATTCTTAAAATTATTTAAAAAAATAGATAGTAAATTGATAATCTTAAAAGGTTTGTTTATAGACAATACATTGTTAATCTTGAGCATTTCATACCATTGTTAATTGTGTTCCAATACAGTTTTTAGCTTACCACTGCAATATTGTCTATTAATACTTTGTTTAATCAACATTATTTTTGTTGAGCCTGTTATTACATTATTTATTTTATACTTTCTCTATGTTTGAAAGTATCTAAAGTTTGTTCACAAATGTGATTGACATTTTTTCTAAATTCTAAGTTATTACTTTCCTTATGTATGCCATTAAACTTTTCAAAATGTCAAAATATAAAAATGGTCTGTTTATTTTCTTATACAATTGCTCATTATTTTATGTGTATTTTGTATGACAGAAAATGAGTATATTTAATACAACATTATATCTAGTATGTTCTAAAGTAATCTCTTTCTCTCTCTCTTTTTTTTTCTTAACAAAAATTAAATTTTTAAAATGTATTTGTGGTAAGTAATTTCATAATTTTTGTTACCAGGAACTTCAAAGACGGTCGTGCCGAACAAGAGGAAACAATAAAAGAAAGGCAGATGAGATATCAAGACTTGATGTAGCTCAGGAGACAAAGGTAATTCTATTTCTCTATCCTTGCTTTTTTTTACCCACCATAGGCCATCCAGCAAGAGTTCTGAAACATTTGCTGTCCTTTGTTATCTCCCTGGAGAGGTTGCTTATTTTCCGTTCTTGTTGATTGTCCTGAAACTCAATGTGTTGGACCAAAAGGCGCAGATACCACAGCTTGCTATAAACCATGATACAGTGCAATTATATGAACTGAATGTCTAAAGATGGATAGTGAGGAAGAATAGTTCCAGAATGAAAAAAGGAAGAATTAAGTTCTGGTTGATTTTTATTGTAGGTGGTTTTTTTCTTTCTTTTTCACTAACAGAGTTGAGTTGCTGTACTTATGTCCATCATTACACCTTTAACATCAGGTTCTATATTCGGCATCATGGGTGTTAAAGATATTTATTGCCCATATATTTATATGCTGAATGAATTTAAATATTTGGGAACTTCGTTAACCTCAGACTAAAGATGTACAACAGAGGTAAGATACAGAATGGCTCAGGCGAAAGCAGCTTTCCGAAAAATGAGGAAGATACTATGCAATCCATTTTTGACAATAGAAACAAGAAAAAGAGTTCTTAAATGTTATGTGGAGCCAGTCTTAACATATGGATGCGAGTCATGGACAATAGGACAACAGACAAGAAAATCACTGGAGTCTGTAGAAATGTGGTTTTACTGAAGAATGTTGAGAATGCCATGGACAGCTAAGAAAAGTAAACGAGAACGTTCTGAAAGAGGCCAAAGCAAAAAGAGAGCTAATTTCCAATATTAGGAAGAAACAATCATCATTTCTTGGCCATGTAATGAGAAGGGAACAGCTGGAATATATTGTAACAACTGGGAAAATTGAGGGGTGAAGAGATAGAGAGAAGCAAAGAGAAAAGATACCAGACAGCTTAAGAGAATGTCTTGGCAGAAGGCCAACAACAGAAATGATAAATAACTGTCGTGATTGAAAGTTGTGGAGAGACATGATGACCTACGCCAGCAGGTCCGGTACATGATGATGATGATGATGATTTATGTGCACCAATTTCTATATGTGTGTGGGTGTATTAGCAAAAAATATGTAATAAAACCTCACAATAAATGACTTAAGTATACAAAATTTATAGTTGAAGGGTCTGTATTTTCCATTACTCGTCATACAAAATGGGTGGAGGTTAAAATCTCATATATACTTGGGTAGCAAAAGCAAACATAAATGAAGTAAAAAAAGCAGTTATACATGGATAATAGTGAAAGATAATAAATGAAACACACTTTAGAGTCAAATGACATTTTCAGGGAGAGAACGTATATTTTATACCCATATTCACTTGAAATGGGAATGTGGTCGAGTGGAATCTTGTTTATCAATCAGACGATGGACTTGAGTCCAATTTTCAATATTGGGAGTGAAATTTAAAAAAACAAACTATTAACTTGAGTCCAATTTCCAATAAGGTCATTGTTTTTTTTTTTAAATATTGGGAATGAAATAAAAAAAAAATTATTGACCTGTTTTCCACATGTCACCTGCACTTGGCATGCTGTCATTATTCCCTGGTCAGAAAGAGGCTCCAGAAATGGATTAAATAGTTTTCCTTTTGCATTTTAATTTATTTGATTTTGCCAATCCAATTTTTTAAAGTGATGCCAACAACAAATGCTGGCCTTGAAGCTAGTTCTAGTTCTATAGAAATTATTTGTAATTTGTGTAGACAAAATTGCTCTAACTAAACAAGTGTTATTTTTTCCTTTCCTTTATTTTTTAGACAAAACGACAAAAGAAAAGGCTGTGTATATCACAAGAGCACAAATCGACAGCTGTGAATAGCATGGAGGTAAATTTAAATTAGATGGATTCTTATCTCATTTTTGAAAATCTTAGTTTGATTTGGTTTGAGATCAGATCTCCTTTGATTGCAGTTAATTTTCAAGGAGAAAAGAATAAATGATAAATGCAAAGCTGATTTCTTTTATTTAATGGACGTTTTATCTACTTTTATTTTCCTTACTTAGTTTTCATAGGAAATATTATTTTTCAATGTAAAAAAATGTATCTTTACCGCGCCTTTGCCAGTGTGTTTTTAATTGAGTTTTGAATGCCAACTCTGCTATCTCTAAGTCCATCTCAGCCTGCCTATTCCATCTAACCTTTAGCATTGTGTAACTCTTTCATTTATACAAGTTTTTTTTTTCATTCTTTTCTTCTTTCATAGTCTTTTACACACATTTATTTTTATTTGCTTATTTTTTAAAGATATTTGTCTCTTTCATATCTCTGCACATGGATATTTCAAGGTCTTCTTTGTTTGTTATATTTCTAAGAGTGTGCAATTAACTTCCACTCCCTTAAACAAATAATAGATGATGCAATCAAAGTCTTTCATGTCAACAAAATTGGTGTCACAATTTTATGGAGAAAATGGAAATGAAAGAAATGTTAAAGGGTTTATGATTAATCTTTTATAAAGGCAAAGTTTGATTTTATTTTTATTTTACTCAAATATTCTGTGAAATGTTTAAAGCAGCAGTTTTCTGTCATGGGGCAAGCATATAGCACTGTCACCTGTTAGTATCATGAGATATTAATTGTGTATTTAACTCTTTTTGAAGGCTCATGAAGCCAAATAATCAGCCGTTTTAGATTTGTTGTGGTAACTAGCGGTAATGAGATGACCTAAGCAGTACTTTCCTTCTTTCTGTGTGTTTGAATAAAGGTGTAATTCCTGCAACTTTTCCAATGTCATTATTCTGTCATTTCTGGTGACATTAGTGGTTTTCATCTTTCATATAACTCATGTTTTGTAACTCATTGTTCTTTCTTGTGTCTTAGGTAAGAACATTGATGATAAAGACATGTCGAGAATATATATTATTTACCTCTGTAACAAAGGTGTAGTCGCCGGAGACTCATAATTGATGGCTTGTGCCAGGATTGATCCAGACCCCACTCCACCTCTTTACAGTGCCTCTAATAACAGACTACTATGGTGTTCGTACATCTGGCTACTGTCTTTAGAGTGAATCAAGCATTGTAGATGCATACATTGTTGTGTGTGCTACATCATAATGATTGTTGATCATGTATCCCTAAACATACTTTTGAGAAGAAGGACAAGACTGTACATGTTTCAGTGCTGTTTGTGAATCTGCAGCCCTGGTATGACTCCTGGATCTTCATGTTAATCAAGAGGGTTGTTGCTTAAATTGAAGAGAGAATGGAGAGGACTTGTGAATCAGTTTATTGTTTCACACTGCAGCATTTGCTGGGAAGGAATCTGAGTACTTATGGACAGTTGTTCGATGTGCGATGAGGATAATCCAACAGCTAACCAGTCTAATCTGGCCCAGGGAGTAGGGATTGAAGAGGGAAGGCTATCCGGTACTCGAACATGCCATACTGAAGTCAGATTACTGGGCCGAATTGCGCAAATAAAGCACAACACATTGCATCTACACTCACTTAACATCACTTTAAGGACAGATGATTACGAGAACTATAGATTCTCTTAGTAGACATTGGGTGAACGCAAGCAAGATGATTACGAGAACTATAGATTCCCTTAGTAGACATCGGTTGAACGCAAGCTAGCAAGCAAGATGATTACGAGAACTATAGATTCTCTTAGTAGACATCGGGTGAACGTAAGCAAGCAAGATGATTACGAGAACTATAGATTCCCTTAGTAGACATCGGGTGAACGCAAGCAAGATGATTACGAGAACTATAGATTCCCTTAGTAGACATTGGGTGAACGCAAGCAAGCAAGATGATTACGAGAACTATAGATTCCCTTAGTAGACATCGGGTGAACGCAAGCAAGATGATTACGAGAACTATAGATTCCCTTAGTAGACATTGGGTGAACGCAAGAACGAGAAAGATTTACCTTTGTTAAATAAGCCAGTCTGAAGACTTGTATTCAAAGAATATTTTATTTTCTCAGGACTCAAAAGAATCTATGGTGAATGCCAAGTCAGATCCATCAAATGAGAAACAGCAGGATCTAGAGGTCAGTATAGCAGCAGTAGAATTGTGTTGTCTATGAATGGAATTAAGCAAGTTATTGTTGCTTTTTGGGAAACAAATAATTTGATAATTGGTATTTTTAACATTTGATTGCATTTTTTATTTTTTTGTGAGCTTTGAAGCAGAGCTGTGATGTCTGCACCTTTTAGTCCATAAAATCCATTTGATATAGTAAGGTTATGCATCCATCATAACTCCATATTTTTCTTTTACCTCTTATGACACCTAGATTACAATACCATAGTAAATATTACAGCATAAAATAAATTCTTCAAAATTTGACATTTTGCTGTGTTTAAACATTCCCTCTGGTGACCTTCCTAAATACCACTTCCGGTGACCCCTGAGTGTTTGATTTGTTTCCATTGTTGGATTTTATTTCCCGATTTTGTGAGATAAGGTCTTATATAATGGGGGGGAAGGGGGGGGGGGGAAGCCAATTTTCAAGAAATTGGTCGATTTTCCTGTCTTTTTTTTTTTTCTCTTTTCTGTGAGCAGGAAATATCCTTGGTCATTTGCTGACATCAAACAACCCTTTGTAACTCATGAAACGCTGCGAATAAGGCTATGAGGTAGCCGAATGTAGTTATGGCATCTGTACTGTTAGACATTGTAACACCTCTGACCCCTGAGGTCAAATTCAGGTCATAAATCAAGAAAGACAAGAAATCTGAGTTTCCCATGTCTGTCCTAGTGCAAAGACAGATGCGTGTCAAAAAAGTTAAAAGAAAACACTATTTTTAGAGCTCCTAATGTTACAATTAAGTGATAGCAATTTTTACCACGGTATAGTAAACACGTCGGTCGCAGATAGACATTGTAATCTAGAGTTAAAACACATGGCAAATGGCTTAACCTGGACAGCACAAGTACAACCATTGTTTAAAATAAGAAGATGGTAATTATCAGCTCCATTGGCATATGGAGAACATGGGAGCCTTGCTAGCTTATTTGGGAAAACCACCTGACTAGGCTACTGATGTTTGGACAACCCGTGTTCGATTCCCGCTGGAAGCAGTGTGAGTTGTACTTGTGGTTTGAAAAAAAAAAGACAACCTATGGTTGACCCAGCCGCTGGCAGAAATGGGTACTAGGGTAGCACTCTGGGAAGGTGAGGAATGCCGTTTTGCATTGTGAGTTTTGATGCTTGAAGCGATGCCATTCAGAAGTCTCTAAACACTTCTGGATAGGCGGCCGAGCGCATAAGGGTGAAAACTCATATGTTCTAAGATGCTGGTTCAAATCTCGTACTTTACCTTTATGGGGAACATAATGTAAGTGCTCATATTTTTCCGTTACTATTAGCACATCTGGACGGGAATGTCATGGGTTCAAATCTCACCACAGGTGGTTGGAAGTTTTTTACTTTGAATTCTTTTTTTCTCCTCATGACCTTACCCTGCTCTGGGTAGTGAGATTTGATGTTTAACCCTCTTAGATAATAGTTGCAGGAGGTCTCTTGTGAACTCACACATGTTAAAACTTAGATGATAGTTGAAAGCAGGAGGTCTCTTGTGAAATCACACATGTTAAAAAAACTCTTGGGCAGTTAAAAAATTTATAAATTGTTGAAGACAGTTGTGTTGACCCGAAAGGTGCAGATATCGTACCTTTGCAGCAAATTAGCAACATTTTTCATATCCATTTAATGCTTGAATGCTTAAAAAATATTGCACATTTTATGAGTGATGTGATTAGTATTACATTGTTCTGTCCTTTTCCAGAGGAAATCTCCTATTTTCAGAGACTGGGTAGGTCATGAGCTATTTAAAGAAAAAAAATTGACATTCAGACCACTTTAGGGCAGTAGTATAGACATAGAAGGAGGAACAGGGAATGATACCAAAATAAGGATATCAAAAGTAAGAGGAGCATTCGTTGCGCTGGGAAACATGGAAGATCAAAGAAATAGGTTAAATACAAAAATTAAAATTTCCAACTCCAATGTTAAGTCATTATTATTATATGGCTGTGAAACATGGAGACCAACAAAAATGACAATCACGAAGATACAGACCTTTATTAATGGATGTTTATGCAGAATAAAAGGATGGAAATGGCAGGGTAAAATCACTAACATAGAATTATGGAAATGTACCAGCCAAATACCTGTGGATAAAGAGATACAGCGAAGACAATGGCACTGGATAGTACATACACTGCAGAAGCCAACTGACAGTACTACACAACAGGCCCTTTTTTGAAATCCCCAAGGAAAAAGACTAAGAGGAGGAACAAAATATTTTTGGAGAAGACAGATGGATGCAGAGATGAAGATGATGGAGAAGACATGGAATGATCTTAAAAGAACGGCTTGAAAAGTGTTTGTTGAAAACCTATGCTCCACAGGGAGTTGAAAGAAAGCGCCTTGTCAGCAGATGAGTACACCAAGCAATTCCTCCAAAATTGATTCAGTAATCTACATTTGCTCGCCCACGGAGAGCAGGTGTCTGAATCAATACAATAACTCATCATGCTCCAAACCAGGAGAATGTGGGTTTCAATCCTGGTAGAGTCTAAAGTTTCTATCAGCGGTGAAATAAAAACTTAGACCTGAACATCTCATGATGACTGCTCAGGACAAGTGGCCTTTATTCTCTAGTCTTATATGTCTCTCCGGCAGACCCCAGTAGTGAGATAATGCCATAAAGATTAAGATATTTCACTTGTTTAAAAGTTATGATTTTAAATTATGATTACATTTCACAGAATATTGAAAATACAAGCTCCAGTTTATCAAATGAGACAGAAAAGAATGAAGGGGCCAGTGGAGCAGATGGTTCAGTGGATGAGCCAGAACTAATAGAGAAAGCCAAGATATTTGGTGTGGCTGATGTGAGTCAATGTTTTTCTTATGAGAAAATCCACTTAATGAGATTTGTGATTCGTGCTGTTGTTGTCCTTATTCTTATCAATTTGTCCACAATTATACCTATCATTAAAGGACTTCAAGTGAGGATATTTTGTACTGCATCATAAAATACAGTAATCTGTGTCATCTGTGTATTTTCTTTTGAATCCAGAATGGATGCACATACACAAGATCTGTCCATGCAACTGTCTCATCTTATGTTATGGTGTCATTCTTATTCCCATCTTAGCAACGAGACAGCAGATCAAATTTGCCTGATCAAAAAGACTTGCATGCAGAAACTCACTTGGACAATAAATTTCATCATTGTAATGTTTTTCCTCCTACGTTTAATTTGAGTAAATTTAGTATATTTTGTCTGTTTTTCCTTTTATGCTAATTGTTTCACATATATATTTATATGTGCTCTATTATAATTTTACCCCCCCCCCCCCCCCGTTTGGTGGTCTTCTATGTCTCTTATTTTGGATTGTAAAACAATGTATTTCTTATGGCTATATTTAATATAATTTGCTAGGTTTGAAGGTGTTAAATTTATTAGAGCTGTAAACTGTGTGGTGTTATTATTTGCCAAAGTCCACTATCAACAGTTTTGTGTGGAAAGAATGTTATTTATGCACAAAGGTTTTCTGATCTGTGACATATTACACAGGAAAGTGATGAGAGGCGTTTCATCAATGGAGAAGAAGTCTCATACTTGCAGCCGAAGCTTATGGATGGGGGAGTGTTGAGACCGTATCAGCTAGAGGGATACAGTTGGCTTAAGGTAAGGCATTTTTGTTTTATTTCAATTTGCCAATGTTGGCTATAGTTCTATTTTTGATAATCCAAATAGATCATAGATTTTAAGAAAAATTCATTCTTTGAATGCAGTCTCCACATTGAAGATTGGCTAACATGCATGGTCTTTTACTTGATCTCTTGTCTTGATAGTGCATGTCGTCATAAGTTCACCTAGCCGTCTTTTAATGCTATCAGTTCATTTTAGTCTTGGTCTGCCTCTGCCTCATCTACATTGTACTTTCCCCTCCAAGATAAATTTAAGCCACCTTGTTGAAATTGTGTCAAGTAGTTCTTTTTTTTTTCTTTTCACTTTCACCTGATTCACAATCTCACTGTTTTAATTTCCTTCCACCCAATTTTTATACAAATCCACATTTCAGTGGCTTCCATTTACTCTACTGTTTTTTTTTTAATTTAATGTCCATGTTTCTGCACAATACAGGCATTTTAAGTAGATATAAAATTTTACTATTCATAGTTTTAGTTCTTATGTTGTTTGCTTTGATGTCAGTATATTTTTCATGTTGTGGTGTACCTTGGGAGGAATGTTTGCAAACTTGGCAAAGAGGGAAACCTAGTTGCCTTTTAAGTTGCTCCAAGATAAAACATTTTGAGTGCCTTTTCTATTTTTTTTAGTCTATAGCTAGGAAAAAAGAATGATCAGTAAAGACCTATGTTGAAATCATGCCTCTTCAATACCATAGATAGCTATTGTTACATGCACACTTTGTTATGAAAGATGCAAACACTAAACCCTGCTGTAGACGATGACACAGAACTTCAAATACTCTTTCTAGAACAAAATGACGACGAGAAAACTACTTTTTTGTTTATTAAAATAAAATGCCAGTTATAGTATCATGTCTATTTCTTTTGAGCTAAACGATTTACAGCAGTCTGTTGATTGACTTGTTCAAGTCTGGCTACATTGCATTTGACTGGACTGTTTTCAGGTACTCTATGAAAATGGTGTCAATGGAATCTTAGCAGATGAGATGGGACTTGGAAAGACTGTCCAGTGTGTAGCTATTTTATCACATCTTGTGTACATGGGTATCCCAGGTCCTTTTCTGGTTTGTGCACCTCTGTCTACCATTCCAAATTGGTTTTCTGAGTTTCAGAGATTTGCACCAAAGGTAATGAAACAATACCTATGTTAACTTACATGCAATACATTTAATTGCATATATATAATAATTTAAATACAAAAGAGTTAAAATATATATGCTTATTTCAGCTTGTTATATATGTTTCAAGAGTTTGAAATGTTTGTTTATTTTCCCTTTTCTGAATACTATTTTTAAAGTGACAAATTTGTCTTTATCTGCTTTCAATGAAAAAAAAAATCAGGTACCGACAGTTCTCTATCATGGTGAGAAACACAGAAGAGTGCACCTCGCAAAGCAAATTAGGTGCAAGCACAAAGTACGAGAAGGTGTCTTTGTGCAACCAGTCGTGATTACATCATATGAGGTTGCCATGATTGACCGCAAGTACCTTGCCAATCATGCATGGAGGTACCTTATTGTGGATGAAGGCCACCGTATCAAAAACACTCACTGCCGTCTGATCAGGTGAGCTTATACTGTACCACCACACCTATGAAATATTTAAATATTAAACCTTCCTGACTTAAGGAACTTGTATGGATCTTTTGCCAAGGACATTGGGTAATGAAAGAGCTGACAGGTCAACAACAAAGGCAAAGGGTTGCGGAACATATTTATTATAGGAAGGAGAAGCATATATTCTCTTTTCTTTATTATTTACCCTGAACAAGGTGTAGTACTGCATAATAGTTTACAGTGTAGTTTCAATATACACATTTTAAGCCATATACATCTTTGTCACCACAGTCTCCTATATTTCAATATCTCTACTCATCTGGCTAGGCTTTTGGCATCTTTCTTAGACCACTTCATGGAAATGGATTAGGATCTTGATCTTATGTTCACCAACCCTGATGCCAGCAGTCAACTATGGGTTGCTGGCTGCTGTCAGCTCATGTGATAATGGAAAATATGTCATAATCATTAACACAGATGAGGGCACAATTTTTAATGAAGCCTTTATTCGGGCATTGCAGAAATTTATTATCAAATTAAAACACAAGTAGAAGGGGCAGATTAAGAGACTTAGACATAAAAGTGTATTCAACCAGCTTGCACAGCTGCAATTGTTGACAGCAGTATTGAATGCCTGGATATAACATGTGTTAACCAGCTTACACAGCTGGAATTGTATCATAGGTGAAATAAAAACTCATGACAGAAAGACCTCGAGACAACTGCATTGAACAGCCAGTATTCTCCGGTTCTGTAAGTCAGGACTCCCAGTAATGGATAAATGCTGTAAAAAAATGTGTATTGTCGTTGAGAAGAAGGTATGTCTCCAATAGTTACTTATTAAGTGACCTCCTGGAATAGTCACTGTTTTCTTTGTACCTATTTATGTTTAAGCTTGAAAATATCTAGAAGAAAATCTACATTTTATATCTGTTAAAGAGTTTTGTGTGCTGTTCTCATATCAGTGTCATTAACAGCTACTATGTTTGTATTTGCTGTTATCAATTCTTTCACAGAGAGCTGCGTATGTACAAGTCAACACATCGTCTTCTCCTGACTGGTACACCTTTACAAAATAATTTGGCAGAGCTCTGGTCCTTACTCAACTTTCTTCTACCTGAAATATTTGATGACTTGGGCAGGTGAGAGAACAAATATCACAGTTCAATCTGATGCACTATCAATTACAAAAGCTTTGAAATCTATAAATAACTGGATGAGCTGTATGAAGCACTTATTTGGTTGTCTCATAATTTTCTTGAGAGAGTTCTAGAGTAATCTAGTGGATACCCTCACACAGCAACACTCAGGAAGACTGTGTGATGCTTTTTGGATTAAAAAATTAACATGTCATCTACATGGGCTTGATGAATGAAGATTTGGCTGGAATGCAAACATTTGTATTAGCATACATGGAAGACATCTTAGTGAATGGGAGGGAGAATTGAAAAAAAAATGGTATGGTAAAAGCTTTACGAGGTTGATAGATGGCACAAATTTTGAACAATGTATTGGCTCAATAGGCCTTCAGCAGGAACAAACAAACAACACACACACACACACACAGATATGTATGTAAATAAAACTAGGATTAGTTTTGTGTGCGTGTTTGTTTATTCCTGCTGAAGGCCTATTGAGCCGAAACGTCGTTCAAATTTGTGTCGTCTATCAATCACGTAAAGCTTTTACCATACCATTTTTTCTCATTTTTTTTTTTCAATTCTACCTCACATTTAGCTTTACTGCAGCTTCGCATTTTTATGCATTCATTTGCATTTCTTTGCCTTAACCCCCATCTTAGTGTATACCTCGAGCGATGAAAAGACAACATCGAACACCTCAAGTTTTTATTTGAAATGTTGAGACAGAACTTGGTAAAACTAAAGGTGAACAAATGGGAATCTTTATCTCTTCCTTTTATGTCTTCGTTCATCTATCTTTCTTTCATTAGTACCCTGTTACAACTAGAACTGACTCAAAGAAAAAAAAATAAATTACCACAAGAAAACTGATTAGTTATGAAGGTTCCAATTTACTAGTTTTTACCTACAGAGTTTGTGCATATTATTGATAATTTCCTATGTTATCATGAAATAGGTTTGAATGCTAATGGATATTAGGTGATAATAGTCTGAAGTGAAAATACAATATTTTAGCTCCCATGGAAGAAGTAACATTTTGGTGCTTATTGGAAAATTTTTGCCACTCATAGAGGAGAGAACTTTTAGTATTCATATTCATGAAGAATTAAAGCTTATGAATTTTTAACACTTTTTGAGAACACACATGTGGAAATAAATTTAAACACTCCTGAATTTTTAGTACTTTTTGATAACACACATGGGGAAATAAATTTAAACACTCATGAATTTTTAGTACTCTTGGAGAACACATGTGGGAGAAAAAATGTCAACGTTCATGAATTTTTAGCACTAATGGAGAAGTAAATTTAAATTACCCATAAATAAGTTTTTTTTTAACTTTAAATTTTTAACACTTATGAGGAAATACATTTTATCAATTAACATTTAATTAACAATTAATTTTTTACATTCTTGGAGAACACTCATAGAAAAGTAACTTTTAACTGTCTTGGTAAGTAAATTTAAATATTCATATCAGGAGAAGAAAAGGATACAAGAGAACACCCAGACAGAAACCACAGATAAGGTGGGCCCAACAACCCTTGTTGGTATTCACCCTGTGAGAAGGGAGACTCCTTCGTCAAGCCAAGATCTAGCCTGCCGAAGACAGAGTGGCAGCCAGAACACAAAGTTATGAGGAAAATCAGGAAACACAGACATATACTAGTACTGACCATGCAGCCAGCTTATCATGTGACATGACGTTGTTCTTACCTCTCCATCATGAAACTGGTCAAAACGTCATGATCATAGGACTTGCATGCTCTGAAGAAGAAAAAAAATCGTAGGACTTGCATGCCCAGAAGAAGAAAAAAAATCTTAGAGAAGTAGCAGCTATCTAACTGTTATCATCATCATCATTGAGTGCTGTCTTTGCATCGAAGGTTGGCAACCATGGAGTGCCATTCCACTCTGTCTTTTGCTTTGATGGTGCAGGTTGTGATAGGCTGACTTCTCTTTTGATGTTACTCATTGGTGTGGGTCTTTGTCTGCCTCTGCCTCTTTTACCTTATATTTTCCCTTCCTGGATTACTTTTCGTCGGCTCTTGTGTGCCATACACATGACACATGCCCCAAAAATCTAATTTGTCTTGTTTGAATAACAGTTTTAGAATAGAGAAGTAGATTGAAATGTTCATAATGAAGTACATTTTTATCTCAGATGAATTGCTAATTATTAGCACTCAGGAAAATCTGTACATATGTGTAAAGTTACAAAAATGAATTATCTCCATATGTTTATGTTTCTTTAATCCATATTTAAAAAAAAAATTTATTTGTAGTTTTGAGGCTTGGTTTGATGTCAACTGTATCAATGATGTAGATGCTGAGGAAAAGATCGTGCAGCAGGAGAGGGCCAAGAACATTCTTAGCATGTTGCATCAGGTAGGGCTGGTTGTGATGTCAAGGACCTAAATGTCAATATATTTGTTTGAGGGGGGAGTCCTATCAGATGGTAAGATTGTTTATATGTCATTGCAGGGAGCCAAATCAGATTGCCTTTTGACAATGGAAGAAATCCCATTAGATGCTTAGGTCCTCAACTTGTCAATGAATGTATCCATATTTAATAGATGCCTGCTTGCCATTGGGCTCTTTTGTATTTGATGTTATTAAACAAAAACTATGTTGCTGTTGTTAAGATCATCACTATTGCACACTGGATGATTCCTTAGGTGCTCTGATATTCCCCTTGAAAAAATCCAAGATGAATCCTTGTCACATGCACAAACTCTGTTCAATGGCCTGGGATCCACAATGTTGGTAGGTTTTTGATGAAATTTTGCCTATGGTGGCCAGATTTATGCCTACTATTTTTTATTTTAATTGTCACGGTTCTTTAACATGCACGAGTGCACACAGGACCTCCTGCTTATAGCTGTTATCTGAGAGGGCTAGACATTGCATCTAACTACCCAGAGATCGGAAAGGGGAGGGGGGGGGGTGTGCTACAAAGGAAAACATGGATTCATTTTTCTTATTTAAAAAAAAAAATCTTTTGTGGCATTATCCATTTTCTTTGGGGGAAAATGTTTGACCATGGCACATTTTGAAGAATTTCTATTTTGATGTGGTAATTTTTACAACTTTATTGTAATCTAGAGTTAATGCTAAACAAATCAACTACAAGTAATTTTGTCCAATATAAATAATTGTTATATTCTTTTATCAAAAACATGTTTTTCATTAAATTATAGTGCTTATCTTTTGACCTTATACACAGATCCTTGCACCATTTATGTTGCGTCGTCTGAAATCTGATGTGGACCTAAATATTCCTCCAAAGAAAGAGATCCTAGTGTTTGCCCCCATGACACAGCAGCAGATGGATTTCTATTCAGCCTTGGTGGACAGGTCAATCTTCAGTTACATTGACCAGAAAAATGTAAGGAACCACCTGTTTTGTTTGAAATATAATGTGTTTTAACCATGTATTTTTTGTGTGCTGAAAGTTAGTTTTTGTTTAATTTTGTCTGTTAATTACAAGACTTGTTTATAATGTTGTAGTTTTTGTCTTCCTTTTGTAGGAAGTATCTTGTTTCATCATCATCATCAAGTTGCATGTCCTTTACAGAATGCTGCAGTCACCAAATCTGAAATAATGTCAGATGCCATTTATCCCACTTCTTATGTTTTCATTTTCAGAGTTTCTTCGATGTCTTAAAACCACTTTCTTCTTGATCTGCCCCTGTCTCATCTTCCTAGAACCATGCTTTCCATTATTGTGCTATACTGCCTGCTGTGTCTTTTGACGAGGCAGTAGAATTTTAATTTCTTTTGTAAGCTGTTCATAAACCAGTTCCTTTTCAATGTTAATGTCTTTTAATATGTCTTTGTTACTTTTTTTCATTGTCCAAGGAATCCAAAGAATTTGTCTGTAGCTTGTGTTTATCTTGATTTTGATCTTTCCCTGTGCTGTTGGACGTCACATTGGACTTGGTGTTTTTCGTCACCTATCTCTAGTCTGGGCAAGATGTTCGATCTTATCTAATGAGTCTATGCCTGCTAATTTTGTAATGAAATTTTGTTTATAGTAAGAAGTAAAGAGCCCCCGTCACGCCAAGTGGCGTATAGGGAATATGTTGTTAGTGACCATAAATTTTTACAGACCTTCAGCACATGATTTTTGGGGTAATGTGGTCGGTATTACCCCCGTGCCGTTTAACTTCCCCAGAAAAAAATTCGGTACCCATTTAAGGCTGGATGAACCCAGAAACCGTCAATTGGGATCGAACCCTACCTCTTGTCCTTTGTAGTCCAGTTCATTAACCACTGGGCTATCGTGGCTCCAAATTTTGTTTATAGTGAACCAATATTCTTCATTCTTGTTTGCAGAGATTGTCCATGATTCTCAGCCATTTGTTGCTTTCATGAAGGTACAAGCCCTCAGTAGTTTTAATTTTACTGCCTAATACACTGATGATAGTGTGCCCTGCGTTCTCCATGTTATTTTATTTCTATGTTGTTATTGTTAGTCTGGGTGCCCCAGTGGCTGAGGGTTTTTTTTTTGTGTGCTTGTGCATACTTCCTTATAAGGATTTTGGTTCAATTCCTAGAAGTGGTGGATTAATAAACTATTTACTATTCATTTTTATTTTCACCTTTCATGTTTCTATTAATAAAAGTCCCAAATTGTGAAAGAAATGAAGAGAACATGATGGTACGAAAAAGGATGCAGATCATAAAATAAAACATTGCACTTTTTACCCATCTCATAAAACAATTTTTCCCATCTCTTTAAATTCAATTTATTATGATATGTTTATTTCAATTTAAAAATGATATTCTGATGTCCAGAAAGTGGAAGATGTTGTTGAAACAACAACTAGTGGCAGACTTAAACGCAGGTCTTCTTCTAAACAAGTGGATTACTCCTTGCTGTTGGAAAGTGATTCAGAAAAGAAATCTAACAAAGCTCAGAAGAACCAGCCTTCAAGAAGGCACTGGAGAGATGTTGAACAGGAGGAGAAGGAGCTAGAGAGCTGGATTCAAGCCCTATGTGATATAAATGCTCAAAAGTATGCTACTTTATGTTTGTTCTTATGGTTAGATACCATATTTATTTACCTAAGATTCACCTATTACAAATTTTTTTTTTTTTTTTAAATGCTTTCAGTGTCACTTTAGTGTCCCTTGAATAAGGATACGCCACTTCTTTGATGTCATTTGTATGTTGATTTATTACCTATCTGTCCATACATCCTTTTGAGCTGAAGATGGCACAAAGGGCCAAAACTTCAGACTCTTCATGTTCAATAATCTTTGCTATTAAGTGCCAGACTTTGCACAGATACTGCATTGTATCTTGCGATACATTATGATATGTCCCTGTTCTGGGTGAGCATCTCAACCTCAGCAAGGGAGCTGGTGCACACTGTTGCTATTTTACTTTTACCTCCTTCCTTGTGTATTTCATATGGATAGATTGATTGATATTTAACAGATTGACCTCATTGCACTTTAGGCAACCTCAAAGGTGTTGAAAGTAAACCATACCAATAACTGCGGTTATAGTTTTAGAAAATTTTTGTGATGAATATTCATAATTTACCTCCATTTGCTAAATGTAATTAACTAAATGTACAAAAATACAAGGTGATAGCTTTTTAAAAGTTCTTGAAACACATACACACAATATTGAAATACTTCTTATTTTTCCATATAAAAGCTTCAGTAGAGTTGTTTCACAATATCATTGAACATGTCATAAATGGTGATTAAAGAGGTTTGTGATGGGTCTGGTATCTTGCAATCATATTTTTATGATATAATAACACTTACCCAATAATTTACTACCCAGCCGACAATGAATTATTGGAGGTGTGTGTGTGTATATATATATATATATATATATATATATATATATATATATATATATATATATATATATATATATATATATATATATATATATATATATATATATATATATATATATATATATACACACAAATCACACTATATAATTTATATCCATGTCTCATTTTCACTGAATAATCTTTGATGCAACTCAATTACGATTAATATTATGTTAGGATCATCACTACTGTACATCAAACACACCCATAGGTGTTCCAGTCTTTGTGAAATATATTTGAAAAAAATTATTCGTGTTGAAAAGGAAATGATGCATTTTAATACATTCATTTTATGACATCAGAGTTGGTCAAGAAAAGAAACAGAGGACCTCGCAAGTGACCATTAAGATGCGGAATGTGATGATGCAGCTACGTAAATGTTGTAACCATCCATACTTACTGGAACATCCATTAGACCCCAAGACAGGGAGCTTGCTCTCACAGAGGGTGTGATCACAACTTCAGGAAAAATGTTGGTGCTAGACAAGATGTTGGCAGAGCTGAAGAAAAGAGGACACAGAGTATGTATGTCTAAATGCTTCAAAAGCAATGTGTTTCTTTATTTGTGCTGAATCTTTTAAATTACATTGTCCACTTTGGAAGGGGAAAAAAGGGGGGCGTGAGGTGCTCACCATTACCAAGGCTGAGAGGTCAGTGACTCCTAGATAACTGCTTGCATCAAGATCAGTGACAACATGTGTATCCGTAAGACTGTGTGGGCCACTTTTTCATCCTTCTAGTGTTGAATTGTATTTGTAAACTGTAATGTGATTGATGATCGTTACATGCTGTTCTTAAATTGTGACCAGTAACAGGGTGTTACACTGCCTCGTGCTGTGAATGAATTGTCACCGTGGCCGTATTGGCCAGCTGTACATGCAATGAGGCCCCACTGGCCTCAGTCCCCAGGTTCTTGTAAAAAGGTAAACTTACACGCCGTTAGAACGAGTGCCTTGTAACCCGGTGAGCTCTTGCAGTTTCTTGAAATGTACCCGCATACAGTGGATCGTACTTCGCATTGATAATTGAATGGTTCTAAACTGGGGAATCATATACAGTCGAACCTGTCTAAGGCGACCATTCACGGGACTTTCAAAAACTGGTCCCATAGGACAGGTGGTCCTGCCTCACAGGTTTCACATAATAAATAGAGCGATAAAAAAAAATTTATCCTAAGCACTATGAAAACTAACCTGCAAATCAGCGTAATCCATGAGTAGAACATAGTGCACATGTCGGTCTACAATAGCCACTGGTTGGACACTTTTCATAAAACACGATAGTTAAACACACAAAAATATTTTGTCGAATCACTGATATTCGTTCTTCCAGCGTTAATGCTTTTGGTTTTACACTTTTGACACTGGCCATTTCCTATATTGTGTGTAACACTTTTAAAATCCACAAAAATAATTCACTGAGATACTGTACATGTACGTGAATACACTCTAAGCGGGCAATGACTAATTCTTTAGTTAATTCCTGTAATTTATACGGGCCACGCAATGGTCTACTCTGGTCTAGACGGAACCGCGAAGTGATGTCACTTCACGAATCATAGATCTGTGTCTGCCGTGTTTCTCACACCAGTATTGACTGATAAACGTAACACGTCCCACTGTAATCTGGGACTCACTAAATACGGGAAAACTTCGACACCTGTAGACACCTGTGTCGATCGTTTATGGCTCCCAGCGAGACGGAGAAGGACTGGCTGGTCAGTGTATCGTTATCTCGGATTACCCGCGTGTCGTAAACGGGATAAATAACATTCTATCTATCTATTGACCTTTCGAGCCGTAACCGGCCCATAGGGCGTAGACCAAGATACACCTTCTCCTATATGAATTTTTGTTCTAGCAGTTTTCTTTTAAAGATATTTTATCAAATCTCGCCATCTGTCTCTGTTCTGTGCAAGCAGTTCTATCTCATTGAGGGAGCCGATTCCTGCTGCTCTTGCCTCTCTCATCAATGTTCTTCTCAGTGTCTCCCTGGGTCTATAAATAACATTGGCGGCGGTTAATTAGCCTGGTCTCTGGTCGCGTCATACGGTGAGCGCCGTAATCAGTGTTAGCATATAGTAAAAAACACGGGGAAATGGTAGACCCGGTCCTATAACCAGGGAAACGCTTTAAACAGGTGGTCCTAAGACCAGGTTCGACTGTATCAACGACCCTCTCTTCCGCAACAACTTCCAGTTCAATTCTTGCCACCGCGGATGCCACAACTAGATGGAATCGGGTAATAACTGCACAACGTCTCTTGTAAACTGAACATCAACTTTATTAGTATCGCAAACTTCCAGCATATAAATTATATACAAGGCCAGCGGTTTAACAATTCTTGCTTGGCCGTCACAGTTTCTGCTAAGTTACAGGTTTCATACAGTCTGTTGAGTATCTCACTCAGTGCTATCATTCTCTAAATCTAAACTACCTATCTACTCCTACGAATCACTTGACGTCTGTTATTCTAAGTAACTGCTATCATGGCCACTACTAAACACTACTAATCTAAAATAATCACTTCTAGGTGGATCCTAACTATGCATTCTTAACTCCAGAGCTTGAGCTCACTAAAAACTAGTGGGCTAACGCCTCCTTAGCTGTGTGTGAATTGTCTCGAGGAACTGCTTTCTAACACTATCCAAGTGCTTAAATTTCTCGTCCTCCAACCAATCATAAACTACCTACATCATCACTCAGCCAATCAAATAAATCTCACCATCTTAAAACAACTCACTCTAGAATTTCTCGTCATTCACTTATTTCACAAAATTCTTACAATCTTCCCTCAACACTATGCACGTCTCACATTACCTACAATGGCTCTCCCATTTTCCTTACCCTATAACCTACTACATCTATTTCCTTACATCCCTACATCTCCCGTGTACACATGCACATATCTGTCTTCAGCGTGACATTTTTGAGCACCTGGTTCTCTTCCGTCTTGATCCTTATTCACTTGCCTGACTAGACTGGTAACTGTAACTGTTTCTAGGGACACAGTGAATCTGGATTGTTCTGGTTCATTGATTATGGTGTAAGCAGTCAGCTTTGAGTTGCTGACTGCTTTCAGCCTTGTTGCTGCAATCAGTGTGCTCGTTTTGATAGACTGGACCCCATTTTGGTTACAGGTCCTGATGTTTGATAATATTTAAAGTATGTTGACTGACCATGATCTTTTTGATATTATTTTACAATATGTTGATGTTTCCTGAACTTTTGATAAATATTAAAATATATGTTGACAGGTCCTGATTTTCAGTCAGATGACTCAAATGTTGAATCTCATTGAAGACTTTTGTCAAATCAGAAAATATGATTTCTGCCGTCTAGATGGAAGCACCCATGTTGATGACCGCAGGGATAGTGTAAGTGTTTGGATTGATAGATTATGCAGACTATTCACATTTTTGAGGTGTTTTGTGATGGCCGAGTGAGTTCTGTTTGTTTCCTTCACAAACTATGTTTTTATATGTATTACAAAACATATATTTACTCTTCTCTTCTTAACATTTACCTGTTAAGTGGGTGTGGATGCGTAGTGTTGTTAGTTTACAGCAAAGCCATGATATTTGCGTCTTTCAGCCTAACACATCCATTTTCGGCATGGATGAGTAGATTTTTGCTTAACAATTTTTGCCTGCACAGCGGCCATTTTTTGGCCTACCCTTTTCCACTTTTAACAGCCAAAGGTTCTCTAATGTGCATAAGTGCACACTGGACCTCCTGTTTTTTGCATTTTTCCATGAGGGCTAGATAACAGATCACACTATATAGAGACCAGGGGAGGATAAAGACACCACAGATTCTAATTTTGACAAATTCCCACTACCTCTGGGAACTTCTTGCCCAGAGGCTTGAGATCTTTCCCCTAGACCACCCAGTCCATGGTATGTTTACATATGTAGGTATTACTTTTGTAGTCATAAAATATTTGATAGTCTTTTATGAACTTGGATAGGTATGTTATGTCAATCTTCTTCTATTATTATATAAATGATAACACAAGATCACTCTCTTCTTGTTTAAACAAATACAGTGTAGTGGAGTTTAAATTGGATGGAAGGTTTCAGAAGGGAAATCACCCCCCACACCAAAGTAATGGAAAACTCTTTGTACAGAACTTCACAGCAGGAGGCAATCTGATCATCATAAGAAGACCCTCGTTGAACAGGTGTTTCGGCCCTTTAGCTTGTTGACACTATGTCATGACTCCCAGGCATCAACTTCCTGCTGCATTGAATTCTAATGGTTACAATATATTTGGCATAAAATAACTACACTTCTGCGCAGCACTTCTGGTCGAATCTACTGTCTATACTTGGTTGTGCACGACTGTCTCAGCTTTAACTTACCATACTGGTGGCAATAGTCTATAATGGCTAGTATTTTTGCAACGTCCTTTATATACACTCGCATCCATGCTGCTTCTTATCACGGCGTACCTCGGTGAGGTAGGGTGGGTTGGTGGCTGATAATAGATGATAACGATACATCAGGCTGGAAACTCCACTCCTTTGATCTATGGGTACGGCAAACGTGGGGTGTGGCTCATGCACGGTCGATAATGTAATTTCTTTAAAAAAATATTTTTAAAGTTTGGCCTAAATACAAAAAATATAAATGAACTGGAGAAAAGTTTTTGTTTCCATTTCTCTCTCATTTTAATCTATCATTCTGCAACAGCTCCAGCGTTGGTCCAAAGTTAAAGGGTTACATTTTTCACGGTCACTAAAAAGATGGCTATGATGGCATTGATTGATAATATTGAAATATTCATGATAAACTATTGAAAAATAATTCCCATTTCTGGAGTGATTTTCTGTGGGGTGGGAGTATAAAGGTTGCATGCTCAGTGTATAGTCATCACGAGGTGTTGTGGTCAGAGCTTTTATTTTATTGTCAAATACTGAAAACTTTGTGATTGATATTTGAAATATTCCTGTTTATTTTTGCATCAGATGAATGTGTTTAACACTAAGAATTCTGACAAATTCCTGTTTCTGCTGAGCACACGAGCTGGAGGGCTGGGCATCAATTTGACAGGTGCAGACACTGTTATTATATATGATAGTGATTGGGTAAGTATTATGCATATGTTTGTTTTATACGTAGAGTAATTCCAGAACTCAGATATGCTAATGACACAATCCTCTTCTCAAATAGTGCAGAAGGATTAAAAGAGACAACTGTGTTGAAAAACACAGTGAAAAGCAAAATGTTTATCTAAACATATAGAAAACTAAGATGTCCGTGGACAAAACGATAAGCCAACCCTAAATCATCAACAGTGAAGAACTTGAAATTGTAACAATGAATATCTGGGTCTGTAATAATTAATAATGAAGACTGACAGAAAAAGATTAGCAATAGCAACACAAATGCCATGAGGAACACATGGCACAATAGCAGAGCAGCAAAATTAAAATTAATGAGGACATATATCTTCCACATAGCAACATATGGTTGTAAATTATGGACAATCTAGCAAACAGCAAGGAAAAAATTGATTCGTTCAAAGCATGCTACATAAAAATTCTAAGATCCCTTGGATAATGAAAAAAGAGCAATGAAGACATATTAACCCTAGATTACGATACCGTAGACAAATTTACTGCATCAAAACAAATTCCTCAAAATTCGACATTTTCCCGTATTCTAACATTAACACAAACCCTGCACCTCCCGTTGTACCTTCCTAATTACCACGTTCGGTGACCCCTGAGTGTTTAATTTGTGTTTCCATTGCTGTTGGGTTTTTTATATTTTTAAAATTTATTTTATTTTTTTGTTTAATGCTGGAGAAAAAAAATCACAAATTTTCAAGAAATTGGCAGTTTTTCCTCCTTTTTTTCTGTGACCAAGGAAATTTTCTGGTCATCAGCTGACATCAAACAACCATTTGTGACTCGAGAAACACAGTTGCCGAACATACTTACAGCGACCACCATACCGATAAGACAATGTAACACGTCCTGTCTATAAGGTGAAACTCAGATCATAAATCAACCTGAGCCAGAAATTTCAGGTCACTGGTTTGCCTAATGTGAACACACGGAACTATGTCAAGAATTCAGAGAAATTACTATTTTTAGAGCACCTAATGTTACATTTGAGGTAAAGAATAGTGACACTGTGACCTTCCAGGCATGTCGTAAGAGGCGACTAAGGAGGTTGATCGATGGCTTGACAAGCTGTCATTGTAAAAGGTATTGTTATGGAAACAGAACCATAGATTTTAGAGCAGTGATCTCTGCAAGATGTGCCATTTTGGCACGCACGGTTTCTGTTTTTGAGATTGTGGTTCTGCCCTATGTGCCGTCTTCGGCTCGAAAGGACAATAGATAGATAGAATGTTACATTTAAGTGGTAGTCATTTTTACTACGGTATCGTAACTGGGGGAGTTACAGATAGGTATCGTAATTAAGGGTTAAAATATTTAAACATTAAAAAGAGCTGTCTTATAAACACCATTCCACCGAGGAAATTAAAATACTATGGCCACGTGACAAGACACAGTGGGATGGAAAGAACAATAATGGAAGGCATGGTTTCTGAGCGGCGCATCAGAAGCAGACCAAGAAGAAGATGGTTTCAGGACATCAAGGAGACATTGAACATGAAAACACAACAGAAGAAGTGGGAGATCTTGCTGGAGACAGAGATTCTTTAAGACAGGCTGTGGTGAGTGCAATGTTTTGCAAAGAATGTTCTACCCGATGAAGATAATGAGTGCTCATAATTACAACTATTAGATTTTAAACCAATATATTATTTTTCCTGAAAACCTCAGCAGTTTCTTTCAGAACAAAAAGAAATATTTTATTTTGTCTTAGAACTTCAGCTATTCCTACCGGAATTAAAATATTTGTCTCATTTCTTATTAGAACTTTCATTGTTCCTGGCTCTTGTGATCTATCAGTAACACTTGATTTACAACA
Organism: Megaustenia siamemsis; assembly: GCA_032433765.1. Taxonomy (NCBI): domain Eukaryota; kingdom Metazoa; phylum Mollusca; class Gastropoda; order Stylommatophora; family Ariophantidae; genus Megaustenia; species Megaustenia siamemsis. Next base: position 68,723,226 of record JAVIAB010000106.1, on the reverse strand, counting down.
GAACCCCCAATGCGACCTCCAGGCTCAAGATCGGTGCCACCGGATTGGTCAGTCCAAACCAGTAGTGGTCTACAGATTTGTCACTGCAAACACAATTGACCAAAAGATAATAGAGAGGGCAGCCGCTAAAAGGAAGCTAGAGAAGATGATTATTCATAAAGGTACTCATCACATTTTTGTTAGTTATTAGTTTTTAAAACTTACTCAAGTGCTTCTTAGTTCCTTGATCACTTATCTGGGGGGAGATTAATTTAGTTTAGGAGCTCTTTCTTTGTAATATTATAATATTATATCTTCTCCTTTCCTTCTTTATTTGCCTTTCAGTATTGAGAAAAGAAATATTTTCCGGTCCTTAGCTCTTCTTTTGACCTCTCCTATCATCTTTTTCAGTGTCTCTAATATTTTATCAGTTCATCTTTTCGTTGTTGATCCTTTGATCTAATATTGCCATTGCACTTGATAGCTTGTTGAATCACATTTACTTTTTCTGTCTTATCACATGATCAAACAGGGGGCGCCTAAAACTCCAATTTGTAGATGTGTGTAAACGTGACATGAAGAATCTGAACATAAACCCTGCAGCATGGGAAGACAAAGCTGCAGACCGCAATCTCTGGAAACACACTCTAAAGGTTCACCTCAAACAAGAAGCAGACAGATTCATGAAGAAAGTGATTACACGACGAAAGAAAAGAAAGGAAAAAAATAACATTTCTAGGGGCGCTGAAAAATCCATAGTCAACTATGACTGACGGAGGCTACTACTACATGATCAAACCTTTTTACTTGTTGTTTCTCTATGTATTCAATGGTAGGCTTTATTCCTAGTTTTTTTCTTCATTTTTTTCTCTTCTAATCTTATCTCCAGGCTATTTCCTGTTATGCACCTAGCAATTTGTAGAATTATATCACATAACATGTTTTACAACAGATAAAATGGTTTGGCTACATGACAAGGCAGAGTGATCAAAGCACAACACAACGAGCCCTCAATAAATGCTGCGAGAACACCAGACGCAAGGGTCAACCATGAAAAAAATGGATCGACGGAATATTAGAATCCTTAGGAAACATAACAGCAGCAGAGGCAAACAAAAGAGCAAAGGACCTTAATTTTAATTTTCATTCACAAAGTGCAAAGCATGGTGCAACAGAACTTGCTATATGGATGGAAAATGCTTGCTTGTGTTCGCCTGATGACTAAAGGAGTATACCTCTTTATCATCCGCCCTTAAAAGAATGTTAAGTTGGCGTGTCTGCATTGTGTTGTGGTTTGCAGTATAACTGTGATATTTGCACCTTTCGGCCCAACACATCCGTCTTCAGCATGTTATTTTTGAGTACCGGGTTGTCTTCCCTCTTCGATTCCTAATCACTTAGCCAGACTAGACAGGTTAGTCTGTTACTAGAGGCACCGCGGAGAGATGGAACAGGGTCTGGATGGATTTGGTTCACCGATCCTGGTGCAAGCTATCAGCTGTGGGCCGCTGACAACTTCCAGCTCTGGTGCTGTGAGGCGTGCCTTTACCTCCAGAAAAGGAAGATGAGAATCAACAAGGCTATCAGTAACTATGGGTTATGGTATGATATGAACAGTGAAACTCAAAAAGAGTTTGTATATATATATGATCAAATGTATAAGACAATGTTTTGTGCAAACATGTTTTTTTCACCCAGATATTGCTCTTCTACCTACCTACCTACCTCCCTCCCGAGGTGCGGCTGGCCCATAAGGCATAGACCCAGATATTCTTTCTCTTTTTCTTAATTTTTTTTTCTTTCGAGCAGTCTCAATCCTTGCAAAAATCTTTTATCAAATCTCACCATTTGTCTCTATTCTGTGCAAGCAACTGGATCTCATTGAGGGAGCCGATTTCTGCTGCTTTTTCCTCTCTGATCAATTTTCTTCTCAATGCCTCTCTGGGTCTGCCCCTTTTCCTCTTACTTGTTGTTTCCCTCATGAGGGCTTGCATTTGTTATTTGGTTATTAACTCTTCTCATCACATGTCCAACGTGACCATCGTCTTTTCTTGATTACTGAAGATATTAGTGGTTGATTGGCGATTATATTGCTCTTTAGGGTCTAATAATTTAATACATTTTTAAATGCATTATTTTGCAGGAAAGTTTAAGAGTGGAAATTTTATGACTAAAGCAAAACCTATCAGCTCTGAAGAGTTGAGAGATCTTCTCAATTCCAGGGATCATGAGTCAGAGGTCATAGGTAATTCCTTTGTCATCAGCAAATCGGAGATGAACTCTCTTTTAGACCGGTCTGACCTACTTGAAAAATGGAACAAGACTAAGGAGCCTTTTCAAGGTAACCAGGTTTTTATGTTACTGTTTTTGTGTGAGGATTGTTACATTAGTTATTACATATGGGGGTGTGAGGATTGTTACATTAGTTATTACATATGGGGGGGGGGGGGTGAGGATTGTCACATTAGTTATTACATATGGGGGTGTGAGGATTGTCACATTAGTTATTACATATGGGGGTGTGAGGATTGTCACATTAGTTATTACATATGGGGGTGTGAGGATTATCACATTAGTTATTACATGTGGGGGTGTGAGGATTATCACATTAGTTATTACATGTTGGTTGTGTCCCTATTTTGTGTGAGAATTGTCAGATTATTTATTATATTTGGGGTGTATCCCTATTTTGTGTGAGGATTGTCACATTAGGTATTACATGTGGCATTTGAGGATTGTCACTTTAGTTATTACATATGGGGTGTGAGGATTGTCACTTTAGTCATTACATACGGGGTATGAGGATTGTCACTTTGGTTATTACATATGGGGTGTTAGGATTGTCACATTAGTTATTACATGTGGGTTGTGTCACTATTTTGTGTATCTCTTAGTACATCATTTAACCCTATTAATCCAAAGATCTGTTACACTTTCACAAGGTAAGATTTGACAAAAAGACAAATAATAATAAATGAATATTATTTTAGAGGGAAAATTCCAAGGCGATAATCTGCGAATCATTTCAGAGGAAGAGGTATGTTTACAGCACTCAGAAAAAATGACAAATAAACAACAACAAAAAACAAAGAACAATATATGGTCCTAAGCAGGATCAAACCCGTACTCAGTGGAACAGCGCCTTGCCACGAGAAGCCAAACGCTAGGGAACACTGTCAACTCAGCTAACTAAAATATTAGCTATCATTGGCGATGTCTTTCACGCAGGTGTTTTCATGACTTTAACATAGGGCTGCGATCACAGCTCGGGAATAAATTGTGTATCTGTATTTTTCCTATTAAAACAAATGTCTCCCGGATAGGGTAGGACTGAATACTTGCAGACAAACATATATAGTACAAAACAGCACGAATTGTAGTTTCCAGTGGTTTAGACTGGAGACAAATAATAATAAATTATTCCTGTAAACATACCTCATCCTCTGAAATGATTCACTGATTATCACCTAGGAAGTTTCCCTCTATAATAATAATATTTGTTTATTATTTGTCTCCAGTCTAAACCACTGGAAACTACTATTCGTGCTGTTTTGTCCTACAAATGTCTGTCTGCTACGCAAGTATTCAGCCCTACCCTATCCGGAAAATACTTGTCTTAATAGGAAAAATACAGATACACAATTTATTCCCGAGCTGTGATCACAGCCCTATGCTATAGTCATGAGAACACCTGCGTGAAAGACATCGCCAATGATAGCTAATTTTTTAGTTACCTGAGTTGGCAGTGTTCCCTAGCGTTTGGCTTCTCGTGGCAAGGCGCTGTGCCACTGAGTACGGGTTCGATCCTGCTTCGGACCATATATTCCTCTTTGTTTTTTTTGCTGTTGTTGATTATTATTCATTTTTTCCAAGTGACGTAAACATAGTTCTTCCTCTGAGATGATTCTAAGATTTGACAAAAAGTTGATGTTTTTGCAGATAAGTGTGTAAAAAAAGTTGAGGAAGATACGGTCAAGTCAAAGACTGCATCAAATAAACGTGAATATTGTAAGGGAAAGAGGAAGTTGACAGTATCATCACAATTCAAACTTTTTAAGGTAAGAAACCCTCTCTTGTTAAAAAGAAATTTTGTTTGTTTTAGCTGAGAGTTGTCAAGAAGTCTGGTGTTTAACCCTAGATTGTAATTTACTAAAAAAAAATTAGTTTCAAAATACAAATGTTAAACAATCTTCAGTTTTCTGCTTAGTTCGGTCTAGGTTAAGTTGACTAAGTTTAGAGGACAACAATCTCAATCTGATACAAATATAACTTATAAGAAGTGCTTTATAGATTTGTTAGGAATAGGCATTTAAACAAAATACTGGATTACCAGAAAAATGTTGCCTTTTATTCACTCAGCAGAAAAGGGCAAGTAATAGTTTTTTTTTTACTTTGAGAACACCATGGTAGATTTAGGTATATTCATTTTGGGTACTTAAATATGCAAGATAAATTTGGGTGAATATGATTGTGGCACTTGAAAAATTATTACCAAACACCTCCTATAACAATAAACAGCAGTCATCATCATCAAGTAGTGTGCCTGGTGGCATAGATGATCATGTCTCTCCACAATTTTCAATCTCAACAGTTATTTATCATTTCTGTTGTTGACCTTCTGTCAAGCCATTTTGTCTGGTATCTTTTCTCATTGCTTCCTAATATCTCTTCGTCCCTCAATTTTCCCAGTTGTTACAATATATTCCAGCTGTTCCCTTCTCATAACATGGCCAAAAAATGATAAGTATTTCTTCCTAATATTGGAAATTAGATCTCTTTTTGCTTTGGCCTCTTTCAGAACATTTTCATTACTCTTCTTAGCTCATCATGGTATTCTCAATATTTTTCTGTAAAACCACACTTCTATACAGCCTCCAGTGATTTTCTTGTCTGTTGTCCTATTATCCATGATTCACATTCATAAGTTAAGACAGCAGTAGAAAAATTATTACCAAACACCTACTATAACGGTAAACAGCAGTAGAAAAATGATTGCCAAACACTTGCTATAGCGGTAATAAGCCTGTTATAAACAACCAACTTGTAATACTATAACCGTCAAAGATTAAACTCTATGATGGTGATATAACTATCTATGAAAGTTGTTAAGAATATTTCTGTACCAAATAACATATATTTAACACTTGATGATGCTTTACTTTGTATTAGACTAATTTGATTTATGTACTCGCAGGTGATGGATGCAGATGGAGACTTAAATTCCAGCAGTATTGCTTGCGAGGAAGCAGATGATAATAGTTTACAAGTTTCCACTTAAATTACAAGAGAAAGTGTTTTTGTTGGTTGCAGTTTGTTGGTCTCAGACCAACAAAACTACCTCAAGAAATTTAGACTGAGAACTGCTTCAGTAAATTGAGATTAAGGAATTTAGCTGCTTTGTTTGTGCTGCATTTAGAATTAGCAGTCTTTACGCATTGATTTCGTCATTTTAAAGATTTTTTTGCTTTCATTTTCAGTATGCCATTTCCTTCTTTATTTCTTGTACAACAAATAATTTTTTGTTATAGTTCACTTACATTTTGATATTATATGTAAACACCTGAAATGGTTATTGTGCTATAATGTCATGTAATTTTTTAAATATCAAGTTTCATTTTAGTTCCATTTATTTGTAAACTTTTTTCCTATACTTTTAAGATCTTGTGCATTGTTAACATATGATTCTTGAGTTCTGATTAGTCTTCTTACATGCCCACTAAGTTTCTCGTTTCTGGCTGTGCCCATCTTAACTTCCATCTCTTTCATCTGAAGGAGTGTGTTCTTTCCACTTCCTGAAGGGCATTTCATAGAACTGGAGTTGTTAGTCACTGGACAGTGCGAGACTTGCTGGGGAGGGGATCTGAGCACCTATGGACATGTTTGGAGTGCACTGATGGTGAACTGCTAATAACTCAATAACAATAACTCTTGAGTTCTGAATGTGAAGAAGTGCTAGACTATGGAGAAATGTTTTACAGTGTTAGATAAACTAATTCTCTGATAACGAGAATAAACAGGAGGTCCCATGTTCACTCACACACGTTAAAGATCTCTTTGCAGTTAAGATCTAAAAAAGTAAGTCACAAAATATGACTGCTCCCTGTGCAAAATTGTCAGCAAAAACCTACCCACGATGTGGACCCCAGGCCATGTTATGCAATTTGTACATGTGGGCCAGTATTTTCCTCTGGTTTTCTTGAGATTCTCGAGGGGGATATCAGAGCACATGTGGATTTGTTCAGTGTGCATTGATGATGATCTTAACAACAAACAAGACAAAATAAGTTCATTTTGATCAGCTGCTGAGCACTGTTATTTTCCCCCCAGATTTATAGATTTTCCCTGTTTCCATATTCCGTGTGGGTTTCAAACGAGAACTTTTTTGGTTGTGCTTTAGTAGGCTTTGGGTTCATCCTTTCATCTTGTACTTATAATGTATCATTTATTCAATAAATCAAAACCCTTTAGACCCCTTTATTAGTATTGGCCACAAATATGGAGTCTCCATCAATCCCTATTCTTGAACATTTTCTCTTTCCAGCTAGGCCAATATTTTTCAGGATTTCTATGACTTCTCTTCTTCATGTATTCCTGAACCATCCTGGCTTTCTCTTTCCATGTGGGTACCATGACAGTGCCTGTCATGCTATGCTAGGCTTGTATATGTCCAATCTATCTCCATTTTCTGTTCATAATCTGCTGTTCTTTCCCAGATATCTTTATTTCTCATCTAGTTATACCTTCTGCTGTTACCATTTATTACACTATGGAATATTCTAATATTAATGGCTTAAAAATGGAAAACTAGAACTTTCAAATGTGTGTGAAATATCAGTGAGGCCACTTTCAGGGCATTACAATTTTATATAAACGTAGAATATTTGTAGATTTAACTCCTTTAACTTCATCTGAATGCTTTGAATAGATAAGAACAAGTTATTATACGCCTCAGAACAGGACACAATCGACTCCATAGTCACATGTATACAAAATTCAAAATCGGCACCTCAACTACTTGTGCATGTGGACAGGCACCCCAGACTGCTGAACACATACTTCAAGACTGCACTGACTATAGTAGACTAAGGAAAATCCATTGGCCCATAGATACAACACTACCGACAAAACTAGATGGGCCACTGCAAGAATTACAAAAGACAGTAAAATTTATACAGGAAACAACATTGCAGATATAGACAATACTTCAGGCGAATGAAAGATAGATAGATAGATCTGAATGCTTGTTGTTACCTAGAAGTATTGCATCCAGTGTATGACCAACTAGCAGCTTTTTTTTGTTTTCCTTACTGTGCTTTCTATAACTTGGTATTCTTTATTACGGTTTTCTTAGGAACAGCGGTTGACACCGTTTCCCATTAGGTAGTTTCATTAAAAAAAAAAAATTACATCCAAATTAGCATAATAATTCAGGAAGTGTTTGAAATTTTTTGTACATGAATGTCGTCAGTAATCTAGTACTTTTTATTTTTAAAATGCCACTTTTAAACTCCATCGTGTACTGAGTTTGGATGTACAAGTTTATATTTCTGATTTGATTAGAATAGCGGTACAATTAAAAGTGCAACAAGAAGCACTAATATATCCGTCTTTTCTTTCTTGTTGTTTGTACATTTGTAAATAGAGATGTGATTATTACAAAAATCTAGTTGTTGATTCTTCATCTTGATTACATTTTACCTTGGTGCAGTGGTAAGATTTGGTAATGACCTACTGCAGACTACCTGTTATGTAGATAAACTATAACTTCTGCAACAGAAATGAGGAAACCATTACAGATTGTTATGCATATGGAGGAAGGGGGAGGGGTGCATGTACATGCTGTCCAAGAGCATATATCTTGTTGTAGACAGTAAATACAACCTCATAGCACAGTTATTAATCCTGGTGAAATCCACAAGCATGTGGGCATTTTAAATAAACTGTCCTGGTGTTGTCTGTATTTGCTTCATTGTCTGCCTGTAGAGGTGTTGTGGCTTACAACAAGCTGTGATATTTGCAGATTTTTTGCCCAGCACATCAAAACTTTAGCACTGCATTTTTGAGTACTAGTGTGTATTCTTTTTTTTATCTCAACATAATTGGTCAGTTTTTACCTATAGAAGTGAATCATGGACAGTAAACAAACGAATGAAAAGATGGTTAGAGGCCACAGAGATTGGATTTCTCAGAAGAAATGTTGAAAGTTCCCTGGACAGCTAAAAAGACCAACAATATTCTAAAAGAGGCCAACACAAAAAATGAGCTAAGAAACATAAAAAAGAAACAATCAACATTTTTCGGGTACATCATGATAAGAGAAAAGTTGGAATACTTGGTTACAATAGGCAAAATACTGGGAAAGAGAATTGATTTGATGCACTGTGGATAGAAGATTGTGGGCGGACATAATCACCTACGCCAACCGGTATGGCATATGATGATGATGATATTTGACCAGATTGGTTAGGATATTTCGAGAAGCATTGAAGAAAGATGAAATAGAATCTTTATCAGGCATTGTTGTCACTGACCACACATAGCAGAAGCAGATTGTCCTCCACAGGCCGTACAGCTCTGTACTTGATCCTGCTGTGAATCATCAGTCACAAATCACACCACTTTTGGACTTCCTACTCAACTCATTCACTTGCTGCTCACAACTGTTTGTTGATGATATTTTAATAGTCTCGCTAATTTTTTTCAGTTCTGAAACACAACTTTGGTGTGATTCTGCTTTCAACCTATCTATCTATCTATCTATTGACATTTCGAGCCGTAGCCAGCCCATAGGGCATAGACCCAGATACTCTTTCTCTTATCTAAATTTTTATTCTAGCAGTTTTCAATCCTAAAGATATTTAATAAAATCTGACCATTTGTTTCTTGTGTGCAAGCAACTCTATCTCATTGAGGGAGCCGATTCCTGCTGCTCTTGCCTCTCTGATCAATGTATCCTGATTTGTGATTCTGCTTTGGTACATTAAAATTGATCACAAGAGATGCTATAACTTAAATTTGTACACCATTTGGGGTTAAATTATGAATATTTTACATTACACTACGATGGATCAAACGTAACAAATGTTGAAATACATCCTATCATAAATAAACATTACTCAACTAAAGTATCATAGCACAGAAATGAACTATTCTAAAATATTCAAATCTTTGTGCAGTGATATAAATTTGAACCATTTCTGTAAAATATCAATTTCAAGGATGAGTGGAGTAGAGTTTAATTATAAATAAGGCAATATTTTTACAACTAAAAAATGCCACTTTAAAATTAAAACAAGCAGCTGAGTGTGATGAACATGTATCATACATGGCAACACCATTTGTCAGTGGCTTGCCTTAGGTTTCGCTATTCAGAAAAAAACTATTCATCAAATGTTGTTCTTATTTGGTGCATATCTAGAGTAGAACAAGCTATCTTTAGATTGATGCTGTGATGATATATTGCTTGTGATCTGCTGCCATATGATGTATATTATTTATGTTTTTTTTTTTAAATAACAATACTGTGAATGTACAAGACAGCTGTAGTATTTGACATTTCCACCCCCATATTTAGATTATCCCATCACACATCCTCATGCAATTATTACAACTGCTCATCTAAATCCTACCTTGTTTCAGTGATACAAATATTAAATCCTATCATTTTAGTGATAAAAATATTAAATCCTACCTTATTTCAGTGATAAAAATATTAAATCCTACCTTATTTCAGTGATAAAAATATTAAATCCTACCTTATTTCAGTGATAAAAATATTAAATCCTACCTTATTTCAGTGATAAAAATATTAAATCCTACCTTATTTCAGTGATAAAAATATCAAATCCTACCTTATTTTAGTGATAAAAATATTAAATCCTACCTTATTTCAGTGATAAAAATACTAAATCCTACCTTATTTCAGTGATAAAAATACTAAATCCTACCTTATTTCAGTGATAAAAATTCTAAATCCTGTTTCATATCAAAAATGATCAAAAATGAAAAATACTAAATCCTCTATTTCAATGATATAAAATAATTGATATAAAAATACTAAATCTTACCTTATTTCAATAATAAAAATACTAATTTCTCTATTTTAATGTGAAAAATACTAAATCTTACCTTATTTCAGTGAGAAAATACTAAATCCTCTATTTCAGTGATATAAAAATACTAAATCTTACCTTATTTCAGTGATATAAAAATACTAAATCTTACCTTATTTCAGTAATATAAAAATACTAAATCTTACCTTATTTCAGTGATATAAAAATACTAAATCTTACCTTATTTCAGTAATATAAAAATACTAAATCTTACCTTATTTCAGTGAGAAAATAATAAATCCTCTATTTCAGTGATATAAAAATACTAAATCTTACCTTATTTCAGTGATATAAAAATAATCAATATAAAATTCATAAATCCTCTATTTCAGTGACATATAAATACTAAATCCTCTATTTCAGTGATATAAAAATACTAAATCCTCAATTTCAGTGATATAAAAATACTAAACCTTACCTTATTTCAGTGTGAAAATACTAAATCCTCTTTTTCAGTGATATAAAAATACTAAATCTTACCTTATTTCAGTGATATAAAAATAATCAATATAAAATTCATAAATCCTCTATTTCAGTGATATAAAAATACTAAATCCTCTATTTCAGTGATATAAAAATACTAAATCCTCTATTTCAGTGATAAAAATATTAAACCCTACCTTATTTCAATAATAATGTTAGTTTTCTTTCCTTGAAATGACTATATGTACATATTGAAATTATTCTAAGTTGTTTCTTTTTCTTTTTGTAAGCAATCATTTGTTTTTAATGATATTTGAAAAACGACCTTTGTATCTGACATTGTTTTTGTTTAAATAAAATGAAAATGATTTAAGAGATGTCTGCTGGCAAACGAGCTGAAAGTTGTGAGCAACTCATAACTGATGGCTTGCACCAGGATAGTTGAACCAGAGCTATCCAGACTCTACTCCACCTCTCTGCAGTGCCTCCAGAAACAGACTAACCAGTCTAGTATGGCTAAGTGAGCAGGGATTGAGAGGGAAGGTTATGCAATACTCAAAAATACTGTACTAAAGTTGGATGTGTTGAGTTAAAGTATGCGTTCACCTGATGACTGTCATCTCTATCTATTGTCCTTTTGAGCTGAAGACGGCACATAGGGCAGAACCACAATCTCAAAAACAGAAACCTTGCGTGCCAAAATGGCACATATTGCAGAAATCACTGCTTCTAAAATCTGTGGCTCTGTTTCCATAACAATACTTTTTACAATGACAGTTTGTCAAGCCATCGATCAACCTCCTTAGTTGCCTCTTACGACATGCCTGGAAGGTTACAATTCTTTACTTCCCTCTTAATGAGGCCCCGGTAACACACGTGAAAACTGTCATCTACCCTTACTTAAAAGCATGTTAAGTGGATGTGCATGTATGTATTATGTTTGCAGTAGAACTGTGATATTTACGCCTTTCACCCCAACACATCCAACTTCAGCCCAGTATTTTGTGGGTACCAGATTGCGCCCCCCCCCCCCCATCCCCTATTGACTTGGCCAAATTAGATGGGTTAGGTCTATTTCTAAATTTCTAGGGCCATTAAGCACTGGAATAGGGTCTGGATAGTTCTGGTTCACTGATCCTGGCGCAAGCCATCAACTAAGAGTCACTGACAATTTTCAGCTCAGTCGAGCACCTCTGACAAGACACTCAAACGAGGTGGCTTAGAAAAGTTTGTTGAAGACCCAAGCTTTTTAGAGAGAGAGAAAAGAAGAAAATTCAAAATTTTTCACACTCTGGCAATCGCTTTAGACATGCAACATTTATTCTCTGGGGAGGGACATACAAGGCTACAGTGATTTTAGAGAAAGTATGGTTTCATTCAGCTGTACGGTGACGCATAACTTTCTGATGCAACATTTTTTTAGCTGTTTATTGTCATCCAAAAAACCATGCGCCCCCCCCCCCCCCCCCTAACTAACCACTCGTGAACTGTTACTATTTATTCCCAGCTTACCAAGATAGCTATCCACTCGTGAACTGTTACTATTTGTCCCCAGCTTATCAAGTTAGCTAACCATTAGTGAACAGTTACTATTTGTTCTCAGCTTACCAAGATAACTAACCACTAGCAAACCATTACTATTTCTCAGCTTATCAAGTTAGCTAACTACTCCACTAGTGAATTGTTACTATTTGTTCCCAGCTTATCAAGTTAGCTAACCATTAGTGAACAGTTACTATTTGTTCCCAGCTTATCAAGTTAGCTAACTACTCCACTAGTGAATTGTTACTATTTGTTCCCAGCTTATCAAGTTAGCTAACCATTAGTGAACAGTTACTATTTGTCCCCAGCTTATCAAGTTAGCTAACCATTAGTGAACAGTTACTATTTGTTCCCAGCTTATCAAGTTAGCTAACCATTAGTGAACAGTTACTATTTGTTCCCAGCTTACCAAGATAGCTAACCACTAGCAAACCATTAGTTAACTGTTAGGGTTTGTTCTCAGCTTACCAAAATAGCTAACCACTTGGCAGACCTTAAAGACAGGTTTAACCATAAAATATATATTTTTTACAAAATTATTTGAACTGTTTGTACACATCATTGTTGTATGTTGAATCATTAAATAGATAATTTTGACATCCAGTTTGAATGGTAAACCCTACATTGTTGATGACAATAACTGCAATGTGTACATAATATGTGAACTATGTCAATTTATTCGTATTTCCATTACTCATTTTATTGTGTTATACTGTAGTTACATTAGTTGTTACACAATTTTATAACTTTAGTTTATAATTAGAAATAAATGATTATTGTTTTCACTGCCTTTAGTTTTCCCATGTGTATGTGTGAAAGAGATTTTGTGTTTATGGGGTCTTATCTTGAGATATAAGCTGTTGTTTACTGTTCTGGTGCAAGTGTATCATAAAGACAGTTCCAATGCCTTCTTTCATTCGCATGAAGTATTTTGTCTATATCTGCAATCTCATTTCTTTTGCAGTTCTTACAGAGGCCCTTATAGATACAGCATGCAGTATAGACTACCTAATTATATCAGACAACGTAGGGACATGGTAGTTCGGGAGGTCAGAGACGTTGAGAACTAACATGTGCAAAAGGCAGCACAACAGGTGTATATGTGGCATATAGCACTGCTGCGGCTCAGCTACATAATCAGATCTATGTACGACTTTCTACCATCAGCCTGCAACCTTGTAAAGTGGGGAAAGACAAATGACAATCAACGTCCTCTTTGTAATGGAAGACAGATAGTGAAGCATGTTCTCTTCTCATGCAAGACAGCGCAAGGCCAAGGACGGTACATGCGGCGGCACAACAAAGTGCTCCATGAACTGGCTGCCATCGTGGACGGGGAGCGGATGAAGGCCAATACTAAAGTTTTGACCAGCTACAACAAACACTTATTTTTTTTTAGAGCCGGACAGGCCGCATGCCCCAAGCAAAACAACTGGAACGACTCAACAATCCTGGATATAGCGAATGACTGGATAGCTGTTGACCTCTCCAAGAAAGTACTTACAGTGCATCAAGAGATCTAAAACGCGTCCGTACATTGCACTTCACACATCAGATATGACCTACGTTGTCTTAATAGAGCTCACAGTGTCATTCAAATCCAGGATAGAGGAACAGCATATATCTTATAATTCATCATTGAGCACCATCCCTCTCTGTCTCTTGCTTTGGTGGTGCGGGTTGTCATAGGCTGACTTGTCCATCTTTTGATGTTACTCGTCCATGTTAGTCTTGGTCTGCCTCTGCTACCTTTTATTTTCCCTTCCAAGATTACTTCTAGCAAGGCTGCTGTCTTTTAACATGCCCCAAAAATCTCATTTGTTCTGTTTGAATTGTATTTAGTAGTTCTCTTTTCATTTTTAGTTAGAAGAAACTCATTTATGCACAAAAAAATATGAAGCATATGTGGATCTTGTCATTTCATGACTTCTAACCACTGATTAGGCACATGACAATATCCTTGGAACTGTGCCCATGGGAGCTACCTTACACACCTTGGGAAGAACTTTTCTAATGCATTTCAAAATTTCTCTTTGTGCACTGACTTTTTATTTCAGAGTCTTTGTTATTCTGTTTTCCTACCCATAGTAGCTCATGAATTTTTCTGTAGTATATTTTTCTAAGCTGCTAAACTAGTTGATTACCACCAGCAGTTTGACAATAACAGGACAAGGAAGACCAATAACAAGGCACTGAGTAACAAAGATATACTTTATTCAACATTAGCTTTGGTTCATGAAGTTTGTCCGACAGTGTTCTGAAATAAAACACAAAATAAATGTAAACATATGGCGAGATTAACAAAAAAAAAATTAACATAGAACACATATATAAGTGTAACAATTTCTGACTAAAGACCTACATAAAAGACAGGGCAGAAGTAAATTTGTGTTTGAGATGATGGATGTCCATGGTATTTAAAAAAATTATTTTCTTACTCTTTAGACATTAAAAACAATGTTTATATGAGCTGTATTTGGGGTTTAGGGAGAGGAGGAGTTTTAAGGCTGAAAGTAGTCAGCAATGTATAGGATCTGCGAATTAGTACTATCCAGATTCTACTCATCTACAAGGTGCCCCTAACAACTCAATTAATAAACCCCACTAGTAGAGAAGATTGCATTTGAACAGCAGGGGGAGGGAACTTTTTAAATACATGATGAGGCTAAACCCCTATGACAACATTAATAACCTAAAAATAAAAAAAAAGAGACCAAACCACCATTTTCACTGGAAACTACTATTCATGCAGTTTCGTCCTATAAATGTTTGTCCGCAACACAAGTATTCAGCCCTACCAGAAGATACTTGTCTTAATAGGAAAGTACAGAAATACAATTTATTCCCAAGCTGTGATCGTAACCCTATGCTATAGTCATGAGATCACCTGCGTGAAAGACACCGTCCACGATAGCTAATTTTTTAGTTAGCTGAGTTGCAGTGTTCCCTAGTGTTTGGCTTTTTGTGGCAAGGCACAGTGCCAAGAAGTACGGGTCCGATCCTGCTTTGGACCATATATTGTTCTTTGTTTTTTTCTGTTGTTTATTTGTCATTTTTTTCTGAGTGCTGTAAAACATATCTGTTCCTCCTATGATTCGCACCATCTTCAGACTGGGAACTAGTCACAAGCCACTGAACAATCACATCAATAGAATACAACAAACCCAAACTCCAGCATGTCCACTCTGTGAACACCCACATGAAACAGTAGAACATCACCTTTTTGACTGTCTAAAGCTCACTGACATCAGCGCAACTCTACTTCCTGGAAGACCTGATACAGAACTCAGTGGTTAGTGAACTAGACTACAAAGGACAAGAGGTAGGGTTCGATCCCAACCGACGGCTTCCGGTTCACCTAGCCTTTAATGGGTACCGAATTTTATTCTGGGAAAGTAAAGTGGCACGGGCGAAATACCGACCACATTACCCCAAAAATCATGTGCTGAAGGTCTGTAAAATTTATGGTCACTAACACCATATTCCCTATACGCCACTTGGCGTGACGGGGGTACTTTACTTTTTTGTACGGAACTACAAAGAAACTTATAAATACATGCAGATATCATTACATGGCATTGGGTCAAAAGGCGCTTCACAGGCTTCTGGATCCATAGCAATAATACTAACTGGATGAAATGAGTGATCTTCATACTCTATGACAGACAAACAGCAACATTCTTATGTATTTGAGTGCAAGATCATTTTGAAAAGCAGTAGCATGTTGAGTAATATCTGTAATCGAGAGAAGAAGGTTTTCATATGTTGACCATATGATGAATTGAGACAAGAGAATCTTAAACCAAGCCCTCAAATGGAAACTAGAGGGTAAAAGAAAAAAAGGTGGACTTAGAGAAACACATCACTGAGGAGAGAGGCAACAACAGCAGGCATCAGTTTTCTCGCCAAGAATGTTTGCCTCACTTAGAACAGGGATGTATGGCAAGATACAATGCAGGTCCTGTGCAAGGTCTGACACTTGAAAACAAAGAGCGTCAGAAAGTGTAGAATTTCTGTCATTTCTGTTCAAAAGGACAGTAGGGGGGGACTAGTTGGTCTTGAGGCAAGACGCCGGCCTTGAGATAGGTTCTGGGTTCAAATCCCGGCTACACTGGTTGGGATTTTTATTTATGATTTCTCTCTGCGGCAACCATCCCTGGTCTCAGCAGTGAAAACAGTGGCTTGAAACGTCAATTACTCATTGACGGAAAAAATATGAGTACCCCCGAAGTCGGAGTTATCTGCCTGTGCGGTGAGGGACCTCTGTGCACACAGCTGCCAGGGAAAAATGGATTAACACGCAAAATTCAGTTCCTAGTCTCTAGGAACTTCGTCAGAGGTAAAAGCTGGCGAACAAAAAAAAAAAAAAAAAAAAAAAAAAAGGATAGTAGATAGATAGTATGCTGACTTCATGATCAAAAGCTTGTTTCCTAATGCCCTCCCGTCAACTTAAATGTAAAAATGGGTTCATCTTACGAAAAGTAATACATCAAGGAATAACACTGGCACCCTCTCACCTTTAAACCGTGAAGATTAGTTAGTGCTGTGAGAGGTTAAAAAAAAAACCCACACTTCTACAGCCTGATATACTTCTTTCTTTCCTCATTTGCCTTTCAGCTCAGAGGGGAGATATGATTTGTGGTCTTTTGCTCTTCTGTTCGTTTCTGCTGCTGTTATGTTTCCGAGCACTTCTAATATTCCATTGACCCATCTTTTTCGTGGTCAACTCTTGAGTCTGGTATTCTCGCAACGTTTAATGAGGGCTCGTCGTGTTGTGTTTTGATTACTCTGCCTTGTCACATGGCCAAACCATTTTATCTGTTGCTTCTTCATATATTCTGATATATATATATATATGCCTGATATATTAGGGGACTAATTACACATTTTTGTAGAATATAAATTCAGTGCAGACATACCTTGACTTATGATATGAGGTTATGTTCCAAAAAAACTAGGTAAATCAGAAATATCGCAAGTCAAAAGTAACATATGATACACTAGGTTTTACATGCAAGATTATGAGCAACCATCATAAAGTCTGAAATAGCCCATGTAGCCTATAGATTACTGTATGCAATATTATAGTGCATGTAATAGATAAGATTTATTAAAACAGGTAAAGGAATTTAAATATTTGGGAACTTTGTTAACCTCAGATGGAAGATGTACAAAAGAGGTGAGATGCAGGCATAAGCAGCTTTCCGAAAAATGAGGAAGATACTATGCAATCCATTTTTGACAACAGAAACAAGAAAAAGAGTTCATAAATGTTATGTAGAGCCAGTCTTAACATATGGATGTGAATCATGGACAATAGGACAACAGACAAGAAAATCACTGGAGTCTGTAGAAATGTGGTTTTACAGAAGAATGTTGAGAATACCATGAACAGCTAAGAAGAGTAATGAAGACATTCTGTAAGAGGCCAAAGCAAAAAGAGAGTTAATTTCTAATATTAGGAAGAAACAATCATCATTTTATTGGCCATAAAATGAGAAGGGAACAGCTGGAATATATTGTAACAGCTGAGAAAATTGAGGGATGAAGAGATAGAGGGAAGCAAAGCGACAAGATACCAGACAGTTTAAGAGAATGGCTTGGCAGAAGGTCAACAATAGAAATGATAAATAACTGTCGAGATCGAAAGTTGTGGAGAGCCATGATCACCTATGCCAGCAGGCCCGGTACTTGGAGATGATGATGAATATACAAGATTTTAGTAAATAAACATGAATAAATATAGCATAATATTTCCGCAATATTCCCATCTCACATGCTTATATATTAACTCCAAATAGATGTAAAAAAAAAAGGTATGTCTGATTTATCAAGGTCATCAATTTCTTGACTGCAGAGAATCACATTTTCAGAAGGTAAGTCTTGTGAATAATTTAGCTTCTGAGGTTTTTGTAATTAATAAAAACATATTTTAAAACATTTAAAAAAATGAAATGAGTTAATGTAAAAACAGCTTTCTTGTGAATGTTAGTAGTAAATGAATACATTTTGAATGGATAAAAGATTAATAAAAAGAACAACAAAGAGTTGGTGGAAGGGAGAAGAAGAGATAGTGAGAATTCGGAGATTAGAAAGAAACTGACCAATGAATTCTGAAACTGGATCTTTTCCATCACTTGTTCGTAAGGTGTCCGTCACAGCTTTATTCTCTATGAGGGGAAGTAACAGCTGCACAAACTCCACAGTGTAGGGTGGAGCAATCATGTCTAACAACTGAAACATCAGCAATAAAATGAAACAAACAACAATAACCCATTTACAAAAGACTTCATATAATTTGTTAATGACTTCAAAGAGTGTCTTACGCTTGTTACCAAGTTATTTATCAATAACAAGCTCTTAAATGAAGGAGTGAACAGATGACATGAATTTAATGATTTACATAATGAACAGCACTGGTTGATCAATAACATCAGGATTCTTTCATCTTCTTTCTCTTCCTTTCCTCAATTGCCTTTCAGCATTAAGGGGAGATATAATTTGCGATCTTTTGTTCTTGTTGACCTCTGCTGTTGTTATTTTTCCTAATGTTTCTAATATTCTATCAACCCATCTTTTTAATGGTTGACCTTTGAGTCTGCATTTATTAAAGGCTCATTGTGTTGTTTTTTGGTCTTTTTGTCTTATCACTTGGCCAAACCATTTTATCTGTTGTTTCTTTATGTATTCTATGGAGGAATTATTCCTGTCAGTTCTACTTAACTGATCTCATCTCTCAGGCTGTTTTCTGTCCTTCATCTAACACATTTCATTTTGGTAGTGGTTATTTTTCTTATTGTTCTTGAAAGTCCAGGTCTTGGTAGCACAACACAGGGAGAAGACTGTTGTAGAATCCCCATTTTTGTCTCCAGTGTTATTTCCCTGTTGGACAGCAGTGAAGACAGTATCAGGATTAGTAATCACCAAAATGATCAATCTCAAAATATAATTAAATTCTAGATTTCAACTCTTGAATTATACAATATGTAATTGAGTTATTGGTGGGTCATCATCATTGCACTCCGAACATGTCAATAGGTGCTCATATCCCCTCCTCAGCAAGTGCCGTAGTGTCCAGCGGCTGACGACTCAAGTTCTGTGTTGGTTGATTAGCCTTCTTAAGCACCAACTAAGTTTCTCGTTTCTGGCTGTGCCCATCTTAACTCCTGTCCCTTTCATCTGAAGGAGTGACGTGAACTCATGGTTGTTAAAGTCCTGTGCACATCCCACATCTCGGCGGGCCTTGATGACGTTCACCCGATTCATTGGTTGACCGACTTCAATGACAGTGCAACATAGCCAACCTGTCCAGTCTTTCATTTCCCTGTACTCCCACATGTCCAAGGATGTAGACAAAGATTTCCTTATGTATTTTTGACTTCTGCAATGACTCTACCCATTGCATGCGTACAGAGCTCGCCTCCACTTTTCTTATCATGCTCTTCAAATCACTTACAAAAAATTGTACAAAATATAAATATGCGATACACGAAGGAACAGTAGTGCTGCACTGGGAATATTTAGCTTACAATCTACAGAAATCATAAAGCAGTGAATGCTTATACTGATGACAGAGGCTGTACTCATGGTACAATATCAATTACTCATTTGATAGTCAAAATATAAAAGTGGAATAATGCACATAGTATTAACAGACAGATTATGGAGCCGGATGGGTTGTGTACTTAGAAGTGATATAGAGACCATAACAAGAGATCTAAAATGTAGAGAACTCTAAAGGCACCCATGTGCTTGCCAGAAAACACGGTCAGGGGAGAAAGAACTACCTGCCACACATGTCGTAAGAGATGGCCTGAGGAGGTTGGGGGTCAAGGTCTTTGTTGCTATGAAGTGCATGCATGTGAACTCTAGCCATCTTCAGTACTTTCACTGGTGTGTGGCTGGTTAGCTTCATGCTGGAGAACACAATGAGGAGGGGATCTGAGCACTATAGAGTGGTTCATTGTGCAATGAATAAGATCTGTCAACTAAACTAAACATTCAAAAGAATTTTAGAAGAAGAAAAATAAATGAACCCCGTCACTCCTGTGGTGTATAGGGGATAAGATGTTAGTGGCCATTTTGTTTTACGATCTGCACATTTGCAATATTGTCAATACAAAGTGAGTGCTTTTAATTTTCCTTAGAAATAAAATTTCCAGTACCCATTTATGGCAGGGTGAACCTATTTGATCAGAAAGGAACCTGATCTCATGTAGATCAGTTCGCTAACAACTGCTGTGTCACAACTCCTTTTGAAAATAGAAGTAGATTAACAGTATAAGAGAGTTCAAGTCCAGAAAAAAAGTAATGGTCAGGTAAAGATTTTATAATACAACAAGATGCTATTAAGTTTGAGACTCGCTGCTTTGGTTGCCAGTAACCAAAGATAAGAAACAAGAAGAGAATAACCCCAACAAAGCAGTGAAATCACATTACCTCTGTAACAAAGTGTCTGACAAGCGAGATGTCAGTGTCCTCCACACATCTGGTGATGAATGTTACCACTGGAATAACACAACCCTTGTGCAGCAGGTGCAGCATTCGGTCCAGGAGCATTTTTTTAAGTTCAAGCTGAAACAGTTAGCCAAGTTATCATTTAGAAATGTAAAATGGTCTGGGCAGTACATTTAACAATAAACAGGGACTTCTTCTTAGCATTTACACGTTAACTCCAGATCATGATACCAATCTGTCAGTCATGTTCTTACGATACCCTGGTAAAAATTACCACTTAATTGTTACATCTGGAGTTTGGAAAGCAAGATTTTCTTTAAACTTTTGCTAAACAACTGTGTGTTTACCCTTGCAGAGACTATTCAGACGCTGTAATCATTTCCTGGCTTAGATTAGATTTATGGTTTGAAATTCAACCCCATTGCTTCATGGCTGCCAGAGGTGTTATGTTGTCTATTGACATGGCAGCCGTAAGTTCGTCAATGCAGCCATATTGTCGGCTTCCTCTTAGTGTCATTCACTGGCTATCCCATGCTACAAAGGTTTGTTAGGTGTCCATGCCGACAACTGAGGAAATTTTCTCCCATTATAAGGAAAATAAATTTCTTGAAAATTAGCAAAATAAAAAAAAATAAAAAACAGCTCCTTTACAATATAGTAATACTTTTTACAGTGTGCATGTTTGTGTCTGATCCAATATCAAAGGAATCAAAATCAAACACTCAGTAGACACCAGAAGTAATAATTAGGAAGGAATTGGGGGGGGGGTGTGCTTGCTCACAACAAATTGTCAAATTTCAGGAATTTATATTTTGAGGTGGTAATTTTTTACGATATCATAATGTAGGGTTAAGTGGACGCGGGCAACTTGTTTTGCCAGTTTTTAATTGGCTAGGCAGCGATATCAGTGCCTTTCTTCCATATAAATCCACTTTCAGCATGGGTAGATTTGCAATTCTTATCAATTTTGCCTGGGCTGCAGCATTTTTTGGTCTACTTTTTCAGACCTTTTACCTGTCATTGGTTCTTTAAAAGAGCTTGACTGCACAGGAACCTCCTGTTTTTTTGCCAAAATCTGAGAGGGTTAAACATCAGATCTCAATATCCAGAGACCAGGGGAGGGTAATGCCACAAAGAAACCACAGGAGTGAAAAAAAATTACCACAAGTTACAAAATTAAATGAGATGATTATATTAGATGACTGCTGAAGATTAACTACAGTCAAGGCAAAGATGAATAAATGGCAGTACTGACATTATGGAGGGAAAAGTGGGGGGGGGGGGGGAGAGAGAGAGAGAGAGAGAGAAAGAGAGAGAGAGAGAATGTGTCCCCGAGGCAAACTGTCATATAAAAAAAAATATATATTTTAAGTCAGTCATTTTTACAATGGTATCGTAATTTAGGTATAACTAGATCAAGATGTATCTATATTAACAAGACAATCAAAATATACCTACCCTAACAAGAACATCCAGCTCATCATAAGTGCTCTCAAACAGCCGAGTCAGCAAGTTCAGTGCTCTTTGATGCAATAATGGATGGTTAGAGACTATCTGAATTGTACGGATGGATAAATAGATTACAATGGAAAATACATTACTTAATATAGCAATTGGATAAATAGATTATAATGGAAAATACATTACTTAATATAGCAATTGGATAAATAGATCATAATGGAAAATACATTGCTTAATATAGCAATTGGATAAATAGATTACAATGGAAAATACATCACTTAATATAGCAATTGGATAAAAAGATCATAATGGAAAATACATTACTTAATATAGCAACTGGATAAATAGATTACAATGGAAAATACATCACTTAATATAACAATTGAATAAATAGATCATAATTGAAAATACATTACTTAATATAGCAATTGGATAAATAGATTATAATGGAAAATATACATCACTTAATATAGCAATTCTAATTCCCTAAATACTATAGCTCAGTCTAGCCTTTCAGTGTGGGGTTGGTAATTTCCCCTAATTTTCATCTTATCCCCATCTGTTTTGACAGTGCCACTTGCCACTGTTGTCCTTATCCTTATTTGTTGGACCAATTGTTTAACTTCAAAGGCAAGTCAAAACCAAACATTACTAATAGCTCTAACCTGTACCTTTAATTAAATAGACAAACTTTTCACCCACTGTTTGTTCTTAAATATCTAAGCTGCATTGCATCAATAGCAAGCACACAGGTGTAACACTTAATGTTTTATACAGGACTGGCACTACTACACTTATAGCTATCAGGAATTCAGCAAATGTCTTCCATTTTCTTGTTAGTTTTAGGTTATCTTTGTTGCAAGTTTAAAATTATGATGGCAAAGTTAGTGTACTTATCTGCCGATCAATCAGTGTGGGCACAATTCCCAGAAGTGATGTATTGTTTTCAAAATTATATAGTTTTGAGGTTCACTAAGCCTCTGGAAATAGGTACCAGAAATTTTCTCAGGGCATGTTACCTGGAAATGTACAGACTGCCCAAATGGTGTCAATCTTCATGGAGAAATATGGGCACCAGAACCACATGCCACAAAGTATGTATGACTGGTACTTTTAACTGTCATACAATGCTACACAGAACATTTTTTTAAATGTCATGAAGGTTGACTTAGCTCATCCACCAGAACCACATTCCACAAAGTATGTATGACTGGTACCTTTAACTATCATACAATGCTACACAGAATATTTTTTTTAATGTTGTGAAGGTTGACTTACCTCATCCACCAGAACTACGTTCCACAAAGTATGTATGACTGGTACCTTTAACTGTCATACAATGCTACACAGAATATTTTTTAAAATGTCATGAAGGCTGACTTACCTCATCCACCAGAACCAAATGAAGAGGTGTGTGGTCTGTGTTGAGCTTGAAAAAGTTAGGTTCTGAGACAGTTAGGTCAACCCAGCGCAAGACTCCCATGCCTACCACAGGGAATCTGTAGAAGATAAGATTATAATTACAGCCCAGTAGCTCACAGAGTTAAAAGACACAATAGCCTACTAAAAGTAATCTTGGATGGGAAAATACAAAGTAAAAGAGGCAGTGGCAGACCAAGACTAACATGGACGAGTAACATCAAAAGATGGACAAGTCAGACTATGACAACCAGCACCATTAAAGCAAGTGACAGAGCAGAATGGCGCTTCATGGTAGCCAACCTTTGTTGCGGAGATGGCACTTGATGATGATGATGAGCTCACAGAGCACCGATATACAATAACCTTAGTTATAGTTCAACAGTTACACAAATTAATTATACTGGTTAACAAAATGAATCTAAATTAAGAAAGTTATTGACTAGCAAAATTTTGTATCATTACGCTTAGGACAGACAGGTGACATGCTCTACCTATTAAAGAGATTTTTGGAGCGGGCTTTGCACTATCCAAGACATGATAATGACAGCAGTTCTAGACTATAATGATGGTATAGGAAGATTAAAGTGCAGGCAAAGATTATTGTATAGTTTATAAAGTGATAGAAAACTATGCGTCAGAAACCATAACTGGCACACGATTGAATTTAAGTAATGAAGAGTTGTGATATTTGCTGACCTCTCTTTTAGTTGTGTAACACCTGAATACACTACAAAAAAGGAATCAAGATGACATGTCTATGGTACTTATCTGATTGTGTTTAATCTGTTTGTTGTTTAGCTCTATAGGTACTAATGCTTTTTATAAAATATGAATGTACCATAATAGAATAACACTTCTTCTTTAGCATTCAAGCCTTGTGAACTCTTAGTCTTGTTTCATGATGGAGGGGTAAAGACAACATCATGACAAACGTTGAGCTGGTCACATGGTCAGTATTTGTATATGCATGTGTATCCTGATTTTCAAAAACAGAGGCTATGAGAATAAGCAAATTAAGACACCCATTAAACATTAAGATCAAAGATAAAGAAATAAAACAAGTAGAAGAATTCAAGTATTTCAACACAATGTTCACAGAAGATGGAAAACTAGACAGAGAAATTGACATGAGAATTGGTTATTGGTTATGGAAGGCCTCGGAATCACTGCAAATGAATTAAAATCCATAATTGCTCAACCGCCCGTGCCAGTGGAATCATCCGAATTACTAACACAACTCCCAAACAAAGAAAGGTAACTGTAGTTCCCATCGCAGCAGTCTCAGCACACGCCAAAAGACATAAGGCGAAACCGCGCAGAAAGTGAACAGAGCCAACTGTTCCCTGTCATACGATATCATCATTCATCGTAAACAAGCGGGATATCAAAACAGGATCAAAACGGATGAGACACACAGCTCACGGTGTGCACAGAGCACTTAACTCAGTAGCTCCTGCAACAAGCCGGACTTGGAATATGAGGAAACTGCAAGAAGGAACACTTTTCAGACAGCCTTCAATGGTTCCTGCTGCCTATCCACCATATACCATGGAAGTTCACATCCTCCCGAAAATGATGATCGTCGTAGCACTTGATGATGTTAGGCCATCGTTGATGACTCCAATTCCAAACATATAGACACACAGTGGTGGTAAGTTATCATTTCCAATCCAACAGAAGCCACCTGACCTGTAGTTAGTAAAACCACAGAGAGAATATGATTTTGTGACCTTCACTGATTCACTCTTGGATGTGAATGTGTAGTTTACACAAGAGGAGAAGTTTTCAACTACAGTGATCCCATTTAAGGCAATTCTGGGATAGCAAGGCAAGTCTCCTTTATAGCAGCAGAACTTGATGTTCTCTGCTCCCTTCTTATAGCTGCTGCCACACGATTCTGATGTCTTATTAACTTGGACATCATTCAAGAACAATGTCAGATTAACATTCCATAGGTCTGGCTCTGCTGATGAAGTGTTTGGTGCAACAGTTGTATCAATCATACAGGAGGCTCCGGGTTTGTGGTCATTAATATCACAGATGGCATATGATGTTGTTATATTCAGTATTTCTTTCTGGGGTGTAAATATGTGGCACACACATGGAGAATGGTTTGTGGTCACAGTAATCCCATTAAAGGCAATTCTAGAGTAGCATGGCATAGCTGTTTCAGAACAGCACAATCCTGTGATGTTTTCTGTGTTCGCTATAAAGCTGCTGTTGCTACACAACCCTGACCAATTATAGGTGTGGACATTATTCACTTGCAATGACAAAACTGCTTTGTTTACATCATAAACCTCTGGAAGCGAATCATTTATGGGACTAATAGTACAATTTATTCTTCCATCGGGGATATCTTCGTGAGTCCCCAAAAAAAAAGGTCTTTGGTTAAAAAGCACATATGCTTTTGAGTTAAACACAAAATGAGCCTACTTCATAGATTCAAAATGATCCTTGCCAATGCCATCCGTTTGCACAAGTTAGGTCCTTAGCTACCAATGTCACAAACGAAGCCATCAAAATAAAGACTTTATCTACAGCGAAGGTTAGCGAACTGTGAACAAACATTTATGTTCAAACCCTTGAATACATTTTCAAAAATCTGCCAACTCGCTGCAATAACAGATATCGTGGTGTTCAAAGTAAACATTGCTTAGTCCATGGCTTGAATATAAATAAGTTGCCATTTTTGCAATAGATAGATGCTGTATTTGCTAAATGACATGAGAATACAAAAAGCAAATACTGTTACATACCAGCTTTCACCATTGCTAAGACATCCAAACATTTCTATGCCAGCTAAACAACAAATGATAAATAGCATTTTCATACCAACTTTGTGCTATGAAAGTCAAACATGGACCCTTTCTAAATCACAATTAAGAAAGATCAATACATGTGAGATGCGATGCTTGAGAAAAGTAACAAACAACACAAGAAGAGATAGAATACCAAATGAAACCATAAGAAAAATGGTAGGAACTAAACCCTGCCAAGAATACATAGAACAACAACAACTTAAATGGTTTGGCCACCTGGTCAGAATGAATCCTCACCAATCACCATCAAGGGCGTTCTTCTCGAGAATACATGGAAAAAGACCAAGAGGAATACCCAGAAAAAGATAGATAGATGCAGTGATAGAGACATGTAACAACAAAGGAAAATCACTAATTCAGACAATTCGAGCAGCTCAAGAACGACAAACGATATAAACCACGACACCTTTTAGGTATCAGTGAAAAGAGAAAAGAAGGAGATGGATATATGCAGTGACAGAGACATGAAACAACAAAGGAAAATCACTAATTCAGACAATTCGAGCAGCTCAAGAACGACAAACGATATAAACCACGACACCTTTTAGGTATCAGTGAAAAGATAAAAGGAGAAGATCCTGATTTTTCCTCCAAACCTGAGTCATGGCTGACACACTTTGTCTTCAGCAGGCTAGATCTTGGTTTGACATAGAAATGTTTTCCTTCATGTAGGGTGGATGCCAGCCTGGCCCACCCTGTTCGAGAATAATACAATACAAACAATAAATAACTGGACATGAGAACTATAACATTAAGAGAAGACAGTCATGAACATAATATGACTTGCCACTATGAGCTGGTAGCTTGTTACGGCTCATGTCTCTTATACAAGGAAACATGCCCGCATCAGTTGCTTCACTGCAAGAAAAGTTTACTGTCAATAGTTGGATTGATCAGCAAATACAGCATTGCAGGTTGTGGATAATAACAGATTGGCAGATACAGCATTGCAGGTTGTGGATAATAACAGATTGGCAGATACAGCATTGCAGGTTGTGGATAATAAAAGATTGGCAGATACAGCATTGCAGGTTGTGGATAATAACAGATCGACAGATATATATGTTATCCTAACTGTTACTAAGCACTGTTTCTTAGTGTTATCCTAACTAGTTACAATATGTTATCCTCAACCTACAAGGTTGAGGATAACATATTGGCAGATACAGCATTGCAGGTTGTGGATAATAAGATTGGCAGATACAGCATTGCAGGTTGAGGATAATAAGATTGGCAGATACAGCATTGCAGGTTGTGGATAATAACAGGTTGGCAGATACAGCATTGCAGGTTGTGGATAATAACAGGTTGGCAGATACAGCATTGCAGGTTGTGGATAATAACAGATCGACAGATACAGCCTTGCAGGTTCAGGATAACAGATTGGCAAATACAGCATTGCAGGTTGAGGATAATAAGATTGGCAGATACAGCATTGCAGATTGAGGATAATAAATCTGCAGATACAGCATTGCAGGTTGTGGATAATAACAGTCTGGCAGATACAGCATTGCAAGTTGTGGATAATAACAGTCTGGCAGATACAGCATTGTAGGTTGTGGATAACAACAAACAATTTGTGCATATGCAATAGACATACTTGATACATGTGAAAAGAGTGCTGACTTCAGCTATCAAATCGGAAGATCCTTTATGGTTGGACAAGAGTGTGTGAGTTTTCTCTATGGCTTGTATTGTTGACTTGAGCTCATCTTTGTTTAACCTGCGCCCTGGTGAATAAACAAAATACTAGTTCATTAAAGCATCTCAACAAATGCAACTAAAATTTTATTTCTTATGTTCACTTGATGGAATGAGCAGTCCTTATCATCATCTTGTTTGCTTGCATTCACCCGATGACTAAAGGAGAACACCTTTTCGTCATCTGCCCTTAAAAAGATGTTATGTGGGCGTGTCTGTGTTGTGGTCTGCAGTATTCTTCATCATCTGACATTAAGGTTATTTCCTGAATATTTTATGATCTACCTCATTATCATTTTGACTGATTCTGTGCTAATTGAAAAACAAATTTCCACAGTTGATCTGTTTTATCAACTTTTTTTTGACCTAAAAACTATTTCCCTTTCCACTATAAATGGTTTTAAAAATGTTTTTTGTGCTTAAGAAATAATGAAATTCACCTGAGTTGTGTAAATTTCAATACATAATGAAATGAAAGTAGTCTTATACTGCATTAAATGGTAGAATTAATCTATGCAAAGTGGTTGGTGAAAATTCTTTACTCGTTTTTTTAAATTGTTGACTCATTATAACACATTTCGCATGCCATTTTTATTTTAAAGATGTCAAATCATTTCAAGCTAAAAGAACAATTATTCTTGGGCATTCTAATATACAAAAGATGATCAAGCAATTAAACACACCAGATATATCATAATATTCATCACAGCTGTCATGTTTAAAAACTTGGGTAAAAAAGCAGCTTGTAAAACCTAGGCTTTATGTCCACTCATCATCAGGTCACATGTCTTTTGCAGAACATTGCATTCGCCACAGCCCATCTGAAAAAGAATCTCTGCCTCTAGACAGGTCTGTCATGATGTTCTCAGCACATATGTTGAACAGGTGTGGGGAGACGATGTACCCCTGCCTCAACACCTTTTTGTATTTCAAACTACTTTGATGTTTCACCTGCTATTCGGATAGCTCCCTGCTGTTTGTGATATGAAGATTTGATAAGGTGTTTTAGGTATGTTGGAAAACCCATGTCTTTCATGATGTTCCACAGTTTCTGATGTTGTACACAGTCAAAGCCTTGCTGTAATCTATGAAGCATGTGTGCAGTTCTATTATACTCATTATGCTTCTCAAAGATGTTTCTTATGTTAAAGACGTGGTCCCGGATACCTTTACTATGTCTGAAACCTGCATGAACTAGTGGAGTTCCTGTTCTAATCTCTTCATGATAATCTGTAAGAGTATTTTACTGGCATGGCTTATTAGGGCAATAGTTCTGTGTACACATCTTCAGATTTCCTTTCTTTGGAATGAGAACGGACACTAATCTTTTCCAGGCTTTTGGCCAGTCTGCATATGTCCACTAAGAACTAAGTATTTTAATATTATGTACTATGGTATGAATTATATGCTCTATTTAATTTCTTAGCATACCGATGCAGAAAGAAAATACCAACTAAGCAAATACTACAATTTATTCATAAAAAATCATTAATGCTCAATATTATATTACAAGTGTTTTAATAAATGTTCTTATTATCATTGACAACCATGCTCGCTGATGTAGGTGATTATGTCTCTGCATAACTTTCTAACCCTACAGCTGTTTATCAGATCTCTTGCTGACTTCCTACCAAACCACTCTCATAAACTATCTTGTATCTTTTCTCTCTGCTTTCCTTTATCTCTCCTTCTCTCAATTTTTTCCTGTTCTCACAGTATATTCCAGTTGTCCCCCTTCTCATTATGTGGCGACAAAATGATTCTTTCCTCCTGATGTTGAAAAATCATTCTTTTTGCTTTGGCCTCTTTTAGAATGGCCTCATTATTCTTTTTGGTTATCCATGGTATTCTTAACATTCTTCTGTGAAACCACATTTCTGTGGCTTCCAAAGATTTTCTTATCTGTTGTTTGATTTCCAGGATTCACATCCATATATCCAGTCAGTCAGTTAGACATGCTGCCTGTCTGTCTTTCGTTTGCCTGAATTATTGTCTATATCTGCAATATCGTTTCCTGGGTAAATTTTACCGTTTTTTTTATAATTCTTGCAGTGGCCCATATAATTTTGTCAGTAGTGTTTTATCTATGGGCCAATGGATTCTCCTCAGTCTACTATATTCAGTACAGTTTTGAAGTATGTATTCACCAGTCTGGAGCGCCTGTCCACATGTACATGTAGTTGAGGTGCCGATCTTGAATTTTGTATACATGTGGCTGTGGAGTTGATTGAGCCCTGTTCTTAGTCATATAATGATAACTTGTTCCCATCTATTCATATAATGAAAGACATCCTGATTTGGGGCTTGTGGTCTTCTGATTGATTTGATTATCTGTTTCTTATGATGGTATGTAACTGATCATATATCAAGTCTAGCTATAAATAAAACTAAAGAACCCCTTTTCTAATTTCCGATGATAAAAATGAGTTGTGTATCTTTTCTAATTCTTTTAAATGCAGCCTTTACCTGAGCTGTTCTGTATCATATCACGGTTTTACATCTACAATCTAAAGTTAAAACATGTCCTTAAGTATTTGAATTCACTGACCAGTTTTAATAATGTTCCTTTTTGCTTTAATTTTGCATTTAGAAGCTGTATTTCTGTTTTGCAATCATTACTTCTATCTTTCTGCTATTGTGGCTAAGGTCTTTGCTTTTTACTTTCACTAAAATGTCAAAAAATCTCTTAATGCTTGCTAAAATAGTTTTATTCTTATATTATACATCTTTAAACATACATAAACATTCATCTTTAAACATACAGCTTTAAACATACATCTTTAAACAGACAACTTTAAACATATATCTTTAAACAAACATAAACATACATCTTTAAACATACACCTTTAAACATACAGCTTCCACAATCAATGGATCTGTTATGTGAGGATCATCATCATTGCACTGTAGACCAATCCATAAGTGCTCCAATGTTCCCCACAAATTATTGAAAAACTCTGAGGAGAACCCTGACCCACAAACATGAAACTCTGTAGCACAGGATCCATTGGTGTGGGTAAGTTTTTGGTGGGAATTTTGCTTAGGAAAACGGCCATTTTTGGTTCACTATTTTTATATTATGTTGGACATGTGATGAGATGAGATAATAACCGAAAAGCAAGCCCTCATGTGGGAAACAACAGGTAAGAGGAAGAGAGGAAGACCCAGAGAGACACTGAAAAGAACACTGATGAGAGAGGCAAGAGCAGCAGGAATCGACTCACTCAATGAGATAGAATTTCTTGCGCAGAACAGAGACACATGGCGAGACTTGATAAAAGATCATTACAAGGACTGAAAACTGCTAGAATAAAAATTTAGATAAGAGAAGGAGTATCTGAGTCTATGCCCTATGGGCCGGCTACGGCTCGAAAGGTCAATAGATAGATTTTTATATTTCCAACTCTCAAGGGTTCTTTAAACATGTGTAAGTCCACACTGGATCTCCTGGATCTGAGTCTTGCAGTAATGGAAATATAGTAACAACCTCAATAAGTGCGATTAATACAGACACAGATAACATACATGCACTTTTATTATGTCTGGTGAGAGGAAGTGAATAAGCTACCAAGGAATAAATGGAAGGCTGGAAAATGGAACTGATCTTCCATGGAAATTGAAACAGAAGCAGATCTAGCACTAAATTAGAGCAAAGTCAGAAGGCAGACAACTGACAGGAAAACTGGCAAATCTCAACACCTCAATGGAGAGGGGGCCGTGACATTTTACAAATAGTCCACATTAAAAAAATTATTATTCCATTCAGTTACATAAATGAACTAAAAAAAAAAAAAATATAATTTCTTCTATGCTGACTTACCTTTCCCTCGACGAGAGTTTTCTACGACACTGACAGAGTAAGCCAACAAAAAGATATACTTGGGCTTGTGTTCTGGGCTTATTTTGCTGGATGGATTGTATAAATCATCCACAAGTAGGTCTGTGTGTGAAACAATCATGTATCAGTCCCATTTTGCATTTGACAGAGGCAAAAATATTTTATTAATTTTATATATAATAACATGAATTGGTTTGGTTTGGTTTGGTTTGGTTATGGAAGGCCCCAGTATCACTGCAATCGAATTAAAATCCATAATTGCTCAACCGCCCGTGCCAGCGTAATTACATGAATTGTGATTCAGTAATAAAACTTACCAAAATGGTTAAAACATTTGATGGATGGAGGGTTGGGGTTGTGGGTCATTACAACACACTATATAAAGAGTGTCATTTCACTTGTGTTTTCACATTAAGTAATGATTCTGGAATAATTAGTCTGTTAACAACATGTAAAGCACTGGAGTCTGTAGAAATGTGGTTTTACAGAAGAATGTTGAGAATACCATGGACAGTTAAGAAGAGTAATGAAAATGTTTTGAAAGAGGCCAAAGCAAAATGATAGCTAATTTCCAATATTAGGAAGAAACAATCATCATTTTTGGCCATGTAATGAGAAGAGAACAGCTGGAATATATTGTAACAACTGGGAAAATTATAAAACTAGGAGAAATACCTCTACTAGACATACAATCTTACATATATCTGGGCAGTAATATAGATAAAGAGGGAGGAACAGATAATGATACCAAAATAAGGATATCAAAAGCAAGAGGAGCTTTCATTGCACTGGGAAACATATGGAAATCCAAAGAAATTAGGTTAAATGCAAAAATAAAAATTGTCAACTCAAATTTTAAGTCGGTCCTATTATATGGCTGTGAAACATGGAGAACAACAAAATTGACAATCATGAAGATACAGACTTTCATTAATGGATGCTTACGCAGAATAAAAGGATGGAAATGGCAGGACAAAATCATTAACATAGAATTATGGAAATGTACCAGTCAAACACCAGTGGATAAAGAGATACAGCGAAGATGATGGCGCCGGACAGGACACACACTACGGAAGCAAACTTAGAGTATTACACAACAGGCCCTTTTCTGGAATCCCCAGGGGAAAAGACAAAGAGGAAGACCAAGGAATTCCTGGAGAAAACAGATAGAAGCAGAGATGAAGATGACGGGGAAGACATGGAATGATCTTAAAAGAATGGCAAAAAACAGAATGACTTGGAAAATGTTTGTTGAAGACCTATGCTCCACTGGGAGTTAAAAAGGTAGAAGAAGAAGAACTGGGAAAATTGAGGGACGAAGAAATAGAGGGAACCAAAGAGAAAAGATACCAGACAGCTTAAGAGAATGGCTTGGCAGAAGGTCAACAACAGAAATGATAAATAACTGTTGTGATCGAAAGTTGTGAAGAGACATGATCATCTACGCCAGCAGGCCCGGTACTTGTTGCTGATAGCAACATGTGCAATGCACCGTTCCTTAACTTTTTAGATTTTATAAAAGTTATCTTTTAAAAACACAAAATATAAAGAACTTAAATCCCTTCCACATGGCCTGCTTTAGAAAGTTGATAAACATCAAACGGCAAGACAAAACCCACAATCTTGCACATAGGTAATATCCTCAGCCTTGACACAACTCTGATGCATGCAAAAACCCACGGAGTAGGTCATAGAATCTCTATGCCGAAGTGTCGATTGCTAAAAATAGAATTATACAGTGAGTTGCAGAAAAGTAAATGTTGACCACGTGGACAAAGAAAACGCTTTAAAGATAAGCTCAAGATCTCATTAAAATGTTTCAATATTAATCTTGGCACAAGGGAAATTGTATCACAAGAAAAAACTATATGGAGTACACCACTTGATGTAAGCTACATCCTGTGAGAAAAAAATCAAAAGAATAGCAGCCAAACAACAGAGACAGGCTAGAAAGGCTCATGAAATGGATCCTCTTCCACCAGATGCTATAACACATCCAGACTGTCCTAGAAAGTACTGGGCTCACATCAGATTTAATAGTCACATTTGCACAAACAGTAAACTAAAGCATGCATGCATAATCTCAAAAACACAGATTTAATTATTGTACTAGTTGTCATGGCTCTTAAATGTAGTGATTTGAAAAAAATAATTCACAAGCCCTTTACTCTAAATGCTAAACTACATTTGCTGTATAAGAAAAAAGTAAAGTACCCCCCGTCACAAGGAGCCGCGATAGCTCAGTGGTTAGTGAACTGGACTACCACGGACAAGGGGTAGGGTTCAATCTCAACCGACGGCTCCGGGTTCACCCAGCCTTAAATGGGTACCGGATTTTTTCTGGGAAAGTAAAGCAGCACGGGCGTAATACCGACCACATTACCCCAAAAATCATGTGCTGAAGGTCTGTAAAATATAGGGTCACTAACACCATATTTCCCTATATGCCACTTGGCGTGACAGGGGTACTTTACTTTTACCCCCCGTCACGCCAAGTGGCGTATAGGGAATCTGGTGTTAGTGACCATAAATTTTACAGACCCTCTGCACATGATTTTTGGGGTAATGTGGTCGGTATTACACCCGTGCCGCTTTACTTTCCCAGAAAAAAATCCAGTAACCCATTAAAAGCTGGTTGAACCGGAAGCCGTCGGTTGGGATTGAACCTTGTCCTTTGTAGTCCAGTTCACTAACCACTGAGCTACATTTGCTGTATTCTCTGATTATAAAGCTTCACTTTCTCCCTCAAACTCAAATCAATAAACATTACACTTTTTAAAACTTGACATATGTGTCAGTCATCATAAGCCAGATGTAAACTAATATTCAGGTACAGAAGAACTCATTCTTTTTACATTTCTTTGTCACTTGTAAATGCCTAGTGCTATTGCATTTAGCAAATACTAGTGTCGACTTTAGGTTTTCATACGCACAAGCAAATAAGAGTTAATGGCAAGTTTTACTATTTTGCTGATTGTCATCTGAAATATTGTTCTCAATCTGCTGTAAGAGCAGGTCTGAGTTGTACGGGGATGACTTTGTTTACTGGGCCACAATGTTTTTATATCTCATAGATATATTGCCTTTTCTTATTGTTGTGTACATTCACATTGTTTTTATATCACACACACATATATATGTATATTGTGCCTTGTCTTATTTTGTGTACATTCACATTGTTTTTATATCACATATATATATATTTTTCAGCACTGGTTTGCCTTCCCTCTCGATCCCTACCCAGAGGCAGACTACACTGGTTAGTTCTAGTTTACTGATCGAGGTGCACATAGTCAGCTATGAGTTGCTGACCACTTTCAGCCCTAGAGCTAACAAGCACACAAATTCACTGCCCTTCCTTTTGAACCTTACTATCATACCTAGAAATTCAGGAAGTCTTATCAATGCAACTGGTGGTCCCTCTCCTTCAGAGTACATTTTGTAAAGCTGAAAAGAATATTATGAATCAGATCATATTAAGGTCACATTAAAAAGAAAAGTAAGAAATGCTGAAAGATGATAAACTAAATAAATAATTATAGTGAGGAATAAAATGACTAAGTTATTTAAAGATGTGATAGGTATTGAGTTATTTTGCAGTGTGGAGGCAATTTCCGGTCTGTCTCTTCCCTGTCGATATATCAGAATGTCATCAGCAAAAGTCATAGTTCTTCCCCTCCCATCCAGCTGTTATCCCGTGATCATTATTGTGTACATGTTAAATAGAACTGGTGAGCCTTGTGGCAGCCCTGGACAAATAGATGTTGGCTCAGATGACCAACTTCCACATCTGAGTATCACCTTCCTCTGAAACAGTGCTGCAGCGATTCATCTGATGGGGATGAACGCCTTTCAAGTTATTGTTAGTGACTTTTAGGATTGCTCAACTACTGTTCATGATTCACATCCATAAGGCAACATTGGTTCTACATAGAAGTGAAAGACAATTTATACTATTAAACTCAAGAAAAAATAAGAACATAAAATAAGAAAATAGTACAGAAAACTCACTACAGACACATCTGCTGGATTGAGAGCCTGCCTTGATAGCATTGAGGAAAGCGCTTGACATGCCCTTGGGTATTCACTGGCATGTGCTAATGCTACTGTTATTGGAGTAACTTCAAGACCTCTGTGGATATATGGATGCTTGAATTAAAATACTATAGTTCATTCACAAATTCATGCCCACAGAGTTTATTAATTATCTCGGAAACTGTTTGATGAATTTCTGTAATTCTTTTTTGTGAAATCTTATTTTGTCACCGACCTTCAGTCTGATTTTTAGCCCTACTGTCATGCATTTAGGAAAGATTTTTGCTTATTTGAGGTATATACAAATATTTTCTTGCTTGTCCTAAATATTAGGATATTACAATACCCACATTTGTTGTAATGAACTCACCAATTAAAAAGGCAAATTTCACGTGCACACCACACAGTCTTAGCACCGTTTCGCACTCTTAACTTGTAAGACGCGCGCCACTCTGAGGTTTTTTTTCGTCATTTCATTTCAGGTTTCTTGTTAAATTGGTCCAGAGGCGTATTTTGACAAAATATTTACTATTAATGAATATTCCAGTATGTGTGATCATTTGTAAGCTGTTGTGAAGTGACTACTTGATTTTTAAAACCATGAAGAGTTTAAAGTGTAAATTCATCACCATGCAAAAGGTAACTGTATTATTGTACATGCACTTCCGCAAGGAATCTAAAAGGGGTTGGTTATATTACTATTCAATGTAATACGGATACGCCTTTGGCTTGCATTGTTAGAAAATTAACATAATTTACAGTAAAATCTAATGTTTAAAGCACACGGTTAGATATTTTCCTAAAATTATATAACAAAAACTGATTTGTACAAAATTCAGACTACCTTTGTACTTAAATGTTATAAAATCTGAAGGTCGGTGAAAAAATAAGATTTAATGAAAAAGAATTACAGAAATTCATCAAACAGTTTCCGAAATAATTGATTAACTCTGTGGGCACGAATCTGTGAACGAACTATATACATTATAAAAATAAAATACAGTGTGCGTTTGTGTGTGCATTTATATTATATATAATAACAGGTACTTGATGGTGATGATATATATATATATATATATATATATATATATATATATATAAAAGACTATTTACTTTGAAATTGCTGCCCTCTGCAATTCTTGGCAAAGCCTTCTCATGTTTGCTCCCCCTTTTGGTTCCTCTGCTGTCAAGTGCATCATCAACTGGCTGTACAAGTAAGTATGTTCTCCATGGCAGACCATTTTCTGTCAGAGAAAATATTTGGGATAAACAAGTGCTGACATGTGAAATAATAAGAGAAGACAAAAAGTGTATTTATTTAAAAAGAAAAATACTAATAATAATAGGTGTATTTACTGGCTGAATGATTTAAAAAAACAAAAGATGCACTTCTCTATAGACATTGGCTAGATAAAGTTTGTCTGACCCCTCACATTTTTTTATTTAACTTCAACTAAAAAAAAAAAAAAAAAAAAAAAAAAAAAAAAAAAAAAAAGTAAAGAGCCCCCGTCACACCAAGTGGCATATAGGGAATATGGTGTTAGTGACCATAAATTTTACAGACCTTCAGGACATGATTTTTGGGGTAATGTGGTCGGATATTACGCCGTGCCGCTTTACTTTACCAGAAAAAAATCAGGTACCCATTTAAGGCTGGGTGACCCTGGAAACTGTCAGTTGGGATTGAACCCTACACCTTGCCATTTGTAGTCGAGTTCACTAACCACTGAGCTATCGCAGCTCCCTAACTTCAACTAAGTGAGGTACTTTTTCTCTTCACCTCTCTGCATGCCACCTGTCACAATCTTTTGCAGCCATCTCATTGCCTCATACCATGTAGAGAGGCATCTTTGATGCAGCCATCTCATTGCCTCATATCACATAGAGAGGCATCTTTGATGCAGCCATCTCATTGCCTCATACCATGTAGAGAGGCATCTTTGATGCAGCCATCTCATTGCCTCATATCACATAGACATCTTTTATGCAGCCATCTCATTGCCTCATACCATGTAGAGAGGCATCTTTGATGCAGCCATCTCATTGCCTCATATCACGTAGAGAGACATCTTTGATGCAGCAATCTCATTGCCTCATACCATGTAGAGAGGCATCTTTGATGCAGCCATCTCATTACCTCATATCAAGTAGAGAGACATCTTTGATGCAGCCATCTCATTGCCTCATATCATGTAGAGAGACATCTTTGATGCAGCCATCTCATTGCCTCATACCATGTAGAGAGGCATCTTTGATGCAGCCATCTCATTGCCTCATACCATGTAGAGAGGCATCTTTGATGCAGCCATCTCATTGCCTCATACCATGTAGAGAGGCATCTTTGATGCAGCCATCTCATTGCCTCATATCACATAGACATCTTTTATGCAGCCATCTCATTGCCTCATACCATGTAGAGAGGCATCTTTGATGCAGCCATCTCATTGCCTCATATCACGTAGAGAGACATCTTTGATGCAGCAATCTCATTGCCTCATACCATGTAGAGAGGCATCTTTGATGCAGCCATCTCATTACCTCATATCAAGTAGAGAGACATC
Organism: Megaustenia siamemsis; assembly: GCA_032433765.1. NCBI lineage: Eukaryota > Metazoa > Mollusca > Gastropoda > Stylommatophora > Ariophantidae > Megaustenia > Megaustenia siamemsis. Next base: position 68,684,873 of record JAVIAB010000106.1, on the reverse strand, counting down.
TTTGATGCAGCCATCTCATTGCCTCATATCATGTAGAGAGACATCTTTGATGCAGCCATCTCATTGCCTCATACCATGTAGAGAGGCATCTTTGATGCAGCCATCTCATTGCCTCATACCATGTAGAGAGGCATCTTTGATGCAGCCATCTCATTGCCTCATACCATGTAGAGAGGCATCTTTGATGCAGCCATCTCATTGCCTCATATCATGCAGAGAGGCATCTATGATGCAGCCATCTCATTGCCTCATACCATGTAGAGAGGCATCTTTGATGCAGCCATCTCATTGCCTCATACCATGTAGAGAGGCATCTTTGATGCAGCCATCTCATTGCCTCATACCATGTAGAGAGGCATCTTTGACGCAGCCATCTCATTGCTTCATACCATGTAGAGAGGCATCTTTGATGCAGCCATCTCATTGCCTCATACCATGTAGAGAGGCATCTTTGATGCAGCCATCTCATTGCCTCATACCATGTAGAGAGGCATCTTTGATGCAGCCATCTCATTGCCTCATATCATGTAGAGAGGCATCTTTGATGCAGCCATCTCATTGCCTCATACCATGTAGAGAGGCATCTTTGATGCAGCCATCTCATTGCCTCATATCATGTAGAGAGGCATCTTTGATGCAGCCATCTCATTGCCTCATACCATGTAGAGAGGCATCTTAGATGTTTGAAGTGCACAGAGACTCCTCAGTCTAATCCCTCTAGCAAGCTCACCATAAATAATGTCTTTTGAAATTCTACCAATTTCCATGTGTCTCACAGGAACTAAACCAGTGTAAACAACGTTGCTTTAAGAATGCATATGGACAAAGGATGTTACCTTCTTCGATAACTTTCATTTTGAAAAATGGTCTTACTAAGTGTACTCAACACATAATCTTATATATAATGATCTCAGTGTTCATTGTTAAGATATTATTTTCCCATACTCTTGGAGTAAATTTAAAATATATATGTGTTAAGATGAACATAACAACTTTCACTCACACAGGTATGTCTAATATAATGTTAGCATATTATTATTCTCCCGTGTGTGTGTTACCGGGGCCTAATTATGTGGGAAGTAAAGAATAGTGACACTGTGACCTTCCAGGCATGTCGTAAAAGGCGACTAAGGAGATTGATCGATGGCTTGACAAGCTGTCATTGTAAAAAGCATTGTTATGGAAACAGAATATAGATTTTAGAAGCAGTGATCTCTGCAATATGTGCCATTTTGGCACGCAAGGTTTCTGTTTTTGAGATTGTAATTCTGCCCTATGTGCCATTTTCGGCTCGAAAGGACAATAGATAGATAGATATTATTATTGGTTCTACATTCATTTCTAAACAGCACATTATCAGGTAAAATAGCTCAGGCACACCTGAATAAATCCAAGTAGCAAATATTTACATTTGGATGTGCATTAAATAAACAAAATGGAATTTCTGTGCTCTATATATTTTCATTAAAAATACTTTTCAGCAAAGTAGAAAATATATATTGTAAAATAAGCATAGTTTTTGTACTCTAATGATATTGGGGCTAGGTAAGCGTAATTTTTGTGTTCCATGGTCTGTTGATCAGAGATGTGTGTGATCTACTAAATTGTTGGCAATAAATATGTGGACTAGTGATGTGGTCTAGTATTCTGTAGACCAATGGATCTGTGGTTCAGTGATCTGCGACTCAACATTTTTCTAACTAGTGATCCAATTTGGTCGTTTCAAAATATTTTGAAGGTGTTTAAAATTCCATATCTCTGCAACCAATTGATTGATAATGCTGAAATTTTGCATATGGTCTTGTGATTTTTTGGTCCCAAGAAGTACATTCATTTCCTCACCAACAAACGTATAGTTTTAAATATTCTTTATTTGAAGTATACAAATTTAAGGCATTTTGGTCAAACCATATATTTGGAGGAATTACCGCTTCATATGAGTGAGCACCCACGGACTTGTCATCTTGAACGTAATGCGCGCCAATTTCCCTGTTTTAAGCACTAAAAAACACATAAAACGCGTCATAGTTATAATTGTATATCCGGTGCATCCCATTTCCTGTCGTTTTGTTGTGATTTATGTGCAACGGCGTATCCTAATTATTGGGTAATTTCGTTAAATTTGTGATCTGTTAGTCAATGGGTATAAAAGTAAAGTTCCTTACATTGCAATCAGTGGCAATAAAGGTGTATAAATATTTTTGCATAGAAGCTAAGCATGGAAAACTGTATCGAAGCATCTCAAAGCCAGAAAAGAGAACTATTCACGCATTGGGTATAAGCAAACGCTTTTTCAAACAAGTGCTTAAAGCTAACGGAGTGTCCAGTTCAATCAAGACTAGGACGCTAGGAAGAAAGAAAGTAGTAGATAGTTTTGACAAGGAAGTGATTAGAAGAGCAATTTGTAAAATGTTCGATTCCAAAGAAACTGTGACTTTAAGAAAACTGAAAATTCGACTGAGAGCAGAAAATGACATTGTTGTGTCGAAAACAACATTATGGAGAACTGTTAGAAGCATCGGTTTTACGTTTAGAAAGTACGATAGTGGTAGAAATGTCATCTGCGAGAAGCCGCACTTAGTTTCTATGAGGAGTAAATATTTACGTGAAGTACGAGAAATGCGTAACCAAGGTTATGATATTGTATTTCTAGATGAATCTTGGATAAATTCTCACCACACAAGTGCAAAGGAATGGCAGTTATCAGATGGAAGTATTAAAAGATGTGTACCCACTGGAAAAGGACAGCGTATTATAATGGCACATGCAGGCAGCCGAAAAGAAGGGTTGGTGAAAAATGCAGAACTTATATTCACCTCTAATTATACTGACAACAGGGACTATCACACCGAGATGAATGGCCATATATTTAGAGAGTGGATTGAAAATACTCTTCTTCCAATTCTAGACAGACCATCCTGTCTGGTAATGGACAACGCGTCGTACCACAACGCTGTGGCAGAAGAAGACAAAATTCCTACATCTACCAGTACAAAAGATGTTATAAAGATTTGGCTAAGAAAGGAAGGAATTCCATTTAACGAGGGATTTTTGAAACCTGAATTACTGTCACTTGTTAAGAAATCGCAAAAGACCAAAGTATTCCAAATAGACAAAATCATTCAACAGCATGGTCATACGTGCTTGAGACTGCCCCCTTATCATCCACAATTAAACCCCATTGAACTCGTTTGGGCAAAAATTAAAGGGCAGGTGGCAGCTGAGAATACAAGTTTTAAACTATGCGATATAAAAGGACTGACATATGCTGCTCTATCACAGATTGACAAAGATTTTTGGTGCAAATGTGAAGATCATGTCTTAAAAGAAGAAAATGACTATTGGAAAAAAGATGGACTATCGTTCGTTCAGCCCAGATTAGTAATCAATATGTTAGACTCCTCTGATTCAGAATAAATGAAATAATAATGGACGTTTTTATATGTCCGCATGATCAATCTTTAGCTAAAGTTGATAACGTTTTGAAAATGTAAAGATTCTTGATATGTGTACTGCAGGCATGCAAAGAAACTAAATCACTTTCATATGTCTTGTTTACGTAAAATAATGAAAGTCACATGGAAAGACATAAAACGAACAATGTAGCTCTTTACAGTGAAGAGGATCCCGTGCTTACATCGGACTCTTTAGTCACATGCGTACCCATAAACAATAACTTTGCTTGATATGTCATGCTCGTTATCGCTCGCAACGGATAATTAATTTTTTAAAATGTATTCTTTGTTGTATATTGTTTAAATAGTTTTCATTAATGGAACTGTTTATACGCTGATTTGTTTTAGACCGTCTGTAAAGGCTATAACATTGACATTCTCATAGTATTTTAAAGAAAGTAAACAATAGAAAGTAAACAGTTGATAAACGCCTCCAACTTTCAAGTTGTGTAGAGACGCCTATGTCGAGAAGCTGATTTCCATTAATGTACGGTAAATTATTTTCTCCAGGAGCAAAAAGATCCGTAAATTCACTGAGATCAAAGGAAAGTGCTGCTTCATGATGAAGCATACTTCCTACATCATTAAATTTTGTGAAATCGGTGGGACCTTGGAAAAACAAGGCCAGATGCAAAAAATCAAGTTTGTAAGTGCAGGGAAAGAGGAGATATTTCATGTTAATCGTGAACATTTAGATTTGAAACGACCAATAGTTATTTTTTATTTATAGATGCGTAGTCTAGTGATTTGTACACTAATAGTTCAACAAATAAAGGGTCCTAACTAAAAAAAAATCATCCTCAATGATGCAAGGACAGTCATACAAGTAATATCAAGCAAGAAACAAGAGACTCATTCAGGAAATAAAGAACATATGCACACTGTCAGTAAAGACAGATCTAGTCTTGCAGTGGATACAGCACACCATTGTATTCCTGGAAATGAGAAAACATATAAAGTAGGAGGGAGCTTTCAACAATCCCACCAGCCAGACAGGACTCTGTAGCTTTGCAATCTGAGACTGCGAACAGACAAACTCCAGAGGACTGCAGCACTATCAACACCCTAAAAACACAAATAAGGCCCACAGAAACAACCCTGCATGGCAAATTATGGAGAACCAGTGAAGTCCTCAAATGTACCATCTTGCTTTTGACCCACGCTGGTCTAAACATCTAAATGCATGGCTACAGTTGATAGCTGAAGAAGATGGACCCCCGAGGGAAAAAACTATGGCCCACAGAAATAACCCTGCATGACAAACTATAGGAGACCTGTGAATACCTCAAATGTACCATCTTGCTTGTGACCCACGCTGGTCTAAACATCTAAATGTATAACTAGCTGATCACTGAATAAGAAGTGCACTAGTTGTCTGTGTTCTAAAGATCTGTGAGCTAGTCTTGTGTTCCTTGTTTTAGTGTTTTGTGGTGGACTAAGATCTAGTCATCTGTGAGTAAATGATTCTGTGGTCAAGGAATTCCATACTGTAAATTCTGGGAGATGTTTTTCCAGTGCTTCCTCTCCTCCTTCTAAAAATGTAGCAATAGATGTCTTCAGAACACGAGTGAACACTTCAATCTGGTGACAGGCTGTTGATACTGAAGTTATTTCTCCCTGGAAACCAGCATCAGATATCATCTGTAGAAAAAAAAGTAAAAAGAAAGAAATATAATTTGTAAGTCCAAAGTTTTACCTGCTATTTACACAAGTTTATTATGTTCATCAACAAAAACAACAACAAAGTCTCCTACCTTAATTGTAAAATTAAGAAACAAGCAATCAGGGTACTGCTCTGCCAATCTGTAGAAAACACTACGCCAGGTTGGCTGTTGAATCATCTCAGGCAGCCATTCAGGCATCTGTAGAGAGATTAATAAAATATAATTATAACTGAATAAATACATATAATTTTGCGGTTGCGACTATTATACTTCAAAAATAATAGTATAACTTATAAATGTTTTAATTGTTTATACTCAGGTGTAAGGCAAAGTGTTCCAGGAATCTGTTCAAATTGAGAGCTGTAGGAACAACAAATAATCTCCTTCTCTCCCCAAAGAAGAAACGTAATTTGGACTAATATGATTTTTGAGTGTCAGTCAGCTATTATTTATTTAAACTACTATAATAATACTGTTCATAGCAGGAAAAACAAATCCTTTCACCATATTAGTCTAGCTCGATTAGGGTACAAGATGACAAATAGACAAAGTGTTCGTGAATGTTTATGAGAAAAACATGTGATACTAACTGGTGTGTTTATTGAAAATCATGTGGAGGATAAAGATGAAGCTATGACAGGTCTAGCAAACTGCTCTAAAAGAGAAGAACATTGCAGGAATGGCGGATACTAACTGGAGTGTTTATTGAAAATCATATGGAAGATAAAAATGAAGCTATGACAGGTCTAGTAAACTGCTCTAAAAGAGAAGAACATTGCAGGAATGGCGGACGGTGAACATGACACTATAGAGCTCACAATAGAAGTAATAAAGTGACCCTGTTGAGCATCTGTGGCTTAGGAAATAGAGTAGTAGAACTTGTCTTTCATGAAAGATAATAATATAACAGTTATTGGTATAGCAGAGGTTGGAAAATAAGGAACCAGTAGTAAATTCAGGTTCAGGAACTAGTGAAAACCAAATAGTACCACTAGGGGATTCATCTTTCTCCTCATTTTGGTGAATGCTGTCTACAAAATACATACATATGAAAATAGATTAATAAAAATAAGATGAAAAGACAGCACCAAAACAACTGTAATACAAGTATACATTCAACCATGCAATAACATCCTACAGTGAAGAAACAAAAAATAAATATTTTAGTAAATTTTCAAATATCCTATTATAAATGAAAAAGATGAATTAACTTTTATGGGGGATTTCAATGACAGTAGGAGAAAGGACACTATCATAGAAAATGCATTTTAAGGACCATCTATAATGACAAACAGAAAATTAACAATAGCAGGAAGAGATTACTAAGTCTTTGTACAGAACACAGACTCTTTATAACAAATATCTTCTTCAAACATTGACTACTCCACATACGGACATAGTACAAATGAGATGAACCCCAACAATCATACCAAATAGATTTTATCTTGACAATGTTAACAAAGAGAAGATTTTTTACACATGCCAAAGTATTACCAAACCTGAGTCTTGAAACAGATCATTGACCAATTGTATTGCATCTCTGACATTTAGCATGCTATAAACTCATGTCGTCAATCTCAGAGTTAATTAATATCAACCCTAGATTACGATACCTATCTGTAACTCTCCCAGTTATGATACTGTAGTAAAAACTACCACCACATAAAAGTAACATTAGGTGTTCTAAAAACAGTAATTTCTCTGAACTCTTGGCACAGTCCGGTGAGTATACTAGGCAAAAAAAATGGGACTAAAAATTCCTGGCTCAGGTTGATTTAAAACCTGATTTTCACCTCATGGACGGGGGAGCAGAAGCGCCTGTGACCTGCGGTCGCAATAGCAGGGCCGGCGCACCATCAGCTGGCCAAGACCTAGCAGTTCTACCTCCTCATGGTCTCCCCCGGTAACAGTCTGCATCAAAACAGACTGGCTAACAGAAACTAGGATCGACGTGTTCCCTGTAGTGGTGGCTGTTACTGATTGAGGACCCAGTATTGCAGTACCTCTGGGCTGGACTAGTAGTTTCCCAGCGTAGCCTGGGACAGACGACCTCCAACCTCCAGTAAGAGCCGGAAATGTCAAGAAAGCCATTACGACCCGCCACATCTTATGAGTCAAAGGGCAAACATGCTCGTATCAACTCGTGGTAATCTGTTAATAACAACAACACCTCATGGACCGGATGTGTTACAATGTCTATCAGTATGGTCACAGCAAATCGGCCAGTGACCTACTAGCATTATTTGCCATATTTCCCAAGTCACAAAGGGTTGTTTGATGTTTGCCGATGACCTGGAAATTTCCCTGGTGACAGGGAAAATAAAAACCAAAAAAAAAGAAAGGACCAATTTCTTAAAATTTTTTTTTTTTTGCATTAAATGATGCATCTCATGACGACCCCCACCACACACTCTCACATACACACAAAATTTCCAACAGCAGTGAAAACAAATTAAACACTCATGGGTCGCCGAAAGTGATAATAAGGAAGGGACACAGAGGGGATAATGTTTGAATATGGAAAAATGTCAAATTTTGAGAAATGTGTGTTTTGATTCAGTAAATTTTATTACAGTATCGTAATCTCGGGTTAATAAATTAAATGATGAAAACATTAAATCATGTACAAGACAGGAAATGGAATAAGCATTCTATCAACAGACAGAAATCTTGAGAAGATATGAAAACTACCACTTCTAAACACACTAGAAACCAAATGTGCAACCATAAAGAAATTTAGAATAAGAAAAGAAAGAAGAGTGTTGCGGAATGATCAATTTACTGAGGCAGTCACTGAGAAGGAGACCATTTATAAAAAGTGGGTACAAACAAGTAATGAGACAAATTACAGCAAATATTAAAAGGCCAGAAATAGAAATAATGTCAACAAAATCATTAAACCTCATCAAGGCCAGCTCCTTGTCGTGGGGATGGGGCTTAACAGTCACCAGGGACTGAAAAACTAAGACTGGCCAGGCCTTCCTACAACCGAGCAAGACCACAGTCTGCTCTAGCAAGTTCAAGTGCTGAAGTCGGAGGCAACCAGCCAAAAGGCGCACAACAATCAGGATGCCACGCACTCAACGCATATGGAAGTATGTCTATAACCGCAAATCGATATGGCACTCGCCCTGTGATGGGCACTCAGGCAGGTGCAGTGCCGGGCCCTCAGCCTCGAAAGGGCCCAACCTCTATTACTGGATGTCCTTCTCAACCGCCCTGTGGAGTCAGGGGGCGAGAGAATAGAGCTACTGGCCAATCCAAAATAAGACCACTAAAAATAATGCACTGGAATGCTGAAGGCATCAACAGCAAAAGAGATGGGTACAGTAAAAAGATAGAATTAGAAAATATCCTGCATGAAGAACAAATAAGCATATGCTGTTTGCAGGAAACCCATCTAAACAACGACATAGCCTTGAAGATTAGGGGATACCAGTGCTACCGATCTGACAGAATAAATAGACAAAAGGGTGGAATACTGACTCTTGTAAGGAACAACATTAATGCATGTCAGATTGAAGTGTATATGGATGGGGCGGAATATCAAATACTGCGCCTCAGGACAGGAAATACAGACTTCCATCTACTTAACTACTACTGTCCGAGTGACCGCCCACTAGCACTAGACACAATTACATTAAAAGAAAGAATAATTGTATGTGGAGACTTTAACAGCCACTCACAGAGCTGGGGCTATGAACATATGGACAAGAGAGGTGAAGAGCTTGAAAATTGGCAGGATGACAATGGGCTTATACTATTAAACCAGGCAACAGATCCACCAACATTCTACTCCAGATCATGGCATACCACATCTACACCAGACCTTGCTTTCCATTCACCAGACCTGGATTGGAATATCACACGAATTGTTGGGAAACAACTTGGAGGCAGCGACCACCGACCAGTCTTTTAGTGGTGCAAAATGAGGCCATCAGGGAGAGCAGCACTCTCTCCAGATGGAATTACAAAAAGGCAGACTGGAAAATGTATCAACACTACACCAGTGTACTGACTAAAGATATAAATACAGATAGAGACATCAACAAAATAGTTGATGAATTCAGTAGACTAATAATACAAGCTGCCAGTGAAACAATACCTAGAGGGGCACGGAAACACTACAAACCATACTGGAGTAGTGAACTAGAGGAACTGCACAATGACATGGAAACATCTCGAAAGCAAGCAGAAAATAACCCTTGCCAAGAACACCACAACAACTACCAGCATGCTAAAGCCAAATTTCAACAGGCTAAACTACAAGCCAGACGGAGAAGCTGGAAAGAGAAAACAGAGTCCTTGAATCTTGAACGAGACACAAGAAAAGTGTGGAAGCTTGTAAAACAGCTGAATGATGAGGGTACAGAAAGGAACACCAAAATTACACTGAAGAAGGATGGAAACATTCTAACAGGTAAACATGCAGCAAATTACTTTGCAGACTCCTTTGCAAATGACAATAATATTGAAATTAGCCTAGAAAAACGACAAGAGACCCGTCTAAAACAACAAAATGCAAGACAAGAAGAGACCACACATGAAGTCATGGAAACACCCATTACACAAAGAGAGCTAGAGCTGGCAATATCCAAATTAAAAATGAAAAAGTCACCAGGCAATGATGGAGTGTCCAATGAAATGATTAAGAACTTGGGAACTGCAGCTAAAGCAAAACTACTGCAGATCTACAACATTTGCTGGATCACAGGTAGAGTGCCACAGGCATGGAGAGAAGCAATTATGATACCATTACTAAAGCCAGGAAAAGATAGTTCAATGACATCCAGCTATAGACCAATCAGCCTTACAAGCTGTTTGTGTAAAACAATGGAACGTATAATCAATCTCAGACTGCAGTGGTACCTGGAAATTGAAAATCTCCTTGTCCCACAACAAGCAGGCTTTAGACAGTGTTACTCTACCGAAGATCAAGCAACCTATCTTTCCCAGGAAATCGAAGATGCGTTTCAAGAAAAGAAACTGGTACTAGCAGCATGGATAGACCTAAAGAAAGCATTTGATAAGGTATGGAAGGAAGGGCTTCTGAAGAAACTGAGAAATTATGGAGTAAATGGCAGGATGTACAAATGGGTCAAAGCATACCTGCATAACAGGAGAGCCAGAGTGCAACTGGATGGTCTTAAGAGTAAGAAGGTCTTATTGCGCCAGGGCGTTCCACAAGGAGGGGTACTATCTCCAACACTTTTTCTGATCTACATCAATGACCTAGTTACTGAACTACCACATGGCATCAAAGTGGCAATGTATGCAGATGACTTGGTAATGTGGTGCACAGAGGAGTATGCAACAGTGGCCTCCAAATTGCTACAAAGAGCTATGAATGCACTGAATTCATGGACAAATAGATGGTGTATCAGCATCAATACAGACAAATGCAGTACTACACTTTTCACACTCTCCCCAAAACAAAAAGCAGGAGCCATCTACATAAACAATGAGCCTGTGAAAGAAGACATACAAGCTACATATCTCGGAGTTACATTTGATAACAAACTATCTTGGAAACAGCAGATAAATAAGGCAACCCAAAAAGCAAGGAGAAAATTGGCTATTCTAAGAAAGTTGTGTGGAACCACATGGGGTGCGAGTGGGAAAATACTCAGTAAAGTTTACCAACAGAGTATACGCCCACATTTAGAATATGGATCATCCGCATGGTGCTCAGCATCAAACACCACATTGCAAGAACTGGATAAAGTACAAAACCAGGCACTTAGGGTCATCACAGGAGCAATGAAATCAACACCAATATTGGAGATGGAGAAATTGTGGAGGATACCAGCACTGAGAGAACGGAGGGACACAAAGGTGCTGATACAGGCAGAAAAATGTGTATGCATGCCGAGACATCCAATGAAGGACAGATTCCAAAATCTTGCATTGGGACGACTTAAGAGAAGCAGCTTTATCCACCAAGCCAAGCGTATTAGTAGACAAACACCAGACATGCCAAGAGTTGTTAAACCCCTTCTGCCCATACCAGAACAGACTCCCTGGACAGATGAATCAGGATTATCAGTTCAAATACGGACAGAAGTGAAAGGAATAGTTGACAAAGAGGAACAAAATAGTCTACAGCGAAAAACAATAGCTCTCAGTTTCCTGGATGAAGAATACCCACAAGACCTATGGATTCGTGTGTACACAGATGGATCAGCACAGAATGCAGTAAAGAATGGGGGAGCAGGTGCATATATAGAGTACCCAAATAACACTAGGGATATGGATAAAATAGCAACAGGGAAATATTGTCACAATTATGATGCAGAAATACAAGCAATAAAGTTGGCAATAGAAAAACTGCTGAACAGTAATCTTAGCCCACAGCCTGTAGTGTTTTTGACAGATGCAAGATCAGTACTCCAGGCACTACAATCCAGAAAATTACCCCATCTGCAGACCTTATTGACTGAACTCTGCAAGCACCACAGGGTTGCCCTGCAGTGGATCCCGTCTCACTGTGGAATACCAGGAAATGAGAAAGCAGATCAGTTGGCAAAGGAAGGTTCAACAGGCACACAACTAGATACACCAGTTACATACCATCATAAGAAACAGATAATCAAATCAATCAGAGGACCACAAGCCCCAAATCAGGATGCCTTTCATAATATGAATAGATATGAACAAGTTATCATTATACGCCTAAGAACAGGACACAATCGACTCCATAGTCACATGTATACAAAATTCAAGATCGGCACATCAACTACTTGTACATGTGGACAGGCACCCCAGACTGCTGAACACATACTTCAAGACTGCACTGAATATAGTAGACTGAGGAAAATCCATTGGCCCATAGATACAACACTACAGACAAAACTATATGGGCCACTGCAAGAATTACAAAAGACAGTAAAATTTATACAGGAAACGACATTGCAGATATAGACAATACTTCAGGCGAACGAAAGATAGATAGATAGAAAATCATTAAACTTTTCAAGGGTGAATCATGGGAAAAACTTCACAATTCTGATAAATAAACTGTGCACAAAGACCTCAAAACATTTTTACAAAAATATCAGAGCTAACTACATACAAATAAAAACTTAAATTCTTCCACAACAATAAATGACATAGTTGAAAAGCCATTATTTAACAAAGCCAACCCACACATAAGCAACCTGACAGAAGTAACGATTACACCTACGCCCCAATGCTAATTCGAACCATTTATACTAGAAGAATTGGGGAAGTAATAAACAAGAGCATAAAAAATAAAGCTAGAGGAGTTGATAATAGACCAAGTGACATCGTCAAAGCTTGTCAGAAAGCTGGAGTAGAGTGGCTAATGAAAATCTTTAATCAGATATTGCAGGAAATAAAAGTACCACTTGAATGGCAATAAGGTATTGTCATGTGATGAGTTTGTTCTATAAGATTGTTTTTATAGGGGAGAGAATAAATGTGGTAATTTTAATCTGCAAACCAGGATTACAACTACATGATTGTTACTACATTAGTTTGAGCAAGATATTTTCTGTAGGAAAGGAGAATAAGATCTGTGCTACTTACATTGCCATCAGTGTTAAAAATAGAATCAGCTTTCTTGGGATCGAAATGCTTTATAACCATGTCTGTCATGTGGTTCTCTACTAGAGTTGTCACTTCACTTTGGGCAATACCTTGTATGTGTATAGAATGCGTAAGCAATAATTAGTGACGTAATGACAAGGAGTAAAGGCATCAAAATGTATAGAGATTTGAAGCTGCTGTAAAGCTGATGATAATAATGACCATTTAAAAAAAAAAATAAAAAAGTGATATGTTAACAGCTTTACGTAGATGAGAAACAAAACAAAAGTCAGTTAGATTTCTGTGTATATCCTTACATATTTCTAGAGTTGTTGTTTATTGTTCCAGCTGAAGGCCTACTTGGCCGAAACGTCGTTCAACTATTGTTTTGTTCCTCGCCTATGTAGAGCTGTTCATCATCATCATCGCGTGCCTTCTCCGCAACGAAGGTTGGCTACCATGGATCGCCATTCTACTCTGTTTCTTGCTTTGATGATGCAGGCTAACATAGATTGACTTGTCCATCTTTTGATGTTACTCGCCCATGTTAGTCTTGGTTTGCCTCTGCCTCTTTTACCTTGTATTTTCCCTTCCAATATTACTTTTAGTAGGCTGTTGTGTCTTTTAACATGCCCCAAAAATTTCATTTGTCTTGTCTTAATTGTATTTAGTAGTTCTCTTTTATTTTCAGTTGTTTTAAAACTTCATCGTTTGTTATCTTTTGTTTCCATCCAATTCTACCTATTCTTCTATAAATCCACATTTCAAAGGCTTCAATTTTCTGTTTTCTTGTCTAATGTCCATGTTTCTGCACCATACAGGAATATTGAGAAGACGTAACATTTTGCCATTCTTAGTTTCAGCCCTGTTGATATTTGTTTTGTTGTGAGCATGTTTTTCATGGCATTAAAATTACTTTTTGCCATACCTATTCTTTTGTTTATTTCAGGTTTGCATTTTCCATCATTGGTTATAGTATGTCCCAGGTAGTTGTAGCTCTGGACTGTCTCCAGATGTATTCCCTCAACTGTGATATTTAATTATAGGTGTTGAGAATTTTCTTTGTTTATGATCATAGTTTTAGTCTTTTTGATATTCATTTCTAGTCCATATTTTTTGCTTGTTATGTTTATCACATTAAGCAATTGTTGTAGGTCTTTAGGATTTTATTGTAGAGCTGTTACCATGCCATTTTTGTTGTTGTTGTTGACATAATGACAACAGAGTTGAAAAATGGGGTTTGATCGGATTAATTAAGTTACAAAACTGATGAACCCCAGGAACAGTGGGCTAGATGACTTGAGAACAACCCTAGACCAGCTGTGCAACAACTTCCAGAAAGTGGTCATCCAGTGGATACCATCACACTGTAATATACAAGGAAAACGAATGGACAGACAAATTAGCTAAACAGGGAGGGAGATTACCACAAGAAAGCCATCTGGTCAGCTACGATGAAGCCAAATCCATCATCAAAGGCCAGTACCATGAAAAATGGAAACAAGAACACCCAAAGTATAATGAGAGGGATGGATACTTCCAACTATCAAGGAGGGATCAAGAGATCATACTTCGCCTACGCACCGGACACAACAGAATGAGAAACCACATGTTCAACAATCTCAAAATTAGGAACTACCAGCCTATGCCACTGTACCCTGGATAACGTGACAACAAAACATATTCTGCAGGATTGCCCCCAGTACAGAGATCTGAGAAGGACAATGTGGTCCACACCCACCTCCCTAGAAGAGAAACTATATGGGGCAACAGAATCACTTAAACAGACAGCTGCTTTCATAAAAGAGTCCGGAGCACTAGTCTGAATGAGCCATCATCGCAGAAGAAGAGGAAAAGAAGATGTAATGACAACAGAGTTGAAAAATGGGGTTTGATTGGATTAATTAAGTTACAAAACTGGTGACCTCAGAGGTTTCAAATATTTGTAGCATACAATTTTGTGCAAACTATATAGCAAAAGTTTAGGCTTGGGTCATTTCTCAAAACAAAAATTCTCTACAGTTCATCATCATCATCATCATTGAGTGCCATCTCCACATCGAAGGTTGGCTACATGGAGCACCATTCCACTCTGTCTCTTGCTTTGATGGTGCAGGTTGAGTTAGGATTCCTCTCCATGGTTTTCTCTGAAATAGTATGTGATGAGACTTCAATCTCTTTCATGGTGGTCAGCCACATTTGTCTTTCGTGTCCTGAATATGCCTCTTGTGTACCACACACTTTGCTGTTTTTGCTACAGTTCATAAACTGGGAAAAAAATTATGACAAAAATAATTTAATTAACTAAACTATGATTTACTAGACAAACAACCCAACAAAACAACTAAATACATGCCTGTCTGAATCAGCCAGTTTGCCATGACATTCACCATCCCAGCTATTGATGTAAAGTTAACAGACAACAACTCCACAACAGTTGATGGAGCACCTCCTGCTTGCAAGTATCTGAAAACAGAACATGTGAAGCAAGGACAGGATAAATGCACAGGGACAATAAAAAAAAATATTTGGTTCATGAGAAACATACAAACTGAACTCATGTGAACTGTGTTTTTTATCCTGATCGTGTTTCGATACTTCAATTGCTTATGATGAAAGATGATATTGTATGACGAGGGACAGTTCAGCCTGCGTTCACTTTCAGTGTCGCTTAGCCTTATGTCTTTTGGTGTGTGCTGTAGCTGCTATGATGAGAACTGCAGCTGCCTTTCTTTGTTTGGATCCTTCAATGAGGTGAGTTTTAATTCAGATGATTCTACTGGCACGGGCGGTTGAGCAATTATGGATTTTAATTCATTTGCAATCTTCATCCCAAAGTTGTGCTACCAATGCCAGACCTGGACCCTAGATGCAAGAACAATAAGAAAAATAACCTCTACTGAGATGAAATGTGTTTGACGAATGACAGGAAACAGTTTGAGAGATAAGATCAGAAATGAAGAACTAAGAAAAAAGCTAGGAATGGCCCCCGTCATAGAATATATAAGGAAACAACAGACAAAATGGTTTGGCCACGTGACAAGGCAGAAAGATCAAAACACAACACAACGAGCTTTCAGCAAACGTTGTGAGAACACCAGACCCAAGGGTCAACCACAAAAAAGATGGATCGATGGAATATTAGAAGCACTAGGAAACATGACAGCAGCAGAGACGAACAGAAGAGCAAAAGACAGCAAATTATATCTCCCCTCGACGCTGAAAAGCAGATGAGGAAGGAAAGAAGAAGAAGAATTCATTTGCAGTGATACCGGGGCCTTCAACTAACCATTACCATACAAACTGAATGATAAATTAAAGTTCAGGGAAAGGCTTGTTAAGTTTTATAGAGTGAACAAACATATGTTTGACTGTATTTACAATTTGAAGATCAGAGAAAAAAAAGGAATAAATAAATAAGAGGACTCAATAAGCAGGGGAAGTTGGCTTGATAAAAATTGTTACAAGAAATCCCATTGAATAACATTTAAAAAATATATTACTGTAAGTGAGAAAATGCCTCACTTACATGCAAAACAGATGTAATCATCATCAAGTACCAAGCCTGTTGGCATAGGTGATCGTGTCTCTCCAAAACTTTCGACTTGACAGTTATTTATCATTTCTGTTGTTAATCTTCTGCCAAGTCATTCTCTTAAGCTGTCTGGTATATCTTCACCCCTCAATTTTCCCAGTTGTTACAATATATTCCAGCTGTTCTCTTCTCATTACATGGTCGAAAAATTATGATTGTTTCTTCCTTATATTGGATATTAGCTCTCTTTTTCCTTCAGCCTCTTTCAGAACATTTTCATTACTCTTGTTAGCTGTCCATAGTATTCTCAACATTCTTCTGTAAAACCACATTTCTACAGCCTCCAGTGATTTTTTTGTCTGTTGCCCTATTGTCCAAGATTCACATCTATAAGTTAAGACTGGCCTACATAACATTTAATAACTCTTTTTCTTGTTTCTATTGTCAAAAACATATGGAACATATGTAATACAGAGAGGAAAATCTTTGGCAACAGAAAAAAACAACTAATAGCAAGAAAACAGACAAGTATCAAGATGTAGAAAGAATAATTAATCTTGGACAACTATATAACAGAATATGTACAGACTGTACAAATAAAGAAACTAATGAAAGATGAATGCTAACCAAAATATCAAAAATGTTTAAAATGTAAGTGTTGCTTGCTGCTTGTTTGCGTTCGCCCGATGACTTAAGGAGTGTACCTTGTCATCATCCGCCCTTAAAAGGACGTTAAGTAGGCGTGTCTGCGATGTGTTGTGGTTTACAGTATAACTGTTATATTTGCGCCTTTCAAAAATGAAAGTGTAAAAGATGTAAGCTTACAGAATTAATTATTATGTACGCACTTGTATTATTTCTATAACAATTTTTACTGCATTACAAAGCAACCTTTACGTAACTTTATTCTCTCTTGTCATCTTTACTTACCTCTTTAGAATACTAAGTATGTTAGACTCCATGATAAAATCTCGCTGAGAGAACAGCTCAAGACACTCAGCCTGCACTGCTTCTGCATCTTCCTCTTCTTCCTCCTCTTCATCTTCAAGCTTTTCATCATCATCATCATCTCTGTTTTCATTGTATGATGGAGACTGAAGGAAGTACAAAGAATGTATTTATAAACCTACTTTCATTTTGACAATGACCAGGATTGAATCAATAAGACAATCTCTTGCTATGAAAATTAAGAGCATATGAAATACTAAAAAAAAATAACATGGTTGTAGGATGAGCTCATCATTAATGTAACAATACATGATGAAGAATGAATCCCTAACTAATAATTTATGATTAAAAAAAAAGTTGTGTTAATCTAAACAAAATTGTTTCAATAGAATGTTGGGGGAATCTGGTTTGTCTCGAGGCAAGATGCCGGCCTTGAGACAGAGAGGTTCTGGGTTCAAATCCTGGCTGCACCAGTTGGGATTTTTATTTATGACTTCTTTCTGCGGCAACCACCCCTGGTCTCAGCAGCGAGGCCCGGCTTGAAACGTCAATGACTCATCGATGGAAAAAATATGAGTACCACAGAAGACGGAATTATCTGCCTGTACGGCGAGGAACCCCAGTGGCCACAGATGTCAGGGAAAAACAGATTAACACGCAAAATTCAGTTCCTTGCCTCTAGGGATTTTATCAGAGGTAAAAGCTGGCGAACGCAAAAAAAAAATTTTTTTAAATTGAATGTTGTGTTAATTTACAAATATGATCTGTTCTATGGCTAAGAGACATATATCACAGTTGTTTGTCACTCATACTTTAGTTGATTTTCTTCTCGCTAATTTCCATAACGATAAAAAGTTTTTTCTAACAAACACCTCCAAATCAATGAATATTTATCTTCATACTCACTCCTGGATACTCATCATCTGAATTGTAATTTGTATCATCCATGGTTCACAGCTTAATACTTCAACCTACAATCAAGAATTGTATCCAGATATCATTAGTCATTTTGGATAAAATGTGAACACCTGAAGAATCCCATAATGTCTAATAAAGATGGAATTACTAAAAAATAGCAACAATTCAGTGAAAGATTCTGTTCCATTATTATTTAGTCATTCGTCTGAAATCTAATATCTGCATTTTGTTTTTTTCTTAAAAAAAAAAAAAAAAGAAAACTATAAAAAAATTACTCTCGTAGTTTTTTTTTTATCCTACTTCTGGAGTGTGATGTGGCTGGAGAGAAAAGGCCACACTCCCAGTGCAGTTGCCATGAAGTGCTGTGGCCAGAATTTTTATTTCAACTCTAAATTTAAAAATAAAATTATCATCTATTCAAGAGACAAAAGTGGTTATATGATGAGAAGATACAACAAGAAAATCTCAAGTCCTCAAATGGGAACCAAAGGGTAAAAGAAAAAAGAGGATGATCAAGAGAAACCATGCCAAGGTTGAGAGGCAAACTCTGACCAGGGATGTGTTGCGAGATACAATGCGGGTTCTGTGCAAGATCTGACACTTGACAGAGGCTCCTACTACTACTATGTCATGACCAATGGCACAATTTTGGGTGATAAGGTTGTTATTGGCTCAGGCCACCTTCACCTTCCAGAAAAATCTCTGGTACCCATTTTTAGAGGCTGTGTGAATCCCCCAAACTTTGTCAATGTGAAAAAAAAAAAATGTAGTCACTTCAGGGAATTGAACTAGAACCTTGCTGATCAGGAAGCAAGTGCACTAACCACTCAGCCTCCAAAGTATTGTATAGCACACACAAAAATTCATAATAAACATAACTGTGTATAAAATTATTCCTGAATTAGGATTGTGCCCAATACACTGATCGACAATAGTCAAACACAGATCAGGTATGAATGACAAGGCAAAAAAAAGAGACCTTTTTATGAGGATAATCAGCTGTCTAGAAATGCAAATTTTCTAGTGGCAAGGAGCTGTGTTGAAGAGCTCTGGTTCAAATCTGACTTTGGGGTGTTTATTGTTTTGTTTTCTGTTGTTTGTGCACTTTTCTGTGTGTTTTACAATACATGTGTAATTTATATGCAGGACCGCAGCACTGCAATTATTTGTCAATTCTCTACAAATTTATATGCCTCTAGCCTAGGAGTTTCCTCTGTAATAAATATATGTTTATTTATTATTGTCATCACATAAGGCTGGCTACATTATAATGATACTAGGGTTTAAATCAGATGTGATAGACAGTCAGATGTCATGGCATGATCACAACTGTGACAATAAAATCCCTAAATAAAATTAGTTTGTTTTATGTGTGTTATGTATATTTAAATTATAATAGTTTCACTACAAAAGAATTTAATGATAATGAAATGATAAATATCTATTAATTAAATTATTTACAACTTAATACTAAATTAATAAATTTTGCTCATTATATTCATCATCATCATGTGCCATACCAGTTGGCGTAGGCAATCATGTCCTTCCACAATCTTCTATCTACAGTGCATCGTATCAGTTCTGTTGTTGACTGTTTTCCATGCCATGACACCAAGCTATCCAGCATTTTCTCTCTTTGTCATCTGCGATCTCTCTTTCCTTTTATTTTGTCAGTTGTAACCAAGTATTCCAACTTTCCTCTTCTCATGATGTGCCTGGAAAATGTTGATTGTTTCTTTTTCTGATGTTTTTTTAAGAGCTACCTTTTTGTGTTGGCCTCTTTGAGAATTTCCTCATTGGTCTTTTTAGCTGTCCAGGGAACTTTCAACATTCTTCTGAGAAATCCCATCTCTGTGGCCTCTAATCATCTTTTCATTTGTTTGTCTACTGTCCATGATTCGCTTCCTTAGGTCGGAATTGGTCCTATGAAACACTGATGAACTCTTTCTCATTTTTTTTGACATAGATTTGTTGCATATGATATTTTTCATTTTCTGAAATGCTATTTTGGCCTGAGCTATTCTGCTTTTTATTTCTGTGGTGCATCTTCCATCTGATGTTATTATTGTGCCCAAGTATTTGACGCGTTGCACTTGTTTCAGATTTGTCCTATTTATTTTTATGCTGCATGATCGTGATGATTGTTTCTTTGATAGAACCATTACTTCTGTTTTCTTACTATTCAGACTGAGACCTTTATTATTGCTTTATTTTACTATTATGTCTATCATTTCTTGTAGTTCAGTCTCTGTCTCTGCTGTTAAGACTGTGCCATCCACATATAGCAAATTATTTATGTTGTGACTGTTACTCAATATTAACATATTTAATTAAAATTAGAGAATTTGTAATGTAAAAATATTAGTAATGTAATTAATATAAAAGCTTTGTAATTTTAGTTCTAGATTACTGAATGAATATTATATTTGATTGACTTGTCTTACAATTATTGAATCTGTATATCCATGACTATATAACAGTAACTACATATTTAATATAACATGATATTATTATTATACTTAAATCAAACACTTGTTGGGTTGTCTTTCCACTGCAGTGGTGAATTAGCCAATATTTGTGATATTTAATCTATATATATATATATATATTTAAATATTATAATTTATATTTAAGATAAATTAAGACATTAACAATAAAATTAATAAGTAAAATTAGTTTTAAAAACTTTAATTAATTATTTACTTTCTAACTTTGCATTTTAGATTTGTTGAAATTTTAAAAATTTATTTTGAAACTTCAATAATTTGAAATCAGTGAATTTATAATAATGTTACAATTTAAAATAATTTCATTTTTCATTCCTAGGGTGTGTGATTTATTGACTCATGATAGCTTGCAACTCCTACTCATGCAACTGTGTTGCTAACCTATCAGGTTCTACACAAGTCAAACCTTTTTAATTGCTACTTTACTAACTAATAATAATAAATTATATTATAATATCATAACATCATATTAGTAATAAATAGTAATAGTAATTTTGGTTATGTTCTGAACTCATCATCATCATGTCCTTCCACAATCTTCTATCCACTGTGCATCGTATGAGTTCTGTTGTTGACTGTTTTCCATGCCATGACACCAAGCTATCCAGTATTTTCTCTCTTTGTCGTCCGCTATCTCTCTTTTCTTTTATTTTGCCAGTTGTAACCAAGTATTCCAACTTTCCTCTTCTCATGATGATGTGCCCGAAAAATGTTGATTGCTTCTTTCTGATGTTTTTAAGAGCTCCTTTTATGTTCTGAACTACTAAGTAGTAATTTCAAGCTGTAAATTGACTTCATCCTCATCTGATCTTCACTGAAACTGAAACAGATGATTTATTTGATTATGATGATTATTGATATTATCTAATCAATCTAAACTTAAATTAAAACTGTCTGAACTGGCGAAAAAAAATATTGGGAAACAATAATTGTGGTATCACCGCTATATTTTTGTTTTGTTTTATTAACGATCATTCGATCAACGAAACACCTACGTTGATAGATTATTTATTTCATGAAACAGAACACGAACCAGATGGACGAAAGTGAACGGGTAAACTGTAGTGTTACTAAAGTTTGTTTAGATTTTTCATTCAACCGGACACAATTTTAAGTTGGGGAATTGATATACTGACGCACTGTTTGCAAAATAAGAAATATTAAGCAAATGTAATATATAATTAACTGTTCAAATAGTTGTTTCACTTCATTAAAATGAAGTCTAATGAGTAATAATTAGCAACATGAAAATAAATCAATATTTACAGAACATCCGGAAGTAACCGATTTGTGCTTTGTTTAGTAAAAAAATGGCGTCCGAAGGGGACACTTACGGTACAATTACTTTGAGAGGGACGCCTATTACAGAATTGCGCGTTACTGATATAAAACAAGAGCTTGAAAAAAGGGGCCTTTCGAAAAGTGGCAGCAAAACACAGCTTTCAGACCGTTTACAAGCAGTATGTAAATTGTATATTTTGAATGTAATTGTTTCAATTACAAAATAAAAACAAACAAACGCCCAAACGGAGCCTCAGCAGAAGCCAGCCTGAGCCTGATTAATAAAATAACCACTTGTTGTCACTATCTATCACCACACTACCTAGTTAAGTAAGTCACAGTGTGACACTTCGAGGTTGAAACTGAACTACTTAGACTTACATTACATCGCTTTAAAATGTATATAACTAATGTCTCAAACTCAAAGCCTGAGAAAATATGGTCAACTTAAAATAAATTATAAATAAACCTATAAATTATAGTATAATATAATTTTATATATATATTATATTGAATTGGGTTCGCTTGGCTTTATACTTTATGGCTTTATAACTTATAAGATAATCCTTATGAAATATGAAATTATGAATTTTAATAATTATTTTAATAAAAATTGATGGCAGATTCAGTCAGCCAACAGAGAAGTTCAGCAAAGCAGCTTGCAGCTTAAGACACTGTCACTAATATTAAAATATTTTTACCAAACTACTGACAAATCATGATTGCTCGCTACCGATTGTCTGTCAAGATGCCAAAGGACATACATATTAATAATAAGAATATCTAATATTAAATACCTGAAAATTAATCGAGATGAGACCAAAATTATGAGAATTTATGCAGTTGGCAATAACCAAATAATAGTATGAAAAATGTCTCTACTAGACGAACATTCTTACATATATCTGGACGGTAATATAGAGGGAGAAATTTAAAAAAAAATGGTATGGTTAAAACTTACGTAATTGATGGATGACACAAATTTGAATGATGTTTCGATAGGCCTTCAGCAGGAACAAACAAATAACACACAGAAATGTAAGTGAATAAAACTATTCATACATAGCTAACTAATAATGAAGCATCCAAAACAAAATAATATCTAACTAGTACGAGAAATAGAAATTAAATTGTCTTCCCTTTAAACTGTACTATGGTCAGAAGGAAAATAAACAAGTGGTGCAGGATACGCTGTGTTGGTGACCAGCTGATTGGAGGGTCAAAAACAGGTTAAAGGGTTCTAAAAATATGTGGGGGGACATCGTCTAGGTTACCTCGACAACAATGTCACCAGCAATGCTTATATACACATATACGTACATAAATATATATATATACACACACATACATATATACACATATACGTACATAAATACATATATATATATATATATATATATATATACACACACACACACATACTTATATACATACACATGCATGTATACATATACTGCTACACCAATACGTGTGCATACACACACGTGAAAATGTGTACATACAGCCTACATACCCAAAAGTGTCCACACTGAGATCCGTATGTATACACAAAGAAGAAAGAATAGACCAGAAGAATAACAGGTACTCGAAAGGAGGAAAGAGTGAGATGTCTCAGAGTGGGGTGTAACTAAGAACAACTAAAAGGTAAGGTACTGTGTAATGCAGGTGTAAAGGGTAATGCTTTGCACAAAATTAAGCAGCCCAGACAAAAGAGATATATGAGACCACCAAAGTATCACAGTGTTTGTAATATAGACAAAGGGGAGGAACAGAGAATGATACCAAAATAAAGATATCAAAAGCAAGAGGAGCATTTGTTGGACTGGGAAACATGGAAATCCAAAGAAATGAGGTTAAATACAAAAATAAAAATTTCAACTCAAATGTCATCCCTATTATACGGCTGTGAAACATGGAGAACAACAAAAATGACAGTCATGAAGATACAGACCTTCATTAATGGATGCTTACGCAGAATAAAAGGATGGAAATGGCAGGGCAAATTCCTTTCCTTCGTAAAAACTCTGACTCATACAATTTGTGGTGACTGCACTGTGTATGCAGCCTTTTTTTTCCAGCTTCTCCCTCCAAAAAAAAAAAAACACACACACACATTACAGATATTGAAGGATCTAGAATAATAAGAGAGGTAACGGTAGTGAAAAACAGGAACAAAAATGCAACAAAAATTATGGAGCAGATTAATTTTCATTTATTTTTCTCTCTCTGACCAAAGATGACATATAGATAGGGCAGACATCATCATAGTTCTCCTCAATTTTAGTTCTTGGTTGTCTCTTAGTCCCATGGTTGATCCTTTTCTACTAATTGTTCTGCATAGCGATTCTCTTGGTCTGCCTTGTTTTCTTTTACAAGATGGTTTCCACACGCCTGATGGGGAAGTCCTTCTTCTTTCATTCTCAACATATGACCGATGTATTTCCAATGCCTTCTTATAAAACTCAACATGTATTCTTCTTTGGAGCAGATGACCACAGTTAAATCATGTTAAGTGGGAAAGAGGACATATGTTAATGTAAAATTAATTAGAAAAACTTGTTTGCATCTCATCATCATCATCATGTGCCGTACCAGTTGGCATTGGCGATCATGTCCTTCCACAATCTTCTATCCACTGTGCATCGTATGAGTTATGTTGTTGACTGTTTTCCATGCCATGACACCAAGCTATCCAGTATTTTCTCTCTTTGTCGTCCGCGATCTCTCTTTCCTTTTATTTTGCCAGTTGCAACCAAGTATTCCAACTTTCCTCTTCTCATGATGTGCCTGGAAAATGTTGATTGTTTCTTTTTCTGATGTTTTTTAAAAGCTCCCTTTTTGCGTTGGCCTCTTTGAGAATTTCCTCATTGGTCTTTTTAGCTGTCCAGGGAACTTTCAACATTCTTCTGAGAAATCCCATCTCTGTGGCCTCTAATCATCTTTTCATTTGTTTGTCTACTGTCCATGATTCACTTCCTTAGGTCGGATTGGTCCTATATAACACTGATGAACTCTCTTTCTCATTTTTATTGACATAGATTTGTTGCATATGATATTTTTCATTTTCTGAAATGCTATTTTGGCCTGAGCTATTCTGCTTTTTATTTCTGTGTTGCATCTTCTATCTGATGTTATCACTGTGCCCAAGTATTTCAAACGTTGCACTTGTTCCAGGTTTGTCTTGTTTATTTTTATGCTGCATGATGGTGATGATTGTTTCTTCGATGTAACCATTACTTCTGTTTTCTTACTATTCAGACTGAAACCTTTCTTGTTGCTTTCTTTTACTATTATATCTATCATTTCCTGTAGCTCATTCTCTGTCTCTGCTATTAAGACTAAGACTTGTTTGCATCTAACACTTCAATAATCTTTCTTTACAATGTCTGCTACATTTTTGAATTTGATGTAAAGTGTTTTATTTAATTCAGTAGATGATGATGTCATAGTTTTACTGCTGATCTTAGATTACTGCTCACAGATTGTATCTGCTTATTATTTCATCTCCCCTCCTACAAATTCTAGCAACTATTACTTGAAAAGCTTCAGCAGGATGCAGCACAATCTTCAGGTGATGAACACGAAGGTTAGTTTTGTAATAGTTTCATTTTTATTTTTATTACCTAGATATGAAAATCACACATGAAAGACAGCCATTTATAAAAAGTGCAATATAAAAATCATGTTAAAAAGGAACAGCATTTAGAAAAAATACAATATGAAAATTAAAATAATGTTTCAGGAAGAATGGTATCTAGAAAAGGTACAATATGAAAATGAAAAACATTTATCAAGAAGAACAGACTTTAGAAAAAAGTGCAGTATGAAAACCAGGCTTAAAGAAAGCTTTTGCAAAAAGTACATATATATTTAAAAAAAAACCTGTGCTTCAAGGACACCCCACAGA
Source organism: Megaustenia siamemsis (assembly GCA_032433765.1). Taxonomy (NCBI): domain Eukaryota; kingdom Metazoa; phylum Mollusca; class Gastropoda; order Stylommatophora; family Ariophantidae; genus Megaustenia; species Megaustenia siamemsis. The sequence continues at coordinate 68,659,110 of JAVIAB010000106.1, read as the reverse complement.
AAAAGAAAAAAAAAAATCATGCTTCAAGAACATTCTTTAGAAATCATGCAATACAAATATAGAGAACCCATTTCTGGTACCATTAGTTCTGAAATAAAAGCATAGATAGTGCAAACATAAAACTGCAAGAAAGCAAAGACATAGACCTGTTTTGAATCTCATGTGTTATGTTACAATAATTTTTCCAGTAACCCCTGATATCAGAGTTATATATATATCTGATATCTTATCTCTCAGACTGTCTCCTGTCATTCGTCTTACACATTTCATCTCAGTAGAGGTTATTTTTCTTATTGTTCTTACATCTAGGGTCCAGGTCTGGCATTGGTAGCACAACGTTGGGATGAAGATTGTATTGTATAGTGCTCGTTTTGCCTCTAGAGTTATTTCCTTGTTGGACAATAGTGGTGATAACTGTCCAATGATCTGATAAGCTTTGTTGCATCTTGATTCTATCTCTGCTGTTTGAGAATTATCGTTTGTCTCTAAACTTCCTAGGTATTTGAATTCCTCTACTTGTTTTAGTTGCCTGCCTTCTATAGTTATGTTGAGGCTCTGTTTATTTTTGGCGATCATCTTTGAATAATGATGCAAATAGTTTTGTGGATTTTTTGCTGGTGCTTTGAAGTTCATATATTGCTCAAAAAAATTCTCCCATGAATTCTGGAAAGAAATTGGAGAGCTCTTAAACAGTGTCTGTGCACAATAATGATGGTCCTTTTCACAAGGAGAAGAAAAGCTTAGCCTACCACTAACATCTAAGAAATGTGGAGAATAATCACTCTAAAATAGTTTCTATTGATACATAGAGACACTTAGATATGAGTTTCATTTGATACATTGAGACACTTAGATATGAGTCATGATGTCATGGGACGCACCAAAATGGCAGCTTATTTACATTCGAGCTATGGACTAAGCAATGTTTACTTTGAATACCACGATTTATATTATTGCAGCGAGTTGGCAGATTTTTGAAAATGTATTCAGGGGTTTGAACATAAATGTTTGTTCACAGCTCGTTAACCTTCGCTGTAGATAAAGTCGTTAAATTGATAGCTTAGTTTGTAACCTTGGTTGCTAAGGACCTAACTTGTGCAAACGGATGGCATTGGCAAGGATCATTTTGAATCTATGAAGTGGGCTCATTTTGTGTTTAACTAAAAAGCATATGTGCTTTTTTAACCAGAGACTTTTTTTTTGGGACTCAATGAAGATATCCCCGATGGAAGAATAAATTGTACTATTAATCCCATAAATGATTCGCTTCCAGAGGTTTATGATGTAAACAAAGCAGTTTTGTCATTGCAAGTGAATAATGTCCACACCTATAATTGGTCAGGATTGGGTAGCAGCAGCAGCTTTATAGCGAACACAGAAAACATCACAGGATTGTGCTGTTCTGAAACAGCTATGCCATGCTACCCTAGAATTGCCTTTAATGGGATTACTGTGACCACAAACCACGCTCCATGTGTGTGCCACATATTTACACCACAGAAAGAAATTCTGAATATAACAACATCATGTGCCTTCTGTGATATTAATGACCACAGACCAGGAGCCTCCAGTATGATTGATACAACTGTTGCACCAAGCACTTCATCAGCAAAGCCATATCTATGGAATGTTCATCTGACATTGTTCTTGAATGATGTCCAAGATAATGAGACATCATAATTGTGTGGCGGCAGCTACAAGAAGGGAGCGGAGAACATCATCAATTGTGTTTTTACTAACTACAGGTCATGTGGCTTCTGTTGGATTGGAAATGATAACTTACCACCACTGTGTGTCTATATGTTTGGAATTGGAGTCATCAATGATGGCCTAACATCAGGTGCTACGACGATCATCGTTTTCGGGAGGACGTAAACTCCCATGGTGTATGGTGGATAGGCGGCGGGAACCATTGAGGGCTATATGTCTGAAAAGTGTTCCTTCTTGCAGTTTCCTCATATTCCAAGTCCGGCTTGTTGCAGGAGCTACTGAGTTAAGTGCTCTGTGCACACCGTGAGCTGTGTGTCTCATCCGTTTTGATCCTGATTCAATATCCCGCTTGTTTGCGATGAATGATGATATCGTATGACGGGGAACAGTTGGCTGTGTTCACTTTCTGCGCGGTTTCGCCTTATGTCTTTTGGCGTGTGCTGAGACTGCTGCGATGGGGACTACAGTTACCTTTTTTGTTTGGGAGATGAGTTAGTAATTCGGATGATTCCACTGGCACGGGCGGTTGAGCAATTATGGATTTTAATTCGTTTGCTGTGAGACCGAGGCCTTCCATAACCAATAACCAATAACTTAGATATGAGTTTCAGTTGATACATTGAAACACTTAGATATGAGTTTCAGTTGATACATTGAGAAACCTACATATGAGTTTCAGTTGATACATTGAGACACTTAGATATGAGTTTCAGTTGATACATTGAGACACTTAGATATGAGTTTCAGTTGATACATTGAGACACTTAGATATGAGTTTCAGTTGATACATTGAGACACTTAGATATGAGTTTCAGTTGATACATTGAGACACCTAGATATGAGTTTAAGTTGATACATTGAGACACCTAAATATGAGTTTAAGTTAATGCATTGAGACACTTAGATATGAGTTTAAGTTGATGCATTGAGACACTTAGATATGAGTTTAAGTTGATGCATTGAGACACTTAGATATGAGTTTAAGTTGATGCATTGAGACACTTAGATATGAGTTTAAGTTGATGCATTGAGACACCTAGATATGAGTTTAAGTTGATGCATTGAGACACTTAGATATGAGTTTCAGTTGATGCATTGAGATACTTAGATATGAGTTTCAGTTGATACATTGAGACACCTAGATATGAGTTTCAGTTGATACATTGAGACACCTAGATATGAGTTTCAGTTGATACATTGAGACACCTAGATATGAGTTTCAGTTGATGCATTGAGACACCTAGATTTGAGTTTCAGTTGATACATTGAGACACTTAGATATGAGTTTCAGTTGATACATTGAGACACTTAGATATGAGTTTCAGTTGATACATTGAGACACTTAGATATGAGTTTCAGTTGATACATTGAGACACTTAGATATGAGTTTCAGTTGATACATTGAGACACTTAGATATGAGTTTCAGTTGATACATTGAGACACCTAAATATGAGTTTCAGTTGATACATTGAGACACTTAGATATGAGTTTCAGTTGATACATTGAGACACATATATATGAGTTTCAGTTGATACATTGAGACACTTAGATATGAATTTCAGTTGATACATTGAGACACTTAGATATGAGTTTCAGTTGATACATTGAGACACTTAGATATGAGTTTCAGTTGATACATTGAGACACCTACATATGAGTTTCAGTTGATACATTGAGACACTTAGATATGAGTTTCAGTTGATACATTGAGACACTTAGATATGAGTTTCAGTTGATACATTGAGACACTTAGATATGAGTTTCAGTTGATACATTGAGACACATAGATATGAGTTTCAGTTGATACATTGAGACACATAGATATGAGTTTCAATTAATACATTGAGACACATAGATATGAGTTTCAAGATATACAGTGACAAAAGTAATTAGTGACAAAAGCATTTGACACAAACATATTAAAGGAAAGTGTGGTAAAACCTAGTGACAACAAAAAAGTTTGAGAGCAGTGGAAACTGGGAAAGATAGGTTAAAAGAGAGACTAAAAATTGGATGATAAAAATTAATTGAAAACATTTTAAATCTGAAAGGACATTATTTTAGAAGGAAACAATCTTCAATACCACAGGACATGTCATGTAATGATGATAGCCCCTTTACACAATCAGAAATTTAATATAAATAAATGTTAAAATATTATTTAAAGGTTTCCTCAACTCCTTAAGGTGTTTAAGAAATGTTGTGTTAGTGTCCACATTTTAAATTGACCAGTGGTGCTTGTTTGGATGACTCCAGGCTGCTCTTCCTTCTCAGAAAACCTCTGATGGCCATTTCTAAAGACTGGGTAAACCCTCAAAGCCTTGTTGCTTTAAAAAAAAAATTGGCCACATTTGAGAATTAAATCTGGACCCTCTTAATCTGTTGCATGTCCTCAAATCACTCTATCACCAAGACATCATTGTAATATAGATAATCTGCAATAAAATAACTTGTATTCCTTAATAATCTTTTCATACTTTTTGATTCATTAGAATATTATGTTTCTTTATTTCAGGAAAAGTACCAAATATGGCAGTAAGTTGTAATATTTTTTGCATTATCAACTGAACTAAATGTTTAAAATGGTGACAAAATGAATTTAACAAAGGAAAAATATGTTTGTGTGTGCATGCATGCAGGTATGACAAGTCAAAAAATATCTAAAGAGATTTGGAAAAGAATATACAAATGAAGTGATTACAATTTTACTGTGATAAAGTAGACAACACAAAACTGTCAGATGCAATGGCCTTTAAATGACACTCTGCTGAAACACAGATAAGGCATAGGGAACGAAAACTAGAAAAAACTCAAAGGTCAGACTATAACATTGTAAGTAAAAAAAAAAAAAAAGTTAAATATAAGAGATAACAAATACACAATAAAGAATACAAATTTGGAGATTAGAAATTTTTCTGTGATAATGAGCATGTCTGCCCATCACAAGTGGAATAGGAAGAGTACGATCCAATGTTTTGCCATCTTGGATAGCATAGGAAAACAAGAGGTCATGTATGCCTTCTGTGCATGTTAAAGAACCCTTGGCAGTTGAAAATTGAAAAGAGTAGGCTAAAAATAGTCACTCCCTGGACATGATTAATAAGGAAAAAATTCTACCCAAATCGTTAAAACTCTCGATAATAAAAAGAGATAAGATTGCCGTTGAAGTCATAGAATATCTGCCTCTATGGCGAGGGATACCTGAACACATCTGCCAGTGTAAAAAAAATAGGAAAAAAATATATTCACACAAAATTCAGTCCCCAGGACTTCATTAGAGATATAAATCTGGCCTACACAAACAAATTAATAAATAGCTTGAAATGCTTTCATCATGATATATGTCATCTATAACACAAGGATGCCTTTACTACGAGTATTATGCTGTGAAAGGCCACATTTATTTGTTGTGACATATAAGGGTGGTATTTTTCTGATCAATTTAGTAATTATTTTTAATTTTTCAATTTAGTTCACCCAACATCATGAAAGAGGAAATAGAAGAGGTAATCAAATATGCACCAAGAAACAAAGCACCAGGGATAGATAACATTCCAATAGAAATAATAGCAGCAGCGGGAGAAACAGGAATGCAATGGCTGCACAGAATATTTAATGCAGCATGGCACCAACAACAAGCCCCAGAAGACTGGCAACAGGCAATCATCATACCAATATGGAAAAAGAAAGGTAGCAAAAGAGACTGCAATCAATATAGAGGTATATCTCTGCTCAGCCATGTAGGAAAGCTATACGCCAAAATCTTGGAAAAAAGACTGAGACCAATAATAGAACTGCAGTTAAGCGATTCTCAAATGGGATTCCGAAAAAACAGAGGATGTACCGACGCACTATTCACACTAAAACAGCTTGCAGAAAAAACGACAGAACACAACCAAAACTTATACATAGCCTTCATTGACCAGGAAAAAGCATTCGACAGAGTAAACAGAGAACAACTGTGGGAGATACTAACAACATACGGAGTAAGCCAACATCTAACCAACATTATTAAAAGTCTCTACGCCAACAGCAGCTGCAGGGTCAGAACAGCAACAGGCTACACAGACCACTTCGAAGTTAGATCAGGTGTAAGACAGGGGTGCGTACTATCCCCCCTACTGTTTATTACATGCATGGACCATATATGCAAGCTAGCCAACCCATCAGAGACAGAGGAGATCAACGAGCTTCTATTTGCAGATGACCAGGCACTAATACATGAAACAATAGAAGACCTACAAGAACACTTAAACAAACTCAACATCTTAGGAACAAAATACAACATGAAAATCAACATCAACAAAACAGAAGTCATGAATGTCGCCAAAAATAAACAGAACATCAACATAACTATAGAAGGCAGACAACTAAAACAAGTAGAGGAATTCAAATACCTAGGAAGTCTAATGACAAACGACAATTCCCAAACAGCAGAGATAGAATCAAGATGCAACAAAGCTTGTCAAATCATCGGACAGTTATCACCACTATTATCCAACAAGGAAATAACTCTGGAGGCAAAACGAGCACTATACAATACAATCTTCATTCCAACGTTGTGCTACCAATGCCAGACCTGGACTCTAGATGCAAGAACAATAAGAAAAATAACCTCTACAGAGATGAAATGTGTTAGACGAATGACAGGAAACAGTCTGAGAGATAAGATCAGAAATGAAGAACTGAGAAAAAAGCTAGGAATAGCCCCAGCCATAGAATACATAAGGAAACAACAGATAAAATGGTTCTGCCACGTGACAAGGCAGAAAGAACAAAACACAACACAACGAGCCTTCAGCAAACGTTGTGAGAACAACAGACCCAAGGGTCGACCACGAAAAAGATGGATCGATGGAATATTAGAAGCACTAGGAAACATAACAGCAGCAGAGGTGAACAGAAGAGCAAAAGACCGCAAATTATATCTCCCCTCGACGCTGAAAGGCAGATGAGGAAGGAAAGAAGAAGAAGAAGAATTTAGTAATTAGTAAAGGTTGTGATTTCTTCTTCTGCGATCATGGCTCATTTAGACTAGGACTCCAGACTCTCTTATGAAGGCAGCTGTCTGTTTAAGTGATTCAGTTACCCCATATAGTTTCTCTTCCAGGGAGTTGGGTGTGGGCCACATTGTCCTTCTCAGGCCTTTGTGCTGGGGGCAATCCTGTAGAACATAACATGTTTAGTTTAGTTGTTATGTTATCCAGGGTACAGTGGCACTGGCTGGTAGTTCCTATTTTTAGTTCAGTGAACATGTGGTTTGTCTTTATGTTGTGGCCAGTGCGTAGGCGAAGTATGATGGCTTGATCACTCCTTGATAGGTGGAGGTATCCGTCACTCTCGTTATACTTTGGGTGTTCTTGTTTCCATTTTTCATGGTACTGGCCTTTGATGATGGATTTGGCTTCATTGTAGCTGACCAGATGGTTCTCTTGTGGTAATCTCCTTCCCTCCATACATAGTTTGTCTGTGCGCTCGTTTCCGTGTATATTACAGTGTGATGGTATCCACTGGATGATCACTCTCTGGAAGTTATTGCACAGTTGGTCTAGGGTTGTTCTCAAGTTATTGTTATTGGCTATGGAAGGCCTCGGTCTCACAGCAAACGAATTAAAATCCATATTTGCTCAACCGCCCGTGCCAGTGGAATCATCCGGATTACTAACTCATCTCCCAAACAAAGAAAGGTAACTGTAGTCCCCATCGTAGCAGTCTCAGCACACGCCAAAAGACATGAGGCGAAACCGCGCAGAAAGTGAACACAGCCAACTGTTCCCCGTCATACGATATCATCATTCATCGTAAACAAGCGGGATATCGAATCAGGATCAAAACGGATGAGACACACAGCTCACGTGTGCACAGAGCACTTAACTCAGTAGCTCCTGCAACAAGCCGGACTTGGAATATGAGGAAACTGCAAGAAGGAACACTTTTCAGACATAGCCTTCAATGGTTCCTGCCGCCTATCCACCATATACCATGGGAGTTTACGTCCTCCCGAAAATGATGATCGTCGTAGCACTTTAAGATGTTAGGTCATCATTGATGACTCCAATTCCAAACATATAGACACACAGTGGTGGTAAGTTATCATTTCCAATCCAACAGAAGCCACATGACCTGTAGTTAGTAAAAACACAATTGATGATGTTCTCCGCTCCCTTCTTGTTGCTGCCGCCACACGATTCTGATGTCTCATTAACTTGGACATCATTCAAGAACAATGTCAGATGAACATTCCATAGATATGGCTTTGCTGATGAAGTGCTTGGTGCAACAGTTGTATCAATCATAGTGGAGGCTCCTGGTATGTGGTCATTAATATCACAGACGGCACATGATGTTGTTATATTCAGAATTTCTGAATTTCTTTCAGGGGTGTAAATACATGGCACACACATGGAGAGTGGTTTGTGGTCACAGTAATCCCATTAAAGGCAATTCTAGGGTAGCATGGCATAGCTGTTTCAGAACAGCACAATCCTGTGATGTTTTCTGTGTTCGCTATAAAACTGCTGCTGCTACCCAATCCTGACCAATTATAGGTGTGGACATTATTCACTTGCAATGACAAAACTGCTTTGTTTACATCATAAACCTCTGGAAGCGAATCATTTATGGGACAAATAGTACAATTTATTCTTCCATCGGGGATATCTTCATTAGTCCCAAAAAAAAAGTTCTTTGGTTAAAAAAGCACATATGCTTTTGAGTTAAGCACATATGCTTTTGAGAGTTTTTGAGCCTCTGTTCTCAGTCTCAAAGCACATATGCTTTTGAGAGTTTTTGAGCCTCTGTTCTCAAGTCATCTAGCTCACTGTTCCTGGGAGTTTTTAGAGCTGGCAGGACTGACAGTGCATCAGTCAGTATCACCAATTTATTGTGCATGTTATTTTTGTGTTAGATAGCCAGTTTTGCAGCGTCTTGAGGGCTTCAGTTTCTGCTTTATAGTTGCTTGAGAATTTCCCAGTAGCTATTGACTTGGTGATCTCTTCCTGATTGTTCAGCCTCAAGAACACACCTCCTCCTCCATTTCTGGTGGCGATTGTAGCAGAGCCATCTGTGTATAGGTGTGACCAGGAGTCCTGTGGGTAGTTGTCATTGATGTGTTTTTCTGCTATGTGCTTTCTCTTTGTGTCTGTTTGGGTGCCTGTTTTCATGATTCCTATTATGGCTTCCTTAAGTTCTGGTATTTTATGTCTCCCATGAGGAGTTATACCAGATGGACTTACGGGTTTCATCATTGTTTGGGACATTACTGGATCACTAGTTGTCACTTCTTTGGAGATTGCAGCTAAGTTGCTCCTCTTTTGTCTTCCTTTTCCAGTTATTCTTTGGTGCATGGGGTGGTTAGGGAGCCTTTTATATTTTCCGCTTGTTGCATTACTTTAGTTTTCTGTCTGTCTTCTAAAGGTTGTGAACCTGTTACTGTTTCTAGAGTCTTGATAGGTGTAGATTTCATAGCACCAGTGATGATATGGGCAGCTTGGTTTTGTGTTCTGTTAATTTTGCTAGGCTGTGATTTTGAAGTCGTTTCAAGATATTGCTGTCTGCTCCCAAGTCCATTTCTGCTAAATTTCTTCATAATATCTGTTTGTGGTTTTGATTTTAATTGCTTCTAGCTTGAAAGATTACCTTATTGTCTTTTTTTCTCCACTTACTAAAAAAAAAAACATCCATATCTTAAGCTTTAAGTGATTTCTATTTTGTTTTGTCTTTCTATTAGTCTTAGCTACTCCATACCATGTTATGTTTATTTTATATGATCTTTGCAGCCTTACTCGCGACCCACATAATATTTAATGTTTTGTATATTTGATGTGTGTGCTTATCTCTATTTTACAAAGATGTTAAAATTTATGAGTTTTAAATTGTCATTCCTTAATGGTCATCTTAAGTTGTGCTTTTATTGACTTTATCCAAGATAATGCACAGAGTTATTTATTTCAAATGATGTTTTGTCCTGAAGGTAAATTCTAAAACATGTTTCAAATTATGTTGGCTTTGAAAGTAAACAGTTAATGATGTGGCTTCTTGGAGATTAATATTCAGTATTAAACATTAACCCATGTCCATTAGCACAAATATAAGTGAATTGAACAGTAACATTTCAGTCCACACTACTTTCAGAGATTAATTTCTCTGGTATCTATTTTCTGAGGCTGGGTTCACTGTAGGTAGAGCTATGTTATCTGGAAAAAAAAATCACCATACTTGGGATTTGAATCCAGATAACTAAGTCAGAGACAAGAGCACTAACCACTTGGTCACTGAGGTTTTTTTCATGAAAGAAATTTCTAAATTGTGTGTTCTGATTGACTTACCTAGAAGTCTTTGTATTAATTTACTTCTATACAAGTATATTCCAATATTAGGAAGAAACAATCATCATTTTTTTGGTTACGTAATGAGAAGAAACGGCTGGAATATATTGTAACAACTGGGAAAATTGAGGGACGAAGAGATAGAGGGAAGCAAAGAGAAAAGATACCAGACAGCTTAAGAGAATGGTTTGGCAGAAGGTCAACAACAGAAATGATAAATAACTGTCGAGACCGAAAGTTGTGGAGAGACATGATCACCTACGTCAGCAGGCCCAGTACTTGATGATGATACAAGTAAAGAATTTTCATATGGTTATGGTTAGTTGAAGGCCCTGGTATCACTGCAAACAAATTAAAATCCATAATTGCTCAACCGCCTGTGCCAGTGGAATCATCCGAATTAAAAATTCATCTCATTGAAGGATCCAAAGAAAGAAAGCTGCAGTCCCCATCATAGCAGCTACAGCACATGCCAAAAGACATAAGGCCAAGTGGCATGGAAAGTGAATGCAGAACTGTCCATCGTCATACAATATCACCATTCATCATAAGCAATTGGAATATCGAAACACAATCCGGATGAAAAATCACAGCTCACGGTTTTCACAGACCACTAATCTCAGTAGCTGCGGCAGCAAGCTGGTCTTGGAATTTGAGGAAACTGCAACAAAGAACACTTTTCAGACATAGCCTCAACGATTCCTACAGACTATCCACCATATTGACCGGAAGAATTCTCATAACATATGATGTAGCGAAGTGAAGTATTAAACTTTTTCACACTACGCACCATATTTGGTTTGAGCAAACATCTTGAGACCTTTTATTGGAGCATAGTCCATCGCTCCATCTGTTCTTGTTCTTGGATATTTTCTCAACTTCTCTCCCAATGTTCTTGAGAGTTTCCATGACTTCTCTTCTCCATGTATTCCAGCATCATCCTGGCTTTCTCTTTCCCTGTAGGTTCCATGGCAGTGCCTATCTGGCATGGCAATAAAGTAAACATGGCTTCAATTCCACTTTGACCCTCTCCACATGACCACCACATTAAAAAAATGGGCTCAGTTAGGGAAGGTAATAGCACCGAGGAAATAGTACTGGCCCACTGAAGACCAAGTTAAAAACAAGTACAAAGTAAGACTATTTAATATAAACATAAATACAGTCCTCATATACGACTCAGAGAAATAGGTGTTGAATATTACAACTAAACAAAAATTACAAACATTTGTAAACAATCATTTGAGGAAAATTCTGAACATCAGACGGTTCGACAAGAATGGAAATTAAAACATCTGGGAAAGAACAAAACACGGGTCAACTGAACAACAGATTATGAATAGAAAATGGAGATGGATTGAACATACACTAAGAAAACCTAATGCTGGCAGCCCAGGCTGTTTCCTTAATTGCCAAGCCAGTACTGACTTCTACACTATGGACACTCTTTTACTTCTATACAGAAAAGTAATTTTAAATTATCAGATTGCATGCTTCCTTTTAAACCAGCTACAGCAAGATGACAAAGCTGGACAGAGTGAATTTGTTCGTCAATACCTTCAACAGCAGCAAAGAAATCTTGAGATTCAGATGGAAATGAAGAAGCAAGTTGAAGGTCGGTTTCAATATTTCTTTCATGTTGCGTAAGTTTATCTATGAAGCAGCAAGTTGAAGGTCGGTTTCAAATATTTCTTTCATGTTGCGTAAGTTTATCTATGAAGCAGCAAGTTGAAGGTCGGTTTCAAATATTTCTTTCATGTTGTGTAAGTTTATCTATGAAGCAGCAAGTTGAAGGTCGGTTTCAAATATTTCTTTCATGTTGTGTAAGTTTATCTATGAAGCAGCAAGTTGAAGGTCGGTTTCAAATATTTCTTTCATGTTGTGTAAGTTTATCTATGAAGCAGCAAGTTGAAGGTCGGTTTCAAATATTTCTTTCATGTTGTGTAAGTTTATCTATGAAGCAGCAAGTTGAAGGTCGGTTTCAAATATTTCTTTCATGTTGTGTAAGTTTATCTATGAAGCAGCAAGTTGAAGGTCGGTTTCAAATATTTCTTTCATGTTGTGTAAGTTTATCTATGAAGCAGCAAGTTGAAGGTCGGTTTCAAATATTTCTTTCATGTTGTGTAAGTTTATCTATGAAGCAGCAAGTTGAAGGTCGGTTTCAAATATTTCTTTCATGTTGTGTAAGTTTATCTATGAAGCAGCAAGTTGAAGGTCGGTTTCAAATATTTCTTTCATGTTGCGTAAGTTTATCTATGAAGCAGCAAGTTGAAGGTCGGTTTCAAATATTTCTTTCATGTTGTGTAAGTTTATCTATGAAGCAGCAAGTTGAAGGTCGGTTTCAAATATTTCTTTCATGTTGTGTAAGTTTATCTATGAAGCAGCAAGTTGAAGGTCGGTTTCAAATATTTCTTTCATGTTGTGTAAGTTTATCTATGAAGCAGCAAGTTGAAGGTCGGTTTCAAATATTTCTTTCATGTTGTGTAAGTTTATCTATGAAGCAGCAAGTTGAAGGTCGGTTTCAAATATTTCTTTCATGTTGTGTAAGTTTATCTATGAAGCAGCAAGTTGAAGGTCGGTTTCAAATATTTCTTTCATGTTGTGTAAGTTTATCTATGAAGCAGCAAGTTGAAGGTCGGTTTCAAATATTTCTTTCATGTTGTGTAAGTTTATCTATGAAGCAGCAAGTTGAAGGTCGGTTTCAAATATTTCTTTCATGTTGTGTAAGTTTATCTATGAAGCAGCAAGTTGAAGGTCGGTTTCAAATATTTCTTTCATGTTGTGTAAGTTTATCTATGAAGCAGCAAGTTGAAGGTCGGTTTCAAATATTTCTTTCATGTTGTGTAAGTTTATCTATGAAGCAGCAAGTTGAAGGTCGGTTTCAAATATTTCTTTCATGTTGTGTAAGTTTATCTATGAAGCAGCAAGTTGAAGGTCGGTTTCAAATATTTCTTTCATGTTGTGTAAGTTTATCTATGAAGCAGCAAGTTGTACTGAGAAAGAGATCTGTCTATTGACCTATGTGCATTTGACTTGATGTAGTACAGGGTGTTTATAAAGTCTCACTACACTTGGTATCTAGGTCAATTTGAAAAAAAAATGTTTATGACGTCATCACAATATGTGCTCCCACTGTCAATGAAATTTGTTGAATAAGTTTATTGCTACTGGAAATGTGGAAGATGCTCCACGATCTGGTAGGCCTGCTGTGAATGATGAAATATGTTTAGATATCCAAGACAGAATCCTTAAAAGTCCAGACAAGTCATTAAGAAAACTGTCGCAACAAGTGAACTTACCATTGAGCACATATTGTGATGACGTCATAAACATTTTTTTCAAATTGACCTAGATACCAAGTGTAGTGAGACTTTATAAACACCCTATATTATCAATTAGAAGCAGAATAGCTAAAGCAGCAATGTCTTTCAGAAGCCATGAAAAATTATGGAAACAAAACTTAGACTATTCAAATCAAACATACTATCAACCCTTACATATGCATGCGAGAGCTGGAAAACAAGAGACATAGAAACAAAGTTGAATGCATTTGAAAATAAATTTCTAAGGAAAGTACTTGGTATAGCGTGGTAAAGGAACGAATTCAAAACAAATGAGGAAATTAGAGAAATCGCTAATCGATGCTTTAATGTCATCAGTAATCAAGAAAAGACGATGGACATATGTAGAACATGTGATGAGAAGAAATAATAACTGAATAGCAAAGCAAGCCCTCAAGTGAGAAACAACAGGTGGCTGACCCAGAGAAACACTGAGAACATTGATCAGAGAGGCAAAGGCAACAGGAATTGGCTCCCTCAGTGAGGATGAGATGCTTGGAAAGAACAGAGACAAATGGCAAGATTTGATAATAGATCTTTGCAAGGATTTAGACTGCTAGAATGAAAAAAATTTTAAAAAGAGAGAAAGAGTATCCGGATCAATGTCCTATGGGCCGGCCACGGCTCGAAAGATCAATAGACAGATAGAAGTATTATCAAGATTTTGTAATCTACTGATTTTAAAACAGAATGTTTTTTAAATTGGTGCGAAAGATTATTTATTATAGTACAGTTAGATTTGTGAAGGTGTCAGTGGTATTCTCCTTTTCTGTTACATAAACCATGTTTTTGAAGCAACACTGACAGCTGAGACAGGCTTCTTCCATTCTTCCATTCATTGTGAGCTGATGAAGTTAAAATCTCTCCATTTTAAGAGTGTGTATCTGAGGTTATAAGGATAATAAAGATAGGGAAAACTTTATTAAGAAATGAGTTTCACTTTGTTACTTGCTACTACATTTTGTTACTTCTTTTTCTACCTTTTAGCTCCCAGTGGAGCATAGGTCTTCAACAAACACTTTCCAAGTCGTTCTGTTTTTTGCAATTCTTTTAAGATCATTCCATGTCTTCCCCATCATCTTCATCTCTGCTTCAATCTGTCTTCTCCAAGAATTCCTTGGTCTTCCTCTTTGTCTTTTCCCCTGGGGATTCCAAAAAAGGGCCTGTTGTGTAATACTCTCAGTTGGTTTCCGTAGTGTGTGTCCTATCCATTGCCATCGTCTTCGCTGTATTTCTTTATCCACTGGTATTTGACTGGTACATTTCCATAATTCCACGTTTGTGACTTTCTTTATCTTTCCTTGACTTGTTCATGTTTGTGAAGTTTTTTCGGCTTATTTTTTTACAGTATGGGATAGCCAGTCCCATGCCTAACCCTCCTTTCTCGCCTCTTACGAACATGCCTGGTAGGGTACAGCGCCGCTATTCTTTACTTCCCTTTCGGGCCCCGGCAGCGCACGGGCGATTTTGTTACTTGCTACTACATAAATAACCCTAACACTCATTATCATCAAGCATTGTGCTTGCTGGTGTAGGTGATCCTGTCTCCTGAACATTCTATTCTATCTTTCCAGGTGTTTATCATTTCTGTTATTGACTTACTCAAAGCACTCTCCTAAAATATGGATTGTAAAATATTTATTTTTGCCTGCTTTTGGTAAAGTGCTCTCCACTCTCTTAAACTGTCTGGTATCTTTTATTACTGCTTCTTTCCATCTCTTCCTCCCTCATTTTTTCCTGTTGTTACAATATACTCAAGTCATTTCCTTCTCACTATATGACCAAAAGATGATTGTTTTCTCTTTGTGCTAGTAATAAAATTTCTATTTTGCTTCGGCCTCTTTCAGAACAACCTCACTAATATTTTTAACTTGTCAACATTCTTCTGTAAAGCCACATTACCTTGACCTACAGTGATTTTCTTCTTTGTTATCCGATTATCCAGGATTTACTTCCATGTATCTAGGCTGACTCACATAACACGGCATAACTCTTTTTTTAAATTTCCAGTGTTGAATCATATATCACTACAATTGTAGCACTAACTTGGAAATTTACTGTTTGTCAAAAGAAAAGGTTATTTACTTAATCATGGTCTTTAGGATGGATCTAGAACATTGTAACTTTTATAATGTTAAATAGAAATACTTGGTCTTTTTACGTAGTGCTTTGGGGTAAGCAAAGAAAAAATAAACTTGAGAACATTTGGACTAAAGCATATTTGATTTGTTTTTTATCATCGCTATAAATCTGATACGATCTTTAACTGGAATTATTTTGCTGCTTAGGACAGAGTGTCTATCTAGATCTGTTACCTGCCTAATAAAATCATATTCATATGTTTGTATATCTTGTATTTTCGAGTAAAACCTGTCATATTATATCATCAATAGCCAGAAAAATTGGGTTTGAGATCAATCATGAAAAGCTTAATTCCAACAGATGACAGAATATACATGGAAAACAAACCAGTGGAAGAGATCGATCACTTTATCTATCTTGGAAGTCACATTGATCAAGAAGGGGATACAAGTAAAGAAATTAGAATCAGAATAGCTAAAGCAGCAATGTCTTTTAGAAGCCTTGAAAAGTTGTGGAAATCAAAACTCATCAGCACAAACACAAAACTTAGACTATTCAAATCAAATGTACTATCAACCCTTACGTATGCGTGTGAAAGCTGGAAAACAAGAGACCATAGAACAAAGTTGAATGCATTAAAAAATAAATACCTACGGAAAATACTTGGTATGTGTGGAACAAATTCAAAGCAAACAAGGAAATTAGAGAAATCACCAATCAACCACTAATATCTTCAGTAATAAAGAAAAGATGATGGTTATATGTTGGACATGTAATGAGAAGAGATAATAACCGAATAACAAAGCAAGTCCTCATGTGGGAAACAACAGGAAAGAGGAAAAGAGGAAGACCCAGAGAGACATTGAGAAGAACATTGATGAGAGAGGCAAAAGCAACAGGAATCGGCTCCCTCAATGAGATAGAGTTGCTTGCACAGAACAGAGACAAATGGCGAGATTTGATAAAATTTCTTTAGCAAGATTGAAAACTGCTAGAATAAAAAGTTAGATAAGAGAAAGAGTATCTGGGTCTATACCCTATGGGCCGGCTACGGCTTGATAGGTCAATAGATAGACATTATATTAAAGAGAGAATATTGCACTACATAAAGAAAATATTTGTAGGACATTTTATTTTAACAGAATATTTATAAAGTAACAAATGAGTAAAATAACAATTGTAAACTGAGAATTTCACTCACCAAATTCTATTCCAAGTCATATTATCATCATCATCATCATCATCAAGTACCATGCCTGCTGGCGTAGATGATCTTGTCTCTCCACAACTCTCAATATCAACAGTTATTTATAACTCATATATATAATATATATCAAAGTCATATTATAATTTACTGAAATGTAAAATATACTACATAGGTTCTATTATTAAAAGTATTTCCACTTATGTTATTAGTAGTTTAATATCTCATTAAGAATTTTCACTTTAATAGTAGAATTGTGTCTTTATTTTATGCACAGTATAAAGTAAAACGGTGTTGATAATCTCATATCTTATCCTTATAATTTATCAGAATAACTAACATTAATATTGAAGTATCTATACTAACTATGTTATTTCTAATTTTAAAAATATATTAGCAATTTATTTTCACATATGTAAGGAGAAGAAGCTGTTTACATAGGTACAAGTTATTTCTTAATCATTCAAAGGGTTTATTGTCTTTAAAAGCACTACTTCACAAATCATGAGGTATCCACACCCATAATCCATAAAAAGAAAAATATAAATATTAACATAAAAATACATTAATTTTGAAAACATGCAGTCAGAAAAGTGTCATATTGGTAAGGAAAACAGAAATGGTGATGAGGGTATTCATAATCAAACATGCAATATATACACCATGCATTTTAAAAGTTTACAAAATCTAGAGGTGAGAAATGATGATATATTATTATTTTTCTGTCATTTTGAAGTATAAGTAGACAAAGATGGAAGAATTGTTTGGGACTTAGAGAGCTAATGCACACCATATGACCCATAATATTTTGTTTTACTATAAAAGAAACTTTAAGTAATGTAACAATTCTAGTAGAACGGTCTGTATTGTATGTCAGTAGACAATGGAGAATGCAGCTACAATTGTTAAGTTTACTACCCTTAGGTATAGGAGTACACCCATGCCTGCATACTGAGTGATTCGTGGAGAATGCTAAGAAAAGTGGGGGCAGGCTCTGTACACATGCAATGGGTAGAGTCATTGCAGAAGTCAAAAATATGTAAGATCACCTTTATCTACACCCCAGGATATGCAGGAGTATGGGGAAATGAAAGAGTGGACAGGTTGACTAGCTGCGCTATTGTTGAGGATGGTCAACCAGTGGATCGGGTGGACATCATCAATGCCCTCTGAGATGTGGGAATGGCACAGGACTTTGCCAACCATGAGTCCACATCACTCCTTCGGATGAAAGAGATTGGAGTTAAGATGGGCACCCAGAAACAAGAAACTTAGTGGCCGTGTAAGAAGACTTATCAACCAAAACAGAACTGGAGTCGTCAGTCACTGGACACTCCGAGACTTGCTGAGGAGGGGATCTGAGCACCTATGAACATGTTCGGAGTGCAGTGATGATGACCCGGAAATGATACAATAACTCATTAACATTATCCACATCTAATCACCTAATTCATTCACTGCATCTAGAATCCATTAAAATTCATTCTTAAATCCATTTGGGGAGGGGGATCCATGTGGAAATCCAAATCCTATTCCACCTCCTCCTAGTGCAAATCTAGCCAAGAGCTTAGGTATTGGAAGAAGGGAACTCAGCACTCAAAAATGCCATGTTTTGTTGATAGTTGTTTTGGGCTGAAAGGCACACAAAGTGTGCAGTTTACCATAAACCACAAAATAACACATGTACACCCAGTTGACACCCACATAAAGGTGGGTTATTGAGTTATTTGTGGGTTATCATTGCATTCTGGACATGTCCAATAGGTGATCAGATCCCCTCCTCAACATGTCCAGTGACCAATGACTCCAGCTTTATGTTGGTTTATAAGTCCTCTCTAAGCATTGCATTTTTAGATGTACCCATCTTACCTCCTATCTCTTTCATCAGAAGGAGTGACATGAAGTCATGGTTGCTCGACATCCTATGTCTTTCTCTCACTTCAAAGGGCATTAATGACATCGCCTGATCCATTGGTTGACCACCTTTGGTGACAACAAAGTTAGCTTGTCCACTTTTTCATTTCCCTATACTTCCACATGTCTAGGGATGTAGACAATGACTCTGCATATC
This sequence comes from Megaustenia siamemsis, assembly GCA_032433765.1. NCBI lineage: Eukaryota > Metazoa > Mollusca > Gastropoda > Stylommatophora > Ariophantidae > Megaustenia > Megaustenia siamemsis. The sequence goes on along the minus strand of JAVIAB010000106.1, from coordinate 68,640,374 downwards.
GTTGACTTCTGTATTGACTCAACACACTGCCTGCATACAGACCCCACCTCCACTTTTGTTATCATGCTCATTAAATCACTTAGTATACAGGCATGAATGTAGCCTTATGACTCCAACCAGATGAATGCCCATGTCACCTAAGGGTGAATGGTGAAGAATAGTAGTCAGTGGTTTTTGTGTGTGTGTATTCTTCTTGGCATGGCATGATCCACCATTTGAATCCATAATAATTACATTATTGATCTTTCAAGGCCAATGTGCTTTTTGTTATTACCAAAATATGTTAATTCTCTTTGTTGTGGTTTTGCTCATCTTTCAGTTCATTTAAAATGCTTTTTTTGGTTCTGTTGTCTAAACATGGCATTCTATCTGTCTGTCTATCTATTTATCTGTATATCGTCCTTTCGAGCCGAAGACGGCATATAGGGCAGAAATTCTAGTCTTCTTTGTGTCCTACTTCCAACAACATAGCATGTATAGCAGAGATAAAATTAAAAATCTCCAATTTGATTTGGGACATCTTATTTATATATATATATATATATATATATAATATATATATATATATATATATATATATATATATATATATAAATTTTTTTTTTTTGCACAGATAAATTTCCATTTAAATAAATTCTGAGTACATGTCCAATTTAAGTCGTTATTTCTTCCATGACAAATTGAGACATATATTTAGTTTATCTCCTTAGATCTGGGTGCTTGCTCAAGAAGAAAAAAAAAACCATTGCGCGCGGGGCATTCGCAATCGGCCTTGATAGATAAGATATGATAATCTGATTATGATATAGTTAATAGTTAAAGTTAAGGTAATTTCCTAGTTTGATCAGATATATTATTTCAGTTGGAAGAGTGATGTCCCCTAAAATATGTCTGCCAAAATACAGTGGTTCAACGCATTCTTGGCGTTGGGGTCATTACGCTGGCATGTAATCATTTCGGAGCATCTGTTGATTGGGCGTTGGGTCCAGGGGTTAGGTTTAGCTTTAGTGTTAAATATTTATAAATATATTATAACGCGTGACAAAAACGACGCCACTCGGCCTAATTATGATCTTCTGATCGAAGGGAATTGTGCGGTTGATTACCAATCGCCGTAATTTACTGCCAAATGTTGGAAGATTGTCAAACTTTGGCTATTAATTAAAATGCACATACACACACATAAATACAAAAAATATCTAGAAATAGCTTTACGAAACACAATGCAACGTCTGTATTACCTCAAATTACCTGTCAGCGATTAGCAATCTGGTGCGGAGCTTGAGAATAACAACGAGTGTGATGAAAGTCCTCAAAAGGACCATAGTGAAAACTCTAGGCAATCTAAAATAGTTAATTGTGAATGTTTGGTTGTCCTGAAAAGGACAGTTGTGAAGTGTGCAGGTTTGGAGCAATCTTATGTTGTCCTGAAAAGGACAGTAGTTTGCAGGGATGTGATGATTTTACACAGGATAACTCTCTGCAATTCCTGTAATTAGCGTCCCTAGGACGTTTCCTTGTCTGATTTCATTTCTGAAGGCGAACTCGTGTAGAAACGATGGGAACAATGTACGCCTAGTGCCGAACTGTCTCTTCAATTTCCTTTTGGCCCGCATCCACATATTTTCAATATTCTGTGTGTGAATTTCGGGATCATCTGGGTCGACAAAATTCTCTTGATGGATGACTGAACAATGGGTATAAATACCATTTGCAATTCGACTGATATTGGCATATGCAGACCAGCCGTCAGAAATAATGTGGCTTCCAGGTAAAATATGGGCAACTATCTCTTTTGTTAAAGTAGCCTCGGAGCGATCTGGTACTTCTACTAGAAAGCATTTTCCTGAAATCCTTTCTATTCCACCGAACACCCAGTGACCCTCATTCCATTGTCCCCTGTGATATTTTCGGTGAAAATATTTGGGCTCGTCAATTTCCACAACGATTGGTTGGCCTAGAATGTCCATACCACCAATTTGACTGAAGTGTCTGACCATGTATTTCTCACATTCCTCGCGTAAAAAATTACACCAATCCACTACAGTATTTTTATTGACGCCTGCCTCATGCTGGATCAAGCTCTGTGGAAAATCGCTGCTCCAACAGTAGATCATAATTAAAATTTGTTTTAGTGATAGATGGCTCTTTGTGAAAAATGATCCATCACGAACGGACTTTCCAAAACTGCACCCCTGACATGACCACTGATAGCCATCTACTCCTCTGCTGTAGGCTACTAAACGCGCAGGCATATGACAAATGTTGCATAGACACGTATTTATTATTAGTCTACGCTTAGCTAACCACTGAATACACAATTTATTAGTGGCAATCTCGGGAATCAGAGTTAGTAAATTCCATCTATCCTCTGCAATGATGTCATGAAAAGTCATGATCTGCCCAACATTCACAACTTCAGTTGGGGCTCTAGGTCGCCCGGTCATTTTGCAAATACAGTAGTACCAAATTCAAGTAAGTGAACTCAGAACTGCTTAGCTGGTTTTTAAATATTAGACAAACTAGCCTATATATATAGGCGGATAATTAGTAAGAAGAAGCATAAGAAAGGATAGGGGTTCAGCCAATTATTAATTAACATCTCGATTTGGACGCGGACGCAGACGCTGACCCGAACGCCACGCTGACCCAAACGCCAGTGTGAGTGACACATGCCAGCGTAATGACCCCAACGCCAAGAATGCGTAGAACCACTGTATTTTGGCAGACATATTTTAGGGGACATCACTCTTCCAAACTGAAATAATATATCTGATCAAACTAGAAATTACCAAAGTTAAGTACCACCAAGTATCAGTGGACCAACTTCGATGTTATCATACTTCTAGCAGATGTAGTCGGATATTGGGGCATTTAATTTTTTTTTTTTTTAAATTCATGTGAAATATCAAGGTTAGATGTCTTTGCAGAAGAGAGAAAACGTAAATCGGCCGACGAATCGTCGGCTGATGAATCCAGGAACGCTGCTGGTAGTCAAGCAGAAAATCCGGCGGACGTGACGTCAGCGAAACAGTTCAAGGACGATACAAGTAACGCACCTGCAAAAGAGGGAGCAAAAATGTCTAAACCGGCTAGAAAAAGTGGTCGGAATTCATCGAAAGGTACATATGTATTTTGTTTTATCTGATTTGGATGATAATTTTGACATTCAGCAGTGTTTATTATTATAAGTCGGAATACAGATCGTAAACATTTCCAATGGAAAAACGTAGTCACTCTTTGTCACATGTCGCCATGTTGATTACTAAAATTATTCGAAAAGTAAAGTTTCGCCTTCAAATTGTATTGTGAATTATTATATTTATAATAGGAATAGTAATATAATAATAAAATATTATAATTTGCTACGGCTATAATGCTACTCCACGGCACGGTAATAATACACTCATGGCCAGGCCATACAAATTTAAACCAATAATCAATAATTAATCCATATTAAATATTATTTTATTTATTATTTGATTTGGTTTGGTGATAGGCCAGTGATACGTCACGATTCGTTACCCCGTTACGATACTCACTCAATGTGGTGTGTACAACTTTTCTTTACAATTAAAAAAAAAAAAATAATGTCCAGATGTTAATAATAAAAAATATCATTTTTTCACCTTACAAAAAATGAGTGTTGAGACTCATTGAGTGTGAGTGAGTATTGAGTTGGGTGATGATGCACTCTAAATTCAAAATTCAAACTAATTGTAAGTTTTGTAATTTAGTTAAATTTAGTAAAATTTGTTGTAACTACTCATCTTCATATCTACACTTTTTTTACTTTACACTGCTTCTCATCATCACTGAATGAATGAGTATCGAGTTTGACTACACTTTTGAGTGTTGTACTTTTTGTTGTAAAAATAATTATAAATTACTATATAAATATTTTTGTTGGTAAAGTCCTAGTTAGTTTAGCATACCTGCATAGTCAGTTTAGTCAGTGTCTTGTCTTTCTTATTCTAAACGAGTGATCTCCCCAGATTGAGATTGACCATATATAAATACAGTCGAACCTGGTCTTAGGACCACCTGTTTAAAGCGTTTCCCTGGTTATAGGACCGGGTCTACAATTTCCAGAGTTTTTTACTATATGCTAACACTGATTACGGCGCTCACCGTATGACGCGACCAGAGACCAGGCTAATTAACCGCCGCCAATGTTATTTATCCCGTTTACGACGACCAGCCAGTCCTTCGTCTCGCTAGGAGCCATAAACGATAGACACAGGTGTCTACAGGTGTTGATGTTTTCCCGTATTTAGTGAGTCCCAGATTACAGTGGGACGTGTTACGTTTATCAGTCAATACTGGTGCAGACACAGATCTATGATTCGTGAAGTGACATCACTTCGCGGTTCCGTCTAGACCAGAGTAGACCATTGCGTGGCCCGTATAAATTACAGGAATTAACTAAAGAATTAGTCATTGCCCGCTTAGAGTGTATTCATGTACATGTACAGTATCTCAGTGAATTATTTTTGTGGATTTTAAAAGTGTTACACACAATATAGGAAATGGCCAGTGTCAAAAGTGTAAAACCAAAAGCATTAACGCTGGAAGAACGAATATCAGTGATTCGACAAAATCAGCAAGGTAAAAGTTCGCGATTATTGGCAGAACAGTTTGGAGTGGGAAAGACACAGATTTTACGTACGTTAAAGAGAAAAGCCGAGTATATGAATGACTTTGAAAATAATGCACCAAGTATGAAAAGAAGGAATAGCAGGAAAACGGGAAATGAAGACATAAATACACTTTGTTGGAAATGGTGTCAATCAGCACTTGCACGAAAAATTCCGTTATCTGGGCCGATGATCAAAGAACGAGCTTTACAGTTTGCAAAAGAATTGGAAAACTCAGTCTTTAAAGCATCGAACGGCTGGTTAGAGGCCTTCATTAAAAGACACAATCTTGTGTTTGGTAAGCAATGTGGCGAAGTCGGTGATTCAGATATGAGTGCTGCGGCTGACTGGACTTCTAAATTATCCGAGATATGCTATGGTTACGCTGCTCAAGACATTTTTAATTTAGATGAAACCGGGTTATTTTTCAAAGCGACTACGGACAAAACATTTTTTGTCAAAGGAGAAAAATGCGCTGGGGGTAAAAAAAGCAAAGAGCGAATAACAGTGATGCTATGCACTAACATGTTGGGGGAACGAGAACCGGCTTTAGTGATTGGGAAAGCAGCTAACCCTAGGATTTTTAAAAACATCAACATAAACACACTGCCAGTGATTTACAGAAACAACAAAAAGGCATGGATGACTGCAGCTATATTTGAAGATTGGCTGAAAAGTTTTGACCGTAAGATGCAGAAAAAAAAGCGCCACATTATTTTATTTGTTGACAACGCTACCTGTCATCCCAAGATCGAACTACAGAATGTTAAGCTGCAGTTTCTGCCACCCAACACAACTGCATTAGTTTAAACCCTAGACCAGGGTGTCATTCAGACATTTAAATTAAAGTTTAGACAAAAACAGCTTCTACATCTTATCACAGTCATGGAATCAAACAAGGATGCTTCCGGAACCGAACTCATGAAACAGGTCAATTTACTGGATGTAGTCTACTGGATTGCTGCAGCATGGAAAGAAGTGGACAACTCAACCATCCTTAAGTGTTTCTGTAAAGCAGGTTTTCATTGTCCTGCTGAAACACACGCATATTCTCTGACGCACATGGAATCTGCATCAAAGACCGACGTGCAAATTGTTTCTACTGCAATTTCTACTGCTTTGGATAACCTTTCAAAAGAATTGTTTGGATACCAATTGACAGACATCTCCATGATTGATTCAGGGCTCCAAACTTGCAACACAATAGAAACAAACTGGTATCTTCCTGCCACTGCAATTTTAGCTGCTGAGGATGTGAATAGTGAATCAGACAACGAACAAGATTCTACTGACATTGAGAAAACATACACTATCGCAGATGCACATAATGCTTTGGAGCTTCTGCGCACCTATTCAATAACAAACGGGAGATCTGACATACTAGACGTTATCATGGACTTGAGAGAAAAATTGAACTTATCGTTTATTTCATCTGTCAAACAACAGACTACCATATTGGATTTTTTTTCAAGTCAAAAGTGACACATGTACAGTATAAGTGGAATCTGTGTATGTGTGTTTTATTTTTGTGTGTTTAACTATCGTGTTTTATGAAAAGTGTCCAACCAGTGGCTATTGTAGACCGACATGTGCACTATGTTCTACTCATGGATTATGCTGATTTGCAGGTTAGTTTTCATAGTGCTTAGGATAAAATTTTTTTTATCGCTCTATTATGTGAAACCTGTGAGGCAGGACCACCTGTACTATGGGACCAGTTTTTGAAAGTCCCGTGAATGGTCGCCTTAGACAGGTTCGACTGTATATGTTATTTGAATGTATCAACCCCTTCTAGTTTTTGTGCATTTAATTTCATTTTTTCAACAGGCTAAGCCTGTTTAGTACTTAAGGTTTCGGAGGCCCCGTATAATCATAATTTATTCCAGGTCTTTTCTAATGAATGACTATGGACAGATTAGAAAATGACTAAATAAAGTGCAAGGGAACACTCAGCAGATTAGAAAATGACTGAATAAAGTGCAAGGGAACATTACTCTGAGAATAAAGATGCTAAACTAGGACTTTACACCTTTTATTTGTCTTTAGTTTAAGGGAGATTTAATGTGATAGTCAGTCAAGTAAATTATATATAGTAGTTTAACTCAAACAACATAAACATACTATTATTAATAATAATTGATATAATATTATTATTAATAACTATTTAGTATTTTAAAAAATAAATTTGGCATGGGTTTCAGTCTCTTTTTGAAATCATTAACTATAACATTTGTTTCTAATGAGGTTTAGACAGTTTAGTTCATTTATTCATCTCATGTATTTTAAAATTACTAGATCTAATTTTTGTCAATGCTTCATTGTGGATAATAATATTAAATTAGTGCAGTATTCTCTCATTTATCGGAAAATTAAACTTTCAGCTAACATTTTAACAACTGCAGATGTTTTAAATATTTTAGTACTTGTTAATTAAGCACACGAAGTGTTCCTATATTCAATCAGTCTATGATGATTGTTAATAGTGCAGCTAGTGTTTAATATATACAAATTCTCTATTTCAACATTTTTCAATTGAATTGAAGATGCACCATGTCAAGTAGTAATAGAAAAAAAAAATGTTAAAATGTTTTATAGGGGAAACCTGAATACTAATGCAATGTACCATAAATATTGTCTTGGAATGAATCAATAAGCCATAACATTAAAGGGTCTAGCCCCAAGACTTGTGGGTAAGGAAAACAATGAAATGACCTGGTCAAGGATTATCTTCCAAGAAACATTGAGGACAATGTTGGGTCAAGGTTTTTCTCCAGAGCAGATAAAATGTTTAGGCAAGAAACATTGGGGGAGCCAATATTGGGTGCTAGAATACAATAACTATCTGTGAGTCACGTATTTACGATGCATTTATCAAAATGTCGAACACCATTTGTAGTTTGGAGAAATATTTTCTTTGAACTTTTGCTACAAACGTTTTGTGTTTACCTACGAAGAGCCATGGGAATCAGATGTAATATTTTTCCAGCTTAGGTCTGATTTATCACCCAGAATTTGATCATAAAGTGATATCAGTCGGTGCTCTTTGTTTATTGGCTGTCAGTCCAGCTTTTATCTTAGCGTCATTCGTTGCTACAAATCTTTGCATTTACATGAGGAGATCCACTGGAATTGGATGCAATAATCATTTTCCGGCTTATGCCCAATTCATGGCCCAGAATCTGGACTGTGCTTTGTTTATTTACTTTATTTGAGTGATTTATATGCAATAAAAATATATGCAACCATATGAGTTGTGAAGTGTAACTAAAGAACTGTGGGAATAAACTTTTGTATGAGACCTAGATGGGGTCATCATATGAAATATCGAACACAAGTGTTCAGAATATTGTGCAGTTTTCTGCGTTGTGAATAAATCATGTTGTGCTGTGCATTAGCACAACAGTGGATTGTTTCCGCATAGCCAGGATTGTTTTGACTTACTTATTCGCTATCATTTGTGTATAATTATCAATTGTGTTGCTGGCACACATGCCTTTAATGTTTAGTTTCTTTAGTATGTGATTTAGATTAGAAATGAAGAGATGATTACAAAGGAAAAACCAGGGTGAGGTACATGTACAGGATCAAAACCTTTGAAGTAAGCTTATGGAGGGAATACAAAGTTTATATGATGGTTATGATTTCTAGATAAACACTATGGAAATACAAACATCATCATCATCGAGTGCCGTCTCCGCAACGAAGGTTGGCTGCCATGGAGCTCCATTCTGCTCTGTCTCTTGCTTTGATGGTGCAGGTTATCATAGGCTGATTTGTCCATCTTTTGATGTTACTCATCCATGTTAGTCTTGGTCTGCCTCTGCCTCTTTTACTTTGTATTTTTCTCCCTCCAGGATTACTTTTAGTAGGCTGTTGTGTCTTTTAACATGGCCCAAAAATCGCATTTGTCTTGTTTGAATTGTGCTTAGTAGTTCTCTTTTCATTTTTAGTTGTTTTAAGACTTCATCATTTGTTTTCTTTTCCTTCCATCCAATTCTACATATTCTTCTATATATCCACATTTCAAAGGCTTCAATTCTCTGTTCTGTTTTCTTGTGTAATGTCCATGTTTCTGCACCATATAGGAATATTGAGAAGATATAACATTTTGCTATTCTTAGTTTTAGCCCTGGTGTTATTTGTTTTGATGTTAGTATGTTCTTCATGGCATTAAAATTACTTTTTGCCATTCCTATTCTTTTGTTTATTTCAGTTGTACATTTTCCATCACTGATTATAGTATGTCCAAGGTACTTGTAGTTCTGAACTGTCTCCAGGTCTATTCCTTGAATTTTGATATCCACTTGTGGGTTTTGAGTATTTTCTTTGTTTATGATCATAGTTTTAGTCTTTTTGATATTCATATCTAGTCCATATTTTTTGCTTGTCATGTTTATTTCATTAAGTAATTGTTGTAGATCTTTAGAATTTTCTGCTAGTAGTACAGTATCGTCAGCATATCTTAGGTTATTGATTATCTTTCCATTAATGTTTAGGCCTGGCATCTCTATGATGTTTTAAAAAAATTTGCTCAGTGTATAGATTGAACAAGCTTTGATAGGATGCATCCCTGTCTTACTCCTCTTTTTTATATCAATGGGTGTAGAGTTCTCTTTGTTATATTTTAGTATTGCTGTTTGCTCCCAGTATAGATTACATATTAGTCGTATGTCCATGTCATCTAGATGTATCTCTTTTAGGCATTCTATAAGTTCTTTGTGATGTACTCTATCAAAAGCTTTGGTGTAGTCTATGAAGCAGGCATATATGGAAATACCAACAGCTAACCAATAAATGTATTATTTCTACGGTTTGATTAAGACTTGCCAATTTTGGCTGTTTTAGTTGTTCAAAGGATCCACTCTTTGTTTTACATTTTATGCAAAAAAAGTATTTAAGCAAATTTTTTATTGTGTATACATTATATTCTTATAGAATATAATTTCTAGAATTTTTTTTTTTTTTCAAAGGATTAGAAGTAGTTTGTTAACATTTGATAGTCACTGAGAGACACTGTTCTATCTAAAAGCATTTCTCGTTACTGGTTTGCTCAATATTTGAATGGTACATTTATGTCATTGTGTCTCTTATTTTCCTTTTTGTGTTTTTTCCTTTTTTCTAGTTTTGGCTTCTTATTTATAGAATATTGTACCAGTTTTAAAAAATACTTGTTTTCTTCCCCTGGCAGGAAACAATGGTCAAGAAGTGGAGTATGTTAAAGAAGGATCAGAATCTCCAGTTCCAGAAGTTAGAGATCACGCTCGATCAGGATCTTCATCTAGGTATCTTTTTCCCTTCTACTTGAACCTGTAATAATTTAGAAATAAATAGTTGAAAATTGCACAATAAAGGCATGTTAAGAATCTGTATGCGTTTTATCCAAGATTGTTCCCAATTGCGGCTCCATGTTCTGACGAGCCCATTTTACAACTCATATTTTACCTGCTTTTTCATTTACACAGATTTAATTATTTATCTGCTATTTTTGTTTTGATCAATCATGTATTGTATATCAAAATGTTTATGAATGACTGCCTTTTGTGTTTACAATAATATAAAGTTAATGTATAAGTCACATGCAAAATATACTGAAATGAGGGGAAAAAATAAAAACACAGTAAGGGAATATAAAAAAAAATGTTTCTTACCTGTCTCTTGAGAGCTAATCCAGTTAATGAATGTACATCACAAATCTAAAAGAATACTTTAATAATATAGTGCACACAATTGAAACACAAATAATACTTATATGGCTATTTATAGTGGAAGAGGTGATCATTTAAAAAAAAAAGTAGATTAACAAATTCTGATGTTTGAGATAAAATTTGAAGTCTGTAGATATTTCCAGATGGTCGCTGTCTAGTCATGTGATTTAGAGAGGTCCAGACAATTACTTTGGATATGTTGGATGGTTAACAAAATATGTACAATTTTTAAAATGAAAACATTTGTTGGCCACCCTTTGTGATATTTTGCTTTTAGGTGACCACCCAAACCAACTTATTGGCCATGTAGTTTTGCCCCGTTGTATGAAATGATGATACAGTAGATGTTTTCATGTCTGTTGTGCTGTAATATTTAGATCCATATAGAAGTAAAAACTTTAATTGGTCAGTGACTTTTAGTTGGCTATTTTCATCGGGATCATTAGCTGATCAAGATTTTACTTCACTTCTCCGTGGTGACTCTTGTAATAGATGAACAGGTTTAGATACACAAGCAAGGATCAAATGGGAATGCTACCTGGTACCCACAATTTCTATTCTGAAGACATATATTGGGCTGAAAAATTCAAATACTGTAGTTTGCTGAAAAAACACAACACATCTACACCTCTATTAACATTATTTTAAGTAAAGATGATGAAGAGTAGTAGTTGGGCGGATGCAGAAGATCTTTGTAGAAGTACAAATTAGGCCCTTGCTTAGCTGAATTTAAACATAATTTATATTCTAATACTTAATTTTTATATAATTTCAGTTCTGGTTCCCCTTTGTCTGAAAAATATTCTGGGAGTCGCAGGGGACGCTCATCTAGAGGAAAAGTCAAGAGAGGAGGTGCCAGGCGTGGAGAACAACAGAATAGATCTAGATCATCCTCATCTTCAACATCTCCAGAAGTGACACCAAAGAAAATGCAAAGAAATAGAAACAACTCTAGTTCCCAGTCTGAGTCTAGGTCACCACAGATTGGTTCTTCCGAAGCACAGACCAGAAGGTCCAGCAGACATCCAAGCACAGCCATTAAGGCAACACCAGAACATGTACAAGAGAAGGAACTGTCTCAAGATTGGAGTGGAGACAAATCAGTTGAAAAATCTGAAAATGCAGATGAACATTTGACCAGTGCTCCAAAGAGAAGATGGAGGAAAAAACCATCTTCAGAGGCTAAAGCAAATGAACCTGACCAGAACAAAGTTGAGCCTATTAAATCTACCAATGTTGCTGCTTCAGCATTGCACACAGTGGAGAGTACAAATGAACAAAAAGAATTAGAAAGTCAGTTAACTAGTACCGTCGAAAAATCAAATCTTGAGAAAGTTTCAGCAAAAGTACAAAATGAACCTAATAAAAGTAGGGAGACAGAAGCTTTAAGGCAGACCAGGGCAGTAGGAAAAGGTGCAGAATCTGAATCTGCTTCCAAAGACACAGCTGAGGCAACAAAGGTGGAAGAAAATCTGAGTGTTGATAGTGGTAGATCTTCATTGTCGAAGACCATGACCCATGAAACAGTAGCTGGGTCAGTATCTTCTACCACTTTATCATCAGATCAACCTCTGAATGCTCTAACCAAAAATGTAAAAAGGAACGAACCATCGTCGATAAAAAATGATAATGCAAAGGTTCCGATCACTTTAGATCAAGCTTCCGTTGGTGGGAAAAAAGAAATAAGTGCTGAGAATGTTGAGTTGGATAAGAATAAATTATTGCCAGAAAGCAAAAACACAGAAGGGATTGATTGTTTGTCACAAATAAGAGAAGAGAAAGTCCGGACAAGTGGTTTGGAACAAGCAGATTTATCTTCTAAAAACGAAATAAAGGACAGCTTTCTCCTCCAAGAAGAAAACAAAGAAATAGATCATATTCTTCTGACTCGACTTCTGTGGATTCCAGGTCCAGATCAAAGTCTCCTATAAGAAATAAACTGTCAAGATCTGGGTCCTCTAGCTCCTCCAATTCAAATTCACGGTCAAGGACCTCCTCATCAAGCAGTAGTACGGATGACTCCGGTCCAGCAAAATCAAAAGTTGGTAGCGAAGCTCAGCTACACGGGAAGCATGAACGCTCTAGGTTGTCTTCACATTCCCCAGAAAGAATAGTACATGACAGAGAAAAGGTGAGTAAATTTGATTATGAAAAGCACTTTTAATCTTTTACACAACGCGTATGTGGATGATTATTAATCTCAATACATTATTCTAACTGAACAAAAATATTAAGAATATTAATAGTCCTTTTATTACTAAGCCATTACACTATTTTTATTTCCTGTATTCCAAAGACAATGAGAAATTGCATAATTAACATCATAAAGATGAAACTACTTATAATGCAAAGAAAAAGCACATATTTAAATTCCAATAACAAATTTTAAGCAAACTAACAACAAAAAATAAATATTTATTTCAGTTAGCTGCTTTGATATAAAAAAAAATGTAATATATTATAGCCATTGACCAGAGCAAATCAATGTTACCTCATTCACGTCTGTATATCAATTATTAAAAAAAGTTATTCACTTTGATGTGTCAATTATACATTTTGTTTTAATTAGTCTTGTATGCTGCACTTCTCAGTAGGCTAAAATAAATAGCGTTCATAGTTTTAAAAAAAACAATATAGCAGAATCTAGGTCGGCAATATGTCTTTAAAAAAACAATTTAGCCGAATCTAGGTCAGCAATATGTCTTTAAAAAAACAATCTAGCCGAATCTAGGTCAGCAATATGTCTAAAAAAAACAATCTAGCCGAATCTAGGTCAGCAATATGTCTAAAAAAAACAATCTAGCCGAATCTAGGTCAGCAATATGTCTAAGGTTGCGGCCGTAAATCATCAAACAGACATGGTGTAATTACATTGGGTCAATTGAAGTCGTTTCCACAATTGAAACTGTAATAACTCAGCTCATCATTATCATCAAGTACCATGCCTGCTGGCATAGGCGATCTTGTCTCACCACAACTTTTGATCTCAACAATTATTTATCATTTCTGATATTGACCTTCTGCCAAGTCATTCTCTTAAGCTGTCTGGTATCCGTTTTCTTTGCTTCCCTCTATCTCTTCATCTCTCAATTTTCCCACTTGTCACGTTATATTCCAGCTCTTTCCATCTCATTACATGGCCAAAAAATGATGATTGTATCTTTCTAATATTGGAAATTAACTGTCCTTTAGCTTTGGCTTCTTTCAGAATGTTTTCATTACTTTTCTTAGCTGTTCATGGTATTCTCAACATTCTTCTGTAAAACCACATTTCTGCAGCTTCCAGTGATTTTCTTTTCTGTTGTCTTATTGTTCATTATTCACAACCATATGTTAAGACAGGCTCTACATAACATTTAAGAACTCTCTTTGTTGTTTCTATTGTCAAAAATGGATTGATTGCACAGTATCTTCCTCATTTTTCAGAAAGCTGCTTTTGCCTGAGCTATTCTGTATCTTTGTTGTATATCCACCATCTGAGGTTTACATTCTTCTTCTTTTAGCTCCTGGTGGAGCATAGGTCTTCAACAAGCACTTTCCAAGCCGTTCTGTTTTTTGCCATTCTTTTAAGATCATTCCATGTCTTCCCCATCATATTCATCTCTGCTTCCATCTTTCTTCTCCAAGAATACCTTGGGCTTTGATTTGTCCGTGTTTGTGAAGGTTTTTCGGCTATTTTTTATTTACAGTATGGAAAAGCCTGTCCCATGTCCAACCTTCCTTAGTTGATTCTTACGAACATGCCTGGTAAGGAACAGAGCCACTATTCTTTACTCCCCTTTCAGGCCCCAGCAACGCACGGGAGGTTAACGTTGTTCCCAGATATTAAAATTCATCTGTTTTAATATTGTTCCACTTGTCTTTATTGTGTGCTGCAGTGATGTCTTTTTATTTATTTCTACCATTACTTCTGCGCTCTTCTCATAGCAGTGTCATAATTTTCAAATCGCACTAGTGTGGATAAATGAATGATTACTATAAATATCCATATGAACTAACTTTTAGAATTAGTTTTTTTTTTTAATTGTTCAGTGCCACAAAGTAATAATGCTGTGAAAATGCTTGAGAAACTCGGAGGATAAATTCTCCTATAAATCATACAAACACTGTGAAATTTCATAAACTTATGTAGAATTTGATGATGAATCTAAATATGTACAGCAATTTGTCTTTAAAAATGGATATTGCATTGAACATTTAGCGGCCAGTCCTAGCATATGGGTACATTCAGAAATTTCACTGGTGTTGAATGCATTTTTGATAATCAGTTATCTCTCTTTGTCTTTTTCCTTGGGGGTTCCAAAAAGGACCTATTGTGTAATACTCTCGGTTGGCTTCCACAGTGTGTCATATCCAGCGCCATCATCTTCACTGTATCTCTTTATCCACTGGTATTTGACTGGTACATTTCCATAATTCTATGTTTGTGATTTTGTCCTGCCATTTCCACCCTTTTATTGTGTAAGCATCCATTAATGAAAGTCTGTATCTTCACGATTGTCATTTTAGTTGTTCTCCATGTTTCACAGCCATATAATTAGACTGATTTAACATTGGAGTTGAAAATTTTTATTTTAGTATTTAACCTAATTTCTTTGGACTTCCATATGTTTCCCAGTGCAACAAATGCTCTTCTTGCTTTTTATATCCTTATTTTGGTATCATTTTCTGTTCCTCCCTCTCTGTCCAGATTCATCATCATCAAGTACCATGCTTGCTGGCGTAAGGTGATCATGTCTCTCCACAACTTTTGATCTCGGCAGTTATTTATCATTTCTGTTGTTGACCTTCTGCCAAGCCATTCTCTTAAGCTGTCTGGTATTTTTTTCTCTTTGCTTCCATCTCTTCGTCCCTCAATTTTTCCAGTTGTTACAATATATTCCAGTTGTTTTCTTCTTATTACATGGTCAAAAAGTCATGATTGTTTCTTCCTAATATTGGAAATTAGCTCTCTTTTTGCATTGACCTCTCTCAGAACTTCATTTCTCTTCTTAGCTGTCCATGGTACTCTCAACATTCTTCTGTAAAAAAACATTTCTACAGACTCCAGTGATTTTCTTGTCTGTTGTTCTATTGTCCATGATTCACATCCATATGTTAGGACTGGCTCTACATACCATTTAAGAACTCTTTTTGTCCATATTACTGCCCAGATATATGTAAGATTGTACGTCTAGTAGAGGTATTTCTCCTATTTTTATTTAGTTAATGCCAACTGCGTTAATTCTCGTAATTTTGGTCTTATCGCTTTATTTTCAGTCCCATCTGTTGTGATCTCTCCTCGTCAAGTATGCTCATTTTATCTTGCATCTGTTGATGGTTGTGTGATAGGAGAGCTATATCATCAGCAAAGTCTAAATCTTCAAGTTGCTTGATCAGTGACCACTGGATTCCATTTCTGTTGTTTTGAGCTATTTTCATAATCTAATCTATGGCCAGTAGAAAGAGGATAGAATGCATCTCTAAAATGGAGATAGAAGGCATCCCCCTGCCTTGCTCCTGTTCTTATTTTAAATGTTTCTGTAAGCTGTCCTCCATGCACCACACTACATTTAATTCCTTCATACATTGTTCTTATCAGTTTAATAAATTTTGTGGGGATTCCGTAATGATTCAGCAACTTCCAAAGCATTCCTCTATCTGAACTATCAAATGCCTTTTCGTAATCTATGAATCCAGTATAAAGTGGGGACTGTAGTTCTAAACCCTATTCAACTATTATACGTAGGGTAGTTATTTGATCAGCACATGATCTATTCTTCCTAAAACCTGCTTGTTCATCTCTCAAATGTGTCTCTATGGCCTCTGTTAGTCTCTGCAGAATGATTCTGCTTACTATTTTTTGCTGGCACTATTTTTAGTAGCATATTTCTCCTATAATTTATGCACTCCTGTAAACTTCCTTTCTTTTAAGCTTCCCTGAAAGATCTCTGAGACCCATTTTTAGAGGCTGGATGAACCTTAGAGCCTTCTGTTTCCAAAACATCTGCTACTTCTGGGAAGTGAACCTGGACATAGTTGATCAGGAAGTGAGCGCACTAACCACCCATCACGGAAACTCTCAGACTTTACCTGCCATGACTTATTTAATTTGTGCACAATGAACATCCTGAACTACCTAGAAGCCTAGCTGTATATGAAAAATGGGGAAGTGAATGAGACACAAGCATGAAGAGGAGAACAAATAAGTTTGGTGGCTAATAATATCCAATCAATGACTGATAGGAATACATTAAAATTATGGTTTACAGTGCACATCTGTTGCCTTCTTGGCTTTTATTTATTTAATTCACAGATTAAGGCTTTAAACCCCCCCCCCCCCCCCATTCAGTAAAAAAATACATATCACCAGGAATCTGACCTGCACACAACTGTAATAACCAAGAAACTAATGATGGATTAAAAACAAAAACTGAGTAGTGTATACGTTAAATAAACTATATTGGAAGAACATTTATTTGTTGTAGTAATGTTGATTATTCTCCATTATTTTCAAGAGCATTCCTTCTTCCCTCCACATTGTAAAGATACAAGCTAGCATTATCTTTTATAAAATGTTAGAGTGGCCAATGTGTCAAACAACACAACGGCTGAAAGTATTTAGCAACAAATAGACTGCTTCTCTCAGGGGCAATCAATGGCTTGCCAAGACCCTACTCCGTATCTTAAGGTGGCCATGATAACAAGGTCACTTGTCTGGTCAAATGAATAAGGCTCGAGAGAAAAGACTACCTAGTGCCCAAAAATGCCATTCTCAAATAAAATGTATTAGGCCAAAATGCACAGGCATTAGCTTAAGCAAAAAAAAAAAATAACATGTTCTGTTCTGTTCATTAAATCAGTTTCACTGTAGTTGAGTGATCCCCATTTCCGCTCTTGTCCAATTCCATCCATAGCGCACTGACATTGGTAAATTCTGTTGATAAGGTTGACTACCATGCAGCCCTAATTGGCGGCACTGATTATGATTTCAAACAACTTCCATTGAATAAAGTGCACAGTCCCATCCTCACTTCAATTTCCTCACAAATACACATTTAAAACAAAGCAACAGAAATGGTTTAAACGAATACACTATTCTCATCAAAAACAGCTTGACCTGCAGCCATTTTGCACCGTTGGTAATGGTGTTGAAGTTAAACTCCAGTGCGAGCCAAGTTGGCTGTGTGGGTGACAATCTCAAATGACATCATTGACAAGAAAGTGTCCACAGTCACTTCCAACTCCAACAAATAGAAAAAAAAAATTAAAAACTGTTTTAGTGATGGCTGTCTCAAAAAAGGGCCCGCAGTTATAGTCGCCTTCTTCCTGTAAAATCTAACACAGCACATCATTTCTACGCCCACTTAACATCTTTAAGAGCCAACAACGAAGAGTCATGGTCTAAATGTGAATGCTGACAAAATAAAATACAACATTAAAAAACAAAATTAAATAAACCATATTGCATGAAATTTATACAGTCTCACATGTTTTATTTTGATTTACCTGTTACCTATTCAGAATGAATTCTGCCATCAGCACTACTGATTAACTCACCAATACTTTGATCACATCTGTCAATAAATTTTACATACATTTTGTTTTTTAGATTGCTAGCAGCAAAAAAGATGTGCCTGTACCAAGAAATACTGATCATAGAAAAGATGACAAAACATTGCCATCAACAAATGTCTTGAGGTATGTAGTCTTTTCTTGTTGTCGCACTATTGTGCTTGAGAGTTTTACCTGAACTGATATTGTTTTATTGGTTAGATATTGAACATTTGAAAACAAAATATGAAATAAATAACATTGTCCCAGAAACATAATAATATCCAGATGCTAATTGTAAGTGGCAGTCAATAAATATTTAATAATTAGATGTAATATGAATATTAAGATACATCTTAATATTGACATTACTTCTAATTATTCTATATAGACTTCTTGACCCGTGTCAATTACTTTATATTTAGTTCATGTCATAATTCAATTTAATTCTTGATTCCACCAGAGAAGCACATAAGTAGCACTCACTTATTGTTTCTCTAAAATAATAAGTATTTGTTATAATTATGTTGACGTAAATGCTAAACAGCTTTTCTCATATATAGCTCTAACATGACGTCTTCATTTTCTTAACATGCTTATTTAGACCACAAACTTAGACCTTTTATACAAGAAGTGAATGCTGACAATACAACTTGTGGACTGTCCCACCAATATTAGCTGTTGCTCACCTGAAAACCTTGGCATGAATTATACACTTTTTGTGTTGGGGATTGCCCTTGTTGTAAACTATATTTGACTAAATTTACTTTCTTTTCTGGATTTGCTTAAATCCCAACAGTACACAAAAGCCCAGAAGTCAAGAGGAAAAACTAAAACAGCCTGGCAAGGTATCTTCTGTTCTGTTTTATTGTATCTGTATTGGTGGTATTTTGTATATTTATAGGTTTATTTTTTAATCCCTTAATTATTGAATTGTATGTCCTTTGATAGTGATTTTAAAAATATTACACCTCCAAGCTATTTTGTTGTGCAAATAAGCCGAATCTAAAGATTTAGTATTTGTCATTAAAAAAAGTGTCACTGGTAATTTTCTTTGAAGATTTGGTAGTTCAAACAATATAACTTTATTTCTTAAATTGGTTTTAGCTACTTTATTATACAGTATAACCAACATTCACTCTCTGATTTTGCCATGCTGTGATAGTGTTTTAATTTAAAAACAAACAATGACCAAAACAGTCATTATTTGTAAGCTAAAATGAGTGGCATATTAATATGTGCGACACTAATACATCATTTGTGCACCCATACAGCTTAGAGGGCATGTTGCATGAACAGCTGATTACAGAGAACAATTAGGAGTGGACAGGATACAGTCTCAGAAAACAGCTACAGTTGACTGCTAGCAAAATAAAAAGAAAGAAATTTGTTAACAAATGCCTAGAGAAGAACATTCTTATTTTTCTTATACCTTTCACTGCTTTTAGAGCATAAATCTTCATCAAACAAGTCCTCGATTTGGTAAGATTGCTCCATATCTTCCCCATCTTCTTTTTATTTGCTTCCACTTGTCTTCTACAAGTATATCTTAGCCTTCTCCTTTGTCTCCTCAGGAGATTAAAAAAACAAACATCTTGTCAAAGAATACTCCTCGGCTTCAGCAGTGTGTCCAACAATCTTTGTTTACTTCACTTTGCCTGCTAGTGTTTTATTGGTACTTTCCTGTAGTTCTAAATTTGTAATTTTAATCATGAAAGGCTGCATCTTTGTTACAGTCATTTTTTTGTTCTCAATGCTTTACAGTTCAGTAATAGGATTGAATTAACATTGGAGTTAATATTTTTATTTTTGTATTTAACCTCATTTCTTTGGATTCTCATGTTTCCATGATCAATGAAGGCTCATTTAGAGCAAAACAGTAGAAGAAACCGGCATATGCCTCAGATAGAAATGGGAGACATCTATACATCTGTGCCACGATTATTGGAAAAGGCTCAGTTAATGAACTTTTTAATGCATATTGATTTTTTGCTTGCTGTAGTTGTTCTTCATCGGGCTTGTGTTTTAGTCTTCGTTTTGTTTTAAAAAGTGAGAATGATGGTAGTGTAGTGATTATTAATGAAAGATTAGGGGCTTATTCTCAGAGCCACAGTCTCCTGTCAGCCCAGTTCTAACTAGCACCTTACTCTTAGGTTATAGAAAACATTAAAGAGGAGCACAGACTTCCTCATCTTCAAATGTTGCATGTTTAGGTTTAACCATCTCACACCTGTACATCAAGTACAAGTAGGACTTCTTTTTCGTTGAATCTTCCTTCTTTCTTATTAGGTTAATTTTATCTTTCATATCTCTCAATACAAAGCTTTAATTCTGTCACTTATTTTGTTTCGTTAATTTCAAAATATACATATTTGTAACTTATCTATTACTGGAATCTAAATAAAGGAGTGGTTGTGAACCGGACGATTAAGGACAAGAAGTCACATGATTGAATTTGATCCCAAATGACAGCTTCTAGGTTCATCCAGCCTTGAGTGGGTACAATATTTTTTTCTGGAAGAAAGTCCTGTCATAACATTGACCACATTATCAAAAAATGTGTAGATTGTTTCAAAAAAAGAAAAAGACACCATATTCCCCATGCAAAATAAGCATGACAAACCATTTGTTATTTCTTTATTTGTTGCGTTTTACATATTAATTTGTAGATGATCGTTTAACTGCTGGTTTTCTGCCTTATATTGTACTGGAGATACATAGTAATGTTTATTGTTTTATCAATTTTACATAATTAAATAATTAATTTGCGCTATTTTAGACAAAACATTTATTAAGTACTTACTTATTTTTAACAGTACTGTAATTTGTTTTGTTTTTGTTGTTAACTGCACATTCCCTTACTTGCCTTGCATTAATTCAACTTGATAGCATTGTCCTGGAGGATGAGAAGTCTTCAGCTCCTTCACAGTAAAACAAACTGGAAGACCCAAATCAGCCTTGTGCCACTTTCTATAAAATGCCCACCCATTCAGAATGTAACAACTTTAGTCCAAGGATTATCACACTGCCCATTGCCCTGGAGGATTCCTGGTGTTTATTTACAGAAGAGACTTGCTTCAACATTAGTGAGCATAAAAGACACTTTGTTTATTCATCACTTCTTTCAATACAATGAACATAAAAGACACTTGTTCATTTGTGGCTACATTCATCAGTGTATGAAATAGACAATTTTTGTTATGTTAATAAAAACACTTGTTTGAGTAATGGACTCATCATCAGCCATAAACATGGTGTATATGACATTACGCACATCAGAGTTATTTTTTCATATTCTAGATTTATGAACATACAAAGTGATCTAGATCTCATAATTTGTGAACATTTTTCCAAAGACATAAATTTGCAATGAAATGAAAATGAAGTTCTTCACACCGTTCCAGCTGCTTCCAGAACAATTTCCTATGGAACAAGTCATCACCTAACATGTTTACTCGACTGGAACCTTCCAGATCATAAGAACTGTATTGTTATGAACAATTACCACCTCTCTTTCCTTTTGGAGACAACTAAGTGAAGTTTCAATTTTCTGCCATGAACATTCAAGATATTGCTAGAGCTGCTAAATCTTTCTGATTGTTGCCAAGGAAAGTGGTAACTGAATTCTACCTGACCTGTGCGTGCTGTTTAAAGATGGTAGCAGTCAACATCCTCACCAAGCAACCTGAGATTGTGATATGCCAGACAACCACTGCAAGTTCTGCTACTCTCACCAGATTGCTCTTCATGTCAACTGACGCAGCTTTGGGTTTTGAAGAATTGCAGCTACATCTAACCTTTGTGATGTTATCTACTGTATAACACAGTCCTCTGATGTGCTTTGACCTAACCAAGCCATGACATCATCCCTGACTTGCTGTTTGTGTTTGACATCACCTGCCAACTTTGACATCAAGAACACTCCACGTCAATGAACTGGTGTAACTGAATCTGAAATGCTGACAGGATACAAAATGAAGCCCTAAAGTGGAAGTCTCCATGATCAGAAGTAGGCCCTCAAAATCTCAGGCATGGCTGGCCTAATCTATGCTATTTCATCCCACAGATATTCAGTTCAAGGGCAATGGCTGGTGGTATTTGGTTCATAAATATATTTTACCCTTCTATCTTGTCATCCTTTGATCAGATTCTCTTCCTAAACTCACTTCTATATTACTGATTTTAGAACTATTCTCTATGTCTACAATAACTTATATCAATTAAACACTTCTCTTATTCATGATTTAGCATCAACAAGGAGTAGTCTGTAGATTGCAATCTCCTCCTTTAATTCCTTATACTATAGTTTCTGTGATAATATTAACCCTGCATGATATTTTATCAATCTTAAACATTTTTCTCCACTATTCTGTGCAAGACAATGAATTGCCATAAAAGCATTCTGAAAGTTTAGGAATCATTTTACTTTTTCACTCTGTTTAGATTGAGGGGAAAAGAGAAACCCCCTTGACATGAGCTTAAATGTAAAGTCATTGTTGTTTAGTATTCAATGTTTATTTTCTTATTTAAAAATAGGAGCAGGAGAGCAGGCCAAACGAGACCAAGGGACCACAGGAAGTCATGCAAACTGACCAGGATGCTAGTAGAGGTAACATGGGAGTACACCATATTCTTGTTTTGACAACAGTTTTGTCTTTTATTTTAATTTAGAGTGAGTGAAAGGGAAAGAGAAAGGTTTCCTTAAAATAACAGGGCTATGGTGTGGAGTGTGAGCAAAATTTAGATGCTATTATGTGTTTTTCAAAACTTGTCATACTTATTTGTAAGTGTAAAGTCATACTCAAACTGGGACTAGTGTTAATTCATTATATTCAATTGTATTGTTAGGTGCAGTCTCTAAGCTATAGCTTTGTCATTTTGTATATATCATAATTAATTAAATTATGATAAACTGGTTAGTGAAACTGTAGCCATCTTACTATTAATTTCCTATTAGGTGTCATGTCCAGAAACTTTGTCAAAAGCCCACATCATTCTCAAAATTCATTAAAGCTTTCTCAAAAGGTGGCTTTAAAGATTTCTCTCTCGCTCTCTCTCTTACTCTCCTTGTCTCTATCTTTCCCTCACTTTCTTTTTGCTGTGTAGTTTTGCCAGTTAGATGAGTGATAATAGGTGATTATTGACAGATTTGTATACATTTATATTATTACTAATCAAACTGTAAGACCAACTTTATTGATAATATATTAATTGGTTCCATAGCATGTAATAGTATACACATGAGAAGAGATTGATCCAGAGTACCAAGAGTCAGTATTTCTAATAAAAATCAGTAATTTGCTAATAAATTGACATGGGTTTGTTTCCTGCTAGAATCAAAGGTTTTCTTCTGTCGGGTGAAATAACAAATTCTACCCTGAACACTTTGTTGTGCCTGCACCTAGTCTTTTATTACCTTGATGCCATAGAAACCCCTATTGTAAGACCTAAAAATAAGATAAATGTTGTATATATGAAGATAGTTGCAAATCTTTAGTGTTTCAATATGAGATTGTGACATTATTGAGTGTTGAAATGTTAAAGTAAATGTTTTTCTCTAAAGTGATGCAGCTGATAAAATAAATGTGTGTAATTGTTGTAAACTATATAGATTGTATATATAATATTGGAATAGAGTTGTTCATTAATATATAAGCAATTTTGTTTTTTTCACACATTCATGAAGAGTAATTTAAAAAAAAAAGTCCTTTAAATTAGATATTTAAAAAAATCAACTTGATATTGCTTCCATAATGCTTCATGTGGTAATTAGATTTATAGCAAAGCTAATTCTTTTTTTTTTTTTTTTAAATAATTGTAACATTTAATTATAATATATTATAATTATTATATTTGAGCAACAGACAGTGTCAGCAATGCAGATGCAGACGAGGAGACAGTAACAAAGAAAGGAGTCAAGAAAAGAAAATGGGGCTCAAAGACTTCAAAGGCTGGCAAAACAACAAAGAGAACATCTAGCTTGGAAATCTCATCTGATGTTCTAAAGGTATATGTCAAGTTGGGTGGCTTAGAGTTGGTATGGCTTTAGCCTCTAGAAAAGGAGGTATCTGGGTTTGGGGACACACAAGCACCAGACAACTGGAATTTTTCTTTTAAAATATGTGTCCTTGTAGCTTAACTTTCTTCAGATTTATGGGTAATGATATTCAGTGTTTATATTTGTAACTACCTTAAATAACAGAATAACATAATGCATTGTGCACATATTCATGGCTAAGATTAAATGCTTCTTCTAGCCGGTGTAAAAACCATCCTAATTCATTTAACATTGTGCAGGCCTCATCCCCCAAGTGCTAAAAAATGGTGTGCTCAAAAGGTTAATGTATGTTAAGGCATATAATGTAGTCAACTACAGTCGAACCTGGTCTTAGGATCACCTGTTTAAAGCGTTTCCCTGGTTATAGGACCGGGTCTACAATTTCCCCGAGTTTTTTACTATATGCTAACACTGATTACGGCGCTCACCGTATGACGCGACCACTGACCAGGCTAATTAACTGCCGCCAATGTTATTTATCCCGTTTACGACACGCGGGTAATCCGAGATAACGATACACTGACCAGCCAGTCCTTCTCCGTCTCGCTGGGAGCCATAAACGATCGACACAGGTGTCTACAGGTGTCGAAGTTTTCCCGTATTTAGTGAGTCCCAGATTACAGTGGGACGTGTTACGTTTATCAGTCAATACTGGTGTGAGAAACACGGCAGACACAGATCTATGATTCGTGAAGTGACATCACTTCGCGGTTCCGTCTAGACCAGAGTAGACCATTGCGTGGCCCGTATAAATTACAGGAATTAACTAAAGAATTAGTCATTGCCCGCTTAGAGTGTATTCATGTACATGTACAGTATCTCAGTGAATTATTTTTGTGGATTTTAAAAGTGTTACACACAATATAGGAAATGGCTATGATTTTTTTTCAAGTCAAAAGTGATACATGTACAGTATAAGTGGAATCTGTGTATGTGTGTTTTATTTTTGTGTGTTTAACTATCGTGTTTTATGGAAAGTGTCCAACCAGTGGCTATTGTAGACCGACATGTGCACTATGTTCTACTCATGGATTACGCTGATTTGCAGGTTAGTTTTCATAGTGCTTAGGATAAAATTTTTTTTATCGCTCTATTTATTATGTGAAACCTGTGAGGCAGGACCACCTGTCCTATGGGACCAGTTTTTGAAAGTCCCGTGAATGGTCGCCTTAGACAGGTTCGACTGTATAATGTTCTAGCATTATGATTTAATGTACAGGGACTAAAAAGGTTTTGGATACAAGATGCCCAATAGCACTTGTGTTGGGATAGAAGATGAAATGAACTGGTACCCCCATAAATGCATTGCTTAAAAAAAGCATGTGTCTTGGGTCAAAAGGTACAAAATATCACAGTTAAATGCTAACAGCCCTTTTATTATATTTATGGTAGATAGGAATGGTAGTTTGGCAAACACAGCAAAAGGAAAAGAGGGGCTGTTTATCCACAGTAAAAGAGTTAAGAAAACACAAAACCAGTTTACGACTTTGCCAGTTGGGCCTTGATCAGGAATCTAGCAGAAAGTAATTAGAAACATGGTGATTAAGAATTGCACACAAAATAAACAGATGTAGAAGTTAAAGGTTAGAATTGTAAAAGTTAAACTTTGGTATGAAAAAAAAATAGAGTTTGGTTGTATACCTAAGTTTCTGTTACAGTCTGAAAGATTGATAAATGAATGTGTCACTTTTGTTTCTTTCAAAGATCTTTATAGGAAACATTTAAGCCCTGAATTTTGTTGTTGTAACATATGCTCTGTCTTGCTCAGAACCTTATAGGAGATGTGAAGCTGACAGAGACAGTTTTTGAGATGGAGACAGAGATGGTGAACACTTTGGACTATGATGAAAATGAAGAGGACCGCAGAGATGTCAAAGTTAAAAGAAATGTCACTCAGGATGTTATTCAGGTCAGATCCTCAAATTTGTTTCTTCTCAGTTAATAATTTTTAATGAGCTCTGTCTGTTTCTGAATGTACTTCCTTTTGTGTAATTTTTAAAATCCGTTTTATGAATTATTGTCATATACTTATTTTCTCTACGATTCTATATTTGGTAATGTAATGATAAAAAAGTATCCCATTAATACTGATGTTAACCCTAGATTACAGAATCTATTATCTGTAGCTCTTCCAGTTGCTATACTGTAGCAAAATTTACTACCACTTTAATGTAACATTGGGTGTTCTAAAAATAGTAATTTCTTTTAACTTTTGACACATTCCTGTATGTTCACACTAAGCAAAACATGTGGGCTCAAAATTTGTGGCTCAGTTTGATTTTTGGCCGAGATTTGGATTTATATCTTGAACCGACGTGTTACAGTGTCTATCGGTACGGTCACTATCAGTATGTTTGGTGACCACATAGTGTTATTCGCTGTGTTTCCCGAGTCACAAAGGATAGTTTAATGTCTGCTGATGACCAATGTAATTTCCATGGTTGCAGCAAAAATGGCATTTCTTGAAAATTTGCGATCCGACCCACCCACCGCAGCGCATTAAACAGTGTATCTTATGATCTCTAAAAAGAAATTCCAACAGCAATGGCAATAAATTAAACATTCAGGGATCAACTGAAATGGTAATTAGGAAGGTACATGGAGGGGAGTATTGTTTGAACACGAGAAAATGTCAAATTTTGAGGAATTTGTGTTTGGATTAGGTAAATTTTACTCCGGTATCGTAATCTATGGCATGGAAAACAGTCAACAACAGAACTGATACGATGCACTGTGGATAGAAGATTGTGGAGGGACATGATCACCTATGCCAACCGGTATGGCACATGATGAATTGTAATCTAAGGTTACATAAGTTCTGTTATTAGCAACCATTTTCTATTAGCAGATATAGCCAACAAAAGAGGAAATAAAAGTGAAGGTTTTTTCCATGCTTTGCTGGGTTTGTGTGAAATATGTTTTTAGT
The DNA here is from genome assembly GCA_032433765.1 of Megaustenia siamemsis. Taxonomy (NCBI): domain Eukaryota; kingdom Metazoa; phylum Mollusca; class Gastropoda; order Stylommatophora; family Ariophantidae; genus Megaustenia; species Megaustenia siamemsis. Next base: position 68,613,515 of record JAVIAB010000106.1, on the reverse strand, counting down.
AACCATATTTTTTCATGACTTATAGCAGGTGTGACCATTTAGGTGATGTTCATGCCAGGCCATCTTTACGTCTTAGAACAGTCTCAGGTACCAATGTGTGGAGGCAGGGTAAACCCCTGAGTCCTGTATAAAAATGTTTTTAAAATGTGCCAATAGATTTAGGTATATTACATTTAGGTATTGTTTGAAATACAAAAATAATCAATTCTCCTTTGGTTTTTATTTCATTGGTTTCACCAATTTCCATTATGTGTCAATTTTGCTGTCAAAAACATTTGCAAAAAATGACAATTTATTGCTTGCCATTTCAGTCTCTGCCAGAAGAGGAAGCGAAAACTGAGCAAGAGGATGCAAGGAAAGTGGAGGCGAGGGAAGAATCTTCACCTGAGCCAACTGAGATTCCATCTGAGCCTGAAAAGAAAATCATAAAATTAAGCAGTGCTGCCCCTAAAGCTGGAGTCAAGACTAAAGTGAAGGAGGGAAAGAAAAGGAGAGAAGAAAAGAAAAAAGGAACTAGTTTAGCAAAGGAGAACAAAGAGGATGCTGTACATGATAAAGAAACCAAGGGTATGATTTTCATGTTATAGTATTGTTGTTGTTAATTTCAATAATAAACAAAACATTATACACATTTATAAGAGACTGGGTCATAAGTCTTTACACTGAGTATGGAGGAGTAACAGGACAGATGAAACAAGGCAAATTCAAAGTTCCTTATAATTGCTCTGAGTGTGTGAGGTTATCATTTGTCTTCCTCAACAGGCTTTCCTGCTGTGCATATAAGCTCAAAATACTCTGTTGATCTGTCGCTGCATCTATTTTTCACAACAATGGAGACGTTACATGAACAGGACAGTTGCTGTTGAAATTTAAAAAAAAACATTCAACTATGGTGACAATAGATAAGACATGGGCACACCATTTTGATGCAGATTCCTAAATTGTCCGCATGCAATGGAAACCTTTGGCATCCCAACACCAGTTAAAATGAGAGTATATCAGTCTGCAGGGAAAGCCATGTTGACTTTTTTATTTTTTTTTAAAAGCACCAATGAGGTTGACCCACATCATTGTTAACAGTTGATAGACTGTACTAGGGATGGCATTCACTTGAAATTTTCCTTTGCTCCAAGACAACACACACTTTCAGAAAGCGTGGCTTATGCAGCTAATTGCCACCAATTTGAATTTGAGATTCTTTCACACTCTTCCTGTTTCCAGATTTGGCCCCATCAGACTTTATTTTTTTTCTCGAATCTTAAAAACAGCACTGCACTTTACACCACCACAAACACTTACATTGTTCATGGAAGCTACAACCGGATTTAATGTAAGGAAATGTAGCCTGTGAATTTCCTAAGCAGATTTTTAAATGTTCAATTAATTATGCACCATGGGTTAAGTAACCTTAGTTCATGTGAAGTTTAACCCTAGATTATGATACCTATCCCGTGCATCATATCTGGACAACACCTTTGTAAACATTACGAACATTCGTTGTTACACTTGGATGTGTCAGAAGATAAGATTTTCTTTGAACTTTTGCTACACAGCTTTGTGTTTACCCAAAAAGAGACACAGGAATTGGGCGTGGTAACCATTTCCTGGCGTTGGTTAGATTTATGGCCTGAAATTTGAACGAAATGGCTCCGGAGATGTTACCTTCACTATTGACACATTGGCTATCAGTCCATCCTTATGTACTTCATCTTAGCAATGTTTGCTGCCTATCCCGTGTTACAAAACTTCGTTTGATGTTCCGTCGACAGCTGAAGAGATTTTCCCCATCATGAGGGGGAAAAAAAAAGAATTTCTTCAAAATGAGCTAAATTTATTTATTTTTTTAAAACTGCCGTGTTTTTTTATGTCACCTTTGTACTTATTGTGAAGTGCGCGTTGTTGTTTGAACAGATAAAATCCAACATCAATGGAAACAAGTTCAACACTCAGGGGTCGCTGGAATTAATAATTAGGAAGGTATGTGGAGGGTTTTTTTTCTCCCCTACAGCAAAATGTCATATTTTAAGAATGTTTATTTTGCCTTCATAATATTCATAATCTAGGGTTAAGAGAGGTTCCACATAATAACTGCCATGTTGAGCAATTATGGATTTTAATTCGTTTGCTGTGATGCCGAGGCCTTCCATAACCAATAATAACTGCCATGGAAAATTGGTCGTCAATAATACCAAAATTATTCATAAAAATGATCATAGAGGCCCATAATGAACATATTTATATCTATATAACTATACTTGGATTTGGTTCATATCTTCTATTTGTCATTAACAGAGAAAGTGTTTGCTACCACACGACCAAGCAAACCTTTGTTACCTGTGGTGGATGAACCCGAACCTGTGTCTAGCAGCCAGTCTCCAGCTCGCAACCCACCTGATCGAGTCATTCGCATTGCTGGTCTGGTACGACCATTTACTGTTGGTCAACTGAAGGAGCTTTTGAGGCGTAGTGGGGAACTGGATGATGAATATTTTTGGATCAGTGCAATTAAATCTCATTGCCTAGCAGCTGTGAGTTGAATATGGTATCTATATTTATTATGAGCAGACAATAATCTTTATAAAGTGTAGAGTATGTTAAAAAAGGTAATTATGTTATTTCAGTGACCAGGTATTCATATATATGCTTTAGTTATTTTGCACATGAAAGTATTTTCAGGATAATAAAATACACATACCTCATCTATTATACATTCAAAATGAGTAGAAAAAGATGTACCTTCAAAATAAAAAAAAATTTGTGGTTAAAAATGAAATGTTTAGTCCCCTGAAACTCATATTTATCAGTCTTTGATATTTTTATTACGAGCATTAATTCTTTCTAGACTTCTTGTTTTTTTATTTTCTTTAGATTTAGACCAGAATGTCTTGATTAATTTTCAATTTAGAAAATTTCCTTCAAATGCCTTTTTTCATTTTACAATTTCACACATTAATATAGATAAATGTGGTACATGTTATACATCACCAGAAAGGAAAATGGTTGAAGGAAATGAAAATAGCAATCTATTTATATCTGAAGGAAAAATTATATTATTATAAATAGTATAAAATATTCAAAGGCGGTTAATTTTCAATTTAAAATATATTTCACGTATCTCTATTTTCCATTGACTAGAAGTGTGTTGCTATCCATTCTCCTCGAAATTGTACACAAAGTAATCCAAAGTTCTTCAAGGTACACTTTATTTATGTCCACAACAATGAAATTATACACAAGAAATGGTAGACTACTAAGTAGTAGTGGGTGTGGCCACTATTTGTCGGAAATAAACGCATATTTACATAGAAAATTCAACTAATTTATCTAGTTAACATGATAAATGCCATGTGGTAATCAAAGTAATTATAAAACTTCTTCTGGGTATCGAAGAATGCAAGTATTTGTGAATATATATACAGAACCGTCACTTTACTTTAAAATATTCAGCAGTATCCAGTCCGAGCCAATGTGTCTGTTAGTGGTCTGGAAAAGGTCAAAATATTCACACATAAATATTAACCTTAGATGAAACATATATGTTTTGTGTATTGTGTCACAAATTTAAATACTTTCATAGAATATCAGTTTTAAAAATAAGGGGAACATAAGGCTCTGGATATCATCATTTATACACATTGCTAAATGTCTAAGATTATAAAAAAAATACCACTTGTAGATGAAGACAAACAGCTGTGACAAATATCACACTGAATTAGAAATATTCAGACATTCACTTTAACAGATAACTTATATTGATCATCCAAATTTATTAGCTTAACGTACTGTACAATGCAATATGGTAGCTGTTGGGAAGCAATATTTAACAAATAAATGACAGCCATACGTTTTATGGTTATTTGTGCTTGTCTATTTTAACCCTAGATTACAATACTTATCTGTGACTGACGTTTTTACATTACCACAGCAAAAATTACTACCACTTAATTGTGACATTAGGAGCTCTAAAAATAGTGTTTTATTTGAAGTTTTTGACATATAGCAATGTGTTTACACTAGGACGGACACGAGGAACTCAGATTTCCTGTCTCAGGTTATTTTATGACCTGAATTTGACCTCAGGGTTCAGGCGTGTTACTATGTCCATCAGTACATGTCAGAGTAAGTTCGGGCACCTCATAGCCTTATTCACTGCATTTCCTGAGTTAGATTTCCCTGGTCACAGCACAAATAGTTTCTTGAATACTTGGGATTTTTTTTTTTTTTTTTTTTTTTTTTTTTTGCATTATATGAGATCGTATTTCATGAAGTCGAGGGTTAAAAACAATCAAACAACAATGAAAACAAATCAAATACTCAGGGGTCACCGGAAATGGTAATTAGAATTATTAATTAAAATTTAAAAAATAAATCAAATTATGAAGTTGTGTTTTGATGCGGTAATTTTTACTATATCATAATCTAGGGTTAAACTGTCATGTATATTTTAATTTTGGTTCCTTTGAATTTGCCTCTTTACATATCTCTATACTCTTTTCATACATTTGCTCTGAAAGGGGATATAAATAGCATACACAATTAGATATCACAAATTCTCGTTAAGTTTGAAACTCCCAGTAACTTTAACAACAGATGTAATTATTCCTGAACATTTCATATACAGTACAAAACACAAGAAGATGCAGTAGCAGCTCGATCAGCTCTTCATGGAACTAGATGGCCACAGTCCAATCCTAAAATCCTTATTGTAGATTTTGCAACAGTGGAAGATGTAAGTATCTGTCTTAAATTCTGAAATATTGGTTAACACTTTCTTTGTCAATTTATACTGATAATGTTTCTCTTCTTCCTTCCTTTCATGCAAAGAATAACCTATTGATTTGTATGTATAAAAAAAAATTATTTGAAGTTTGTTTAAATTTGTTGTTTATTTGCGTATGCCAGTTTTAGATGTAGCGAGGTTCCAAGGGATTGAATATTACATTTTCCTATTTTTCACACTGGCAGATGCGTGCTCGTTGCACAGAAAGCTATTCTCCAACTTCAGAGGAGGTAATATAGTCACTTTAATTGTTGCAAGTTTTGACATTTTTTGATAGGTTTTTCCTATCAATTTTGCCTGAGAAGCAGCCACTTTTGGTGTTCTCTTTTTGATTTGCTACTGTCATGGGTATCTTTAACATGTGCAAAATGCACACACAATCTCCTGTTTTTTGTTGTTTTTTTGTTATCCTGAAGGGCTAGACATTGGATCTCGTTAACCAGACAAGGGGGTTAAAGCCATGAGGATTCAATTTTTGAAGAAAGAAAAAAAAAAGCCACCACATGGTGGGATTAGAATCTGCGACCTTTTTGTCAAGAGACCGATGTCTTGCCCCTGGACCACCAGCCCTCATTTTAACCCGTTACCATTTAACGCTACCATTGTAAAAATTACCAAAAATTCTTGAAATTTGACAGTTTGCTGTGGGTAAACATCTGTCCACATCCGACATATGAACAACAAAACACCTCAGGTAGCCACGTAGTAGAATTTTGTGCCATAAATTGAACATAAGTGAAGACACCAAAAACCTTTGTAAAATGGAATAGCCAGCAAACAATGTTATAAGGAAACTGAACATACAGCTAGAATGACAAACGGCTGACAAATGTGTGAATAGACAAAATAACACCTCCAGTAGTCCCGGCACCATGCGATAGAATTTCACGCCATAAATTAAAAGTTAGCCAGGAATTTATTGCAGCATTCAATTCCTATGTCTCCTAAACACACAGCTGTGTGTCAAAAGTTCAAATAAAACCACATTATCCTAACTCTAAATGTAACAATTAAGTGATAGTAATTTTTACAATGGTGTCATGAACTGTAATTTACGTTGTTACGATACCTTCTTAAAATTTACTACTCATAAAATCTTGTGCAATTTGCTAAAATAGTATTTATTTGGACATTTTGATACAAGAATGTAGAACGATGACACTAAGGATGGACAACAACTTAAAAAATAATTGAAATAATGAAGATGCACAGCCAGAACATACTTTAACATGTGCATGACAAATGGTCCTTTAACATAGAACATAAAATTATTAGGGACACAGATAACAGTTTTTTTTTCATGAGGGACCTGTTTGAATTTGAACTGCATCAGCCGTGTCAGCATACCGAGTCAAAAATTACAACATTTTTGAAGAAGTATACTCTGTATCTCAAAAACATAAACACATCAAATCCCAATGAAGGTTCACGAGTGACTGGCACAAACAATAAGGATATAGGATTTACTTGTACATGGCAGATGAAAGCAACCACACAGCACCACGCCAAACTGTCTCAATTACGGTAAGATGCTGTAATCATTTCTTTGCAGATCCAATTTATTGCATGAAATTCGACTGCATGGCACTTTGGCTATCGGAGACACATGATTTGTCTATTAACATGTCGACCACAGTTCAGCGAAGACATTAGCTGTTATCTTAGCATCCAGTGTTTAAAAAAGTTTGTTTGTTGTCTTGCTGACAGCAGTCGAAGAGATTATCACTGTCAGAAATAAAATAGTCCATTTTGCACTACCAATGCCAGTCCTGGACCCTAGATGCAAGAACAATAAGAAAAATAACCTCTACCAAGATGAAATGTTAGACGAATTACAGGAAACAGCCTGAGGGATAATATCAGAAATGAACTGAGAAATAAGCTAGGGATAATCTCACCATAGAGTACATAAAGAAATAACAGATAGAATGGTTTTACCACGTGATAAGGCAGAAAGATCAAAACACAACACAATGAACCTTCAATAAACGTTGCCATTGCGAGAATATCATACCCAAGGGTTGACCACAAAAAAGATGGGATGATGAAGTATTAGAAACACTAGGAAACATGACAGCAGCGGAGGCTAAATGTTCAAAGACAAATGAGGAAGGAAAGAAGAAGTAGTAAAAAGAATTTTAAAAAGGCTCCATTTTTACATTATTTTAGCATTTTTACTAAACAGATATGTTGTTAGTAAAAAAAAATATATTAAAAAATCTGACATCAATGATTTGTTAGGGATTACTGGCTAGAATAATTAGGAAGGTATACGGATGGAAAAACATTTTTGCTCGCGACAAACTTGAGTTCCAATTTTTTTTTCCCCTTCGTAAAATTTTCGAAGGTGTCATAATCTAGGGTTAAAATAGGTAAGTTACAGTAAGAATTAACTACACACAATAGCTCATGTAGTGAGTGAGGCAAATAGTTTATGTTCCAGCAATTAAAACTCTAGAAGTGCATATTAAAGCAATTTTATAAGTAGAGTTCAAATTTTTTTTTTTTTTTTTTTTTTTAAAACAATTTAGTTTTATTATTTCTTCCATTTCCATCGCTCTTGCCCATTTTCTTTTGCTCACTGAAATTTTAAAAAAATTATTTCTCATGTCTGTCTTTCTTACTCTATAAAATATTCATATTATTTATAATCTCTCTTGCTGATTTTGTTTTAAAAAATAATTATTATTAATTAGCTGTTATCACTGTTAGTATTTTTTTTTTTCAAACTTTATTTATTGATTGTCTTCTTTTTTGGGGGAAACTTACTGAAAAAAATGTTTGGTATTTCTTTTTATGTATAGGTAATTCACAGAAAAGCAGAAGGAGATGTGCCCTTACCCGCACTTAACAAGAAGCCACCACCTCAGGAAGAACAGAAGAAAGTGAAGGAACCGAAGATTGATGAAGAAAAGGAGAAAAAACAGAAAGGCAAAGAGCAAAGAGAGAAAGGCAGAGTAGAAAGAGAGAAAGTGGATAGAGATAAGCGAGACACAAGAGAGCAAAAGAGGGAAGCTGAGAAGAAAAATCCTGTGCGAGAATGGGACAGGGACAAAGTCCAACAGCTGTCAAGGTGAATGATTTAGTTTCTGTCTCTTGTTGTTGCTTATATCTTCACAATCATGATATGGCTTCATTTATTCATTTTTGTTCAACCAAGCAAGCATACATTTGCAAAGTCACTTTCTGATTTATAACACGGTTATGCTCCTGGTTACGCTCCTATTTAGGTCTCTTTGTGTGCCAACTTTAGAAATGTTGAGAATATCATAAAACTTCATTAGCTTCACTTTACAATTTTTCAGCTCCACATAATGCTTTTATGTGTTAGACCATTGGTGGGCCATAATTTTCTACTCGTGGGGTGGATGAATCATAATAATCTGTTGAACTATTATATTACATTATATTATATCATTGAATGCCATCTCTGCATCGAACATTGGCAACCATGGAGCACCATTCCGCTCTGTCTCTCGTTTTGATAGTGCAGAATGTCATAGACTGACTTATCCATCTTTTGATGTTAGTCTTGGTCTCCTTCTGCCAGTGACCATGTATCTCCCTTCCAATATTACTTTCAGTAGGCTGCTGTGTCTTTTAACATGGCCCAAAAATCTCATTTGTCTTGTTTGAATTGTGTTTAGTAGTTCTCTTTTCATTTTTTATTGTTTTAAGACTTTCTTCATTCCATCCAATTTTTCTATAAATATATTATATTATGAGGAGTTTATAGTTGGAGTAGTTGTCATCAGTGTGTGTGTGTGTGTGTGTGTGTGTCCTCGCTGCCAAAGTATTAAGGAATGTCACTCAAAACCAGATTACTAAAATGGAATTTGCAATTGCAATTTTCAGTATGTTTCTGTAAACCGTTAAACATATAAAACACACTGTCATGTGTCAGTCTGTAATTTTACAGTATTTATTTAAAATATACAGCTATATCCCATGTTGTGTGATGAAACACCATCCCCATGCTTGTGAATGTGCCTTCAATGTAAATTTGTGTTTTGTGTTACAACAGATCACGTTCTAAATCGAAGGAGAGAGAGAGAGAAAGAACAAATAGAAGATCAAGATCTAAGGATCGAGAACAACGCAAACGGAGAGACCAAAGCAAGGAAAAGAAAGTGGAAGACAGGAGAAGGGAGAAAAAACTTAAAGGTTTAATCTCACAATGGTTCATACATTATTTAGTTATCTTTTTGACAATGTTAAAATACAGCATCTTTGCTGTCTGTTATATTTTTGTCTTTTTACGTAGTTCGTATCTTCTTTGGTATTGATTAGTAGAACTAACTTCACTGCACTCTGAGCCAGCCTCAAAACTGGTAGTACCATTTTGTCACCACTCTGTTGCTATTTTATCACTAAGATAAGAGGAAAACCCTGTTTAAATAAAAAAACTAAAGACACACATATATATTATATATATATATATATATATAATTAAAATATTATCATTTTATGTTAATATTGAGCAACGGTCACAACATAAATAATTTGCGATATGCAGATGCCCACAGTCTTAATAGCAGAGACGAAGAATGAACTACAAGAAATTATAGACATAATATTAATTTTAAAAAAAGCAACTAGAAAGGTCTCAGTCTGAATAGTAAGAAAACAGAAGTAATGGTCATATCAAAGAAACACTCATCACCATCATGCAGCATAAAAATAAACAGGACAAATCTGAAACAAGTGCAACGTGTCAAATACTTGGGCACAATAATTAACACCAGATGGAAGATGTAGAATAGCTCTCTCTCTCTGCGATCAAGACTCAATCAGAGTAGGATTCCAGACTCTCACATGAAGACAGCTGTCTGTTTAAGTGAATTGATCGACCCCACAGACAGAACATCATATTTAGAGTCTGTTAGATCCACTCTGATTGAGTACCTGTTAAAACGTTGCACTGTGTTCTGCGCCAGTGGCCCAGTGCATCCGATTTCAGCCAGCATTTTATTTTTTATTCAGCTTTGCTTTCCTTAGCCTTTGATTGTCCCCAATCTTCCTGCAAGGCAGCAGATTGTGTTTTCTGTAGGGGGATTCTGCCCTTAGATGGTCGGCCCTCCAGGTTTACGAGCACCATCTGCCCGAGTCACTAGAGGTGACTAACACAGACATGCACACACAAAGATATGAGATGTGACTAACACAGATACACACACTAAGATATCAGATATGACTAAACACAGTCATGCACACACAAAGATATGTGACATGACTAACATAAACATGCACTCACAAAGATGTGACTAACATAGACATGCACACACAAAGATATCAGATATGACTAAACATAAACACACACAGATATGAGATATGTCTAAACACAAACACACAAAGATATAAACACACAAAGATATGAGACATGACTAACATAGACAGACATACATTAAGGTAAGAGATGTGATTAGCATGGACATAGACATAAATATGTGACACATGACTAACACAGATACACACTAAGATATGAGATATAACTAAACACAGACACACACAAAGATATGAGAGATGAATAACATGGACACACACCAAGATATGGGATATGACTAACATGACACACACCAAGAGCCATGGCTAGCACACTAGCTAAGATATGAGCCATGGCTAGCACAGAAACACACTAAGATATGAGCCAAGGCTAGCACAGAAACACATTAAGATATGAGCCATGGCTTCATGGAAACACACCAAGATATGAACCATGACTAACACTGAAACACATTAAGATATGAGCCATGGCTAGCATGGAAATACACCAAGATATGTACCATGGCCAGCACATACACACCAAGATATGAACCATGGCTAGCACAGACACCCACCAAGATATGAGCCATGGCTAGCACAGATATACACTAAAGTATGAACCATGGCCAACACAGACACACATTAAGATATGAATCATGGCCAGCCCAGACACACACCAAGATATGAGCCATGGCCAGCACATACACCCACCAAGATAGGAACCATGGCTATCACATACACACAAAAAGATAGGAGCCACTGTCAGCACAGACATGTAACAAGATATAAGCCAGGACTAACATATATACTTGGTAACGTCCACCAAAGTTTGTCTGAGGTTCCCGGTAAAGTTTCTACTGACGACCACGAAGATCCAAAACTTGCAGGCATGGTGGGCGTGGCTGATGTGCTGGAAGATCAGCCAGATAAGACTTTCAGAGAATGTCAATTTCATGTCCCCTGACTTTTGAGTCAGCATCAGATAGTACAGTCTGGCCACGTGGCTGGGTGCGTTCATGATGATGTAAGACAGAGACAAGGCAAAGAGCATCCTAACCACACGAACCTGGGCGCTAGCTCGCACTGAGCTCCACCTAGGATCGTTGATCGGTTTCAGCTCAGAAACTTCCAGCATCGGCAGGCCACTGACCTTCTTCCACCGGGACTTGTGTATGATGGACAGAACGATCGTGAAGAGCATGACAGTAATGGCGATCAGCAGTAGTAGCAAAGTTACTTCCGAGTCAATGTAAGTTATGTGCAAGAACATCAGCCTTGGACTTGGCAAGCATTTCTCAAGACCTATCTCGTTTTGCGTTACCTCAGCAGCAATAGCAATGGCCATATATGGCAACGACAAGACTAGAATGCACATGACCACGATACTGGCACATCGCTTTGTGCACATAACCACAAAGCTTGTTGGATTACATATGGTGATGTAATTCTCCACTGTTATGCACACAACGTACTCCAGGCATTGTGCCAGTAAAAGCTAAACTATAACGGCCGCTGTTGAGAATGAACGCAATTCTGCAAATTCAGGTCTTGGCCGTTGGGCTTTGTTCAAACGCAAACAAGCATCCAACTTGGTGCATCCCCCATTTCAGAATATGAAAAATATCATATGCAACAAATCTATGTCAATAGAAATGAGAAAGAGAGTTCATTGGTGCTATATAGAACCAATTCTAACCTGTGGAAGCAAATCATGGATAGTAGACAAACAAATGAAAAGACGATTAGAGGCCACAGAGATGGGATTTCTCAGAAGAATGATTTAAGTTCCCTGGACAGCTAAAAAGACCAATGAGGAAATTCTCAAAGAGGCCAACACAAAAAGGGAGCTCCTAAAAAACATCAGAAAGAAACAATCAACATTTTTCAAGAGGAAAGTTTAAATACTTGGTTACAACTGGCAAAATAAAAGGAAAGAGAGATCGCGGATGACAAAGAGAAAAAATACTGGATAGCTTGGTGTCATGGCATGGAAAACAGTCAACAACAGAACTGATATGATGCACTGTATATAAAAGATTGTGGAAGGACATGATCGCCTACGCCAACCGGTATGGCACATGATGATGAATATTAATAATTTATTTAACTAATATAATTAATTATAATAAATGAGATAATCCCTCATTCACTTTTGACTTTTTGTGTCTACATAATTTTCCTCCAGACAATAAACTTGCTCCTTATGTAATTTGAAGATACATTTTGTACTCATCTTTCTACATTTTTTTGAACATGAATAAATCTGAACAGTTAAAGACTGGATGCTGGAATGCAAGCTTTAGAAAAGTTACAGAAAATGATAAATAATAACTCATGAAGCAACTATGAAGGAATATAAAACTGTTCTTGAATAAATAATTGGTGAAATTATAGACTCCTAGAGAGGAAACACTTAAGTGTGATTTTAATGGAGCTTAGAAGTGTCATTGAAATTTTCTGGTCCTTTTTATGCATCCAGATGCCAAATCTGAAGAGGAGCCTCCAGCTAAACTTCTAGATGATCTCTTCCGAAAGACCAAGGCCACACCATGCATATACTGGCTACCTCTCACAGAAGAACAGGTCAGAATTTTCAGTATAATTGAAATTAGTCTTTCTCTCACACACACACTCATATAAACTTGGCACATTGAATACTGGTTTGGTTTAATAACTTTTTCAAGATGTTTTATAACAAACAATTCTTCTATCTAAAAGGGTTTTTGAAGTCTTTTTTTTCAAAATGATTTTTCACATAATTTTCTTCTTATTCTCTTCCTATGTGCAGAATAAAACACTTCATTATTATGATCTTTCTTCATCAACATATTTACCATACTAGGCAATCATGTCCTTCCATAATTTTCTATCCATAGTGTTTCGTATCAATTCTGCTGTTCACTGTTTTCCATGTCATGACACCTCGCTATCTAGTAGTCTTCTCTCTTTGTTATCCACAATCTCTCTTTCCCTGTATTTTGCCAGTTTTTACTAAGTATTATAACTTTTCTTTTATCATGAAGTGTCTGAAAAATGTTGATTGTTTCTTGTTGATGTAATTTAGGAGCTCACTTTTTGTATTGCCCTCTTTGAGAATTTCCTCTCTGGTCTTTTCTTAGTGTAATATTTCATAGTGTAATAAATTAAAAACAATCTGTCTTGAAATCTTACACAAATTGTAATGTTGTTTTTAGGCTCAACAAAGGATAGCAAAAAAACTGGAGCAGGAAAAAGAGCGACAGAAAAGAGTTGCAGCTGCAGAGGAACGAGAAAAAGAGGAACTCAGAAAGAGGGTAAGAATTGATAATTGGCAAAACTAGTACACCTGACCTGAACCAGTAATTAGTTAGAGAGTAAGTACTCATGCAGTGACTTTAGAACAATAAGCCTAATGAGCCATGTTACAAAAATCTTGCTAAAAGTTATACAAGGAAGGATTCAGAATAAAATCAATACTGAATTAGATGAGCAGCAATTTGGATTTAGGAAAAATAGTGGGACAAAAGAAGCCATATTCTGCATGAGAACATTAATCGAAAAATACACAGAAGTAAACAAACCAATATATGCCTGCTTCATAGACTACACCAAAGCTTTTGATAGAGTACACCACAAACAACTTATAGAATGCCTAAAAGAGATACATCTAGATGACATGGATATACGACTAATATGCAATCTATACTGGGAGCAAACAGCAATAATAAAATATAACAAAGAGTTCTCTACACCCATTGATATAAAAAGAGGAGTAAGACAAGGATGCATCCTATCACCAAGCTTGTTCAATCTATACACTGAGCAAATCTTTAAAAACATCATAGAGATGCCAGGCCTACAAATTAATGGAAAGATAATCAATAACCTAAGATATGCTGACGATACTGTACTACTAGCAGAAAATCCTAAAGACCTACAACAATTACTTAATGAAATAAACACGACAAGCAAAAAATATGGACTAGATATGAATATCAAAAAGACTAAAACTATGATCATAAACAAAGAAAATACTCAAAACCCACAAGTGGATATCAAAATTGAAGGAATAGACCTTGAGACAGTTCAGAACTATAACTACCTTGGACATACTATAACCAGTGATGGAAAATGTACAACTGAAATAAACAAAAGAATAGGAATGGCAAAAAGTAATTTTAATGTCATGAAGGACATACTAACATCAAAACAAATAACACCAGAGCTAAAACTAAGAATAGCAAAATGTTACATCTTCTCAATATTCCTATATGGTGCTGAAACATGGACATTAGACAAGAAAACAGAACAGAGAATTGAAGCCTTTGAAATGTGGATATATAGAAGAATAGGTAGAATTGGATGGAAGGAAAAGAAAACAAATGACAAAGTCTTAAAACAACTAAAAATGAAAAGAGAACTTCTGAACACAATTAGAACAAGACAAATGCGATTCTTAGGCCATGTTAAAAGACACAACAGCCTACTGAAAGTGATCCTGGAGGGGAAAATACAAGGTAAAAGAGGCAGAGGCAGACCAAGATTAACATGGACGAGTAACATCAAAAGATGGACAAATCAACCGATGACAACCTGCACCATCAAAGCAAGAGATAGAGCAAAATGGCGCTCCATGGTAGCCAACATTCGTTGCGGAGACGGCACTCAATGATGATGATGAAGTACTCATCATCATCATCAAGTACCATGCCTGCTGGCGTAGGTGATCGTATCTCTCCACAACTTTCAATCTCGACAGTTATTTATCATTTCTGTTGTTAACCTACCAAGCCATTCTCTTAAGCTGTCTGGTATTTTCTCTCTTTGCTTCCCTCTACATCTTCATCCCTCAATTTTTCCAGTTGTTACAATATATTCCAGCTGTTCCCTTCTTATTACATGGTCAAAAAATGATGATTGTTTCTTCCTAATATTGGATATTAGCTCTCATTTTGCTTTGGCCTTTTTCAGAACATTTTCACTACTCTTAGCTGTACATGGTATTTTCAACATTCTTCTGTAAAACATTTCTACAGCCTCCAGTGATTTTCATGGCTGTTGTCCTATTGTCCAAGATTCACATCCATATAAGTAAACATTAGAAACAATATAAAACATTCATTAGTGCCTTTGCAAGTGTCCTGTTCGTGACTGAATCATCTAAATGCATAGCAAAAGCTAATGGCTGAAGATGTTAGTGCGTTATTCATCTTGTTCTTTATACATTATTTTTATTTGTGCATTCTGTTTTTGTTTATGATGAAAGTCTTGCCATTTCTAAGTCTGTAATTTCTATATATAAAGTGGATGAAAACTTGATATGATTATCATTTCAAAGTTGGCGTACTGTATCCTCTGAAAATACTGGAGATGTTGTCATGATCTTCACTCATTCGGACAGAAGACACAAGTTAGTTGCTGCTAGTTCTTGGTTGTTTCTTAGTCCCGTGGTTGAACCTTCCCTAGTAATTGTTCTGTATAGTGATTCCCTGGGTCTACCTTGATCTCTATACAATAAGGAAACATCCCAACATTAACACTTAATTGTTAGAAAATGGTGTGGAAGCTGGTCAGCTTAATGATGAAGGTACAGAAAAGAACATCAAAATTACACTGAAGGATGGAAACATCTTAACAGGTATGCAGGCAGAAAATCGCTGTGCAAAAGACAATAATGATGAAATCAACCTAGAGAAATGACAAGAGGCCCGCTTAAAACAACAAAATGCAAGACAAGAAGGGACCACACATGAAGTTATGGAAATACTCATTACACTAAGAGAGCTGGCAATCTCCAAATTAAAAATGAAGAAGCCACAGGCAGTGATGGAGTGTCCAAAGAAATGATTAAGAACTTGGGAACTTGAACTGCATCTAAAATAAAAACTACTGCAGATCTACAATGTTTACGGGATCACACGTAAAGTACCACAGGCATGGAGAGAAGCAAGTATGATAACTAAAGCCAGGAAAAGATGGTTCTATGACATTCAACTATAGACCAATCAGCCCTCCAAGCTGTTTTTGTAATACAATGGAATGTATAATCAATCTCAGACTTCAGTGGTACCTGGAAAGTAAAAACCTCCTTGTGCTACACCAAGCAGGCTTTAAGATTGTTACTCTACCAAAGATCAGGCAACCTATCTTTCCCAGGAAATTGAGGATGCGTTCCAAGAAAAGAAACTGGTACTAACAGCATTGATAGTCCTAAGACAGCATTTAATAAGTTATGGAAGGAAGGGCTTTTGATGAAATTGAGAAATTACAGAGTAAATGGCAAGATATACAAATGGGTCAAAGCATACCTGCATAACAGGAGAGCCAGAGTACCACTGGATAGTCTTAAAAGTAAAAAGGTCCTATTGTGCCAGGGCGTCCCACAGGGAGGGGTATTATCCTTTTACACTTTTTCTAGTCAACAATGACCTATTTACTGAACTACCACATGGTATCAAAGTGGCAAAATGTATGCAGATGATCTGGTAATGTGGTGCACAGTGTACAAAAGTGGCCAAAAAAGAACTATGAATGCACTTAACTCATGGACAAATAGATGGTGTATCAGCATCAATACAAACAAATGCAGTACTACACTTTTCACTCTCTTCTCAAAACTAAAGGTAGGAGCCATCTACATAAACAATGAGCTCGTGAAAGAAGACATATTCAAATTATCTCGAGTTACATTTGACTACAAATTATCTTGGAAACAGCAGAAAAGTAAGGCAACCAAAAAAGCAAGGAGAAAGTTGGACTCAATAAAGTTTACCAACAGAGTATATGCCCACATTTAGAATATGGATCATCCGCATGGTGCTCAGCATCAAACACCACACTGCAAGAGCTCGATAAAGTACAAAACCAGGCACTTAAGGTCATCATAGGAGCAATGAAATCAACACCAATATTGGCATTGAAGAAATTGTGGAGGATACAGCACTGAGAAAACAGAGTGACACAAGGGTGTTGATACAGGTAGAAAAATCTTCATGCATGCCGAGACATCCAATGAAGGACCGATCCCAAAATCTTGCATTTGGACAGCTTAAGAGAAGCAGTTTTATCCACCAAGCCAAGCGAATTTGTAGACAAACACCAGACATACCAAGAGTTGTCAATCCCCTACTGCCCATACCAGAACAGACTCCCTGGACAGAGGAATCAGGATTGTCGATGCAAATATGGACAGACGTGAAAGGAATAGTTGACATGGGAGGGAGAATAATCTACAGCACAAAACAATCACGCTGTTTATTGGATGAGGAATACCCGCAAGATCTGTGGATTCGTGTGTGCACAGATGGATCAGCACAGAATGCAGTAAAGAATGGGGGAGCAGGAGCATACATAGAGTACCCAAATAACACTAGCGATATGAATAAAATAGCAACAGGTAAATACTGTCACAATTATGATGCAGAAATACAAGAAATGAAGTTTGAAATTGAAAAACTGCTGAACAGTAATCTTAGCCCGCAGCCTGTAGTGTTTTTGACAGATGCAAGATCAACTCTCTGGGCACTACAATCCAGAGAATTGCCACATCTGCAGACCTTATTGACTGAACTCTGCAAGCAATATAGGGTTGCCCTGCAGTGGATCCCATCTCACTGTGGAATACCAGTAAACAAGAGAGCAGATCAGCTGGCAAAAGAAGGTGCAACAGGCACAGAACCAGATGCACCAGTTATATGCCATCAGAAGTAGATAACCAAATCAATCAGAAGACCACAAGCCCCAAATCAGGATGCCTTTCATAATATGAATAGATGTGAACAAGTTATCATTCTACACCTCAGAACAGTGACACAATCGACTCCATAGTCACATGTACAGAAAATTCAAGATCGGCACCTCAACTACATGCACGTGTGGACAGGCACCCCAGACTGATGAACACATATTTCAAAACTGTACTGAATATAGTAAACTGAGGAAAATCCATTGGCCCATAGATACAACACTACATACAAAACTATATGGGCCACTGCAAGAATTACAAAAAACAGTAAACTTTACACAGGAAACGACATTACAGATATAGACAATACTTCAGGTGAATGAAAGATAGATAAAGAATGGTATCCATAATGTATATAGCAACACAGGCTCAGCATCGTAGAAGACATCAGAATTAGTGAACTGTAAAGAAAAATCTCATACAAAGCACATTCATCTTGCTTTATGTTTATGATACCAGTGGCAAACATAGTCACTCATGGCAAATCAGAAGTGATAGTTACCACCTTTTCACACATTTCTGGATACGTTTTAAGAAATTGACTTAAGAACCCCATGCAGAAATATTAAATAGTGTCCATCTGGAGAGAGCGCTGCTAATTCATGCCAGAAAAAAAACAAGCGAAATAGCAACCTAATGCAGACCGAGGGTATGATGAAGAGACACCATCAAGTAAACTCTATAGTGACTTAAACAAACAGTGGTTGAGGTTTTAAGGATAGTGATAAATAAACTTCACAATGCCCTTCAGACCTTGCATTAAACCTGTTTAAGTGTTTTCTGAAAGTAGTAGAATTATTTCGTTGTTATTGCACATAATAATTGTATTTGTTTCTGAACTCATGCAGGAAGCAGCGAGGTTAGAAAGGCAGCGTGAAAGGGAAAAGGCCAGAAATAAAAGCAGAGAAAGAGAGCGAGATAAAGGCAGACAAGAGAGAAGCAGAAGTTACAGTAGAAGTAGGTCACATAGACGGCGATAGAATTTTCTCAAAGGATCAATCATCTTTTAGCCAAGTTATTCAAAATATTCTTAAAGTTTGCAATAAAGGGTAGGGCATGTTCTTTTTTGTGGTAGAATGTCATACTTGTTCCTTGTTCACAAATTCCAAGCCTTCATTGAACTTGTTCTTTCTTTTTGTTTGCTCTCATATAATCACATCTCATAAAGTTATGCTTGTCTTGTCCCATTCAGTTTTGTCCTCTTGTTAAGACCAATAGTCCTTTTGTATATTTCCAACAACTTGTCTGGTCTCTCAGGACATGCCTGATTTGTTCGTTTTCTAGTCTGTTAGTTGAATAGCACACTGGTCACCAGTTTTCAGTCAGTCTATTACTTGGTTTCCTTGTGTTAATGGCTAATATGTTACATTGGTCGTGGACATTCTTTATGCCATTCTACCATAACAAATTTCTTTCAACCATTTCAAATTTATACCTTTTTTCTCCTCCATTATAGCTTTGCCTTTGGTTTAATTTTGCTACATCCTTTTTGTAAGTTAACTCTAATACACACATATTTGTAGTATATGGCAATTGGTCTTCTATTTTTTAAAATCAAAGGCTGATTTCTGTTAGTACTTATGTTTGATTCACAGCTTTTGATCTTAGTACTATTGTAGTTGGTTATGAGTTTGTCAAGAAATGCTACATTTGTCTTTAGCATTTTCCCTGTTCTACTACATTAATTTCTTCCTCTGCTTTCAAGTTGTTTGAAAACTTGTATACATCGTGATTGTGTTTTAGTTTTCCTTATTTGTCAGTAAAGTTGCCATGTCAGGAAACAACACAACAAGAGGATCACAAAGAGTCCTGCTAATGGGAAATAACAGAAAAAGAAATAGAGGTCAACCTAAAGAGACATAAATACCACTACTTGGGTGAAATTAATTTGTGAAGCTTGTCCAGAAACAAGGACTTAGCAAAGTTTACCACTAGTCCAGTGTGATGACGGACTGAGCTGGAAGGAGAGATATCTGTCTTTACTGATTCTGCTTTTTATTACTAGCCTATAATTCTGTTTTATTTCTTGTTTTTTTTTCCTACAATGTTTCTCTACCTATATTGCAATTTATCCGACGTGATGACGCATTTATAGCAAACACAAGGTGTCACATTTATACATTATTTCATGGTTTTGGTGAATTCTTAAAATGTTTGTATGAAAGATGAAGTAAGTAAAATTGTCTCATTAAAATATAATACAGAAGGTAACCCCACTATCTATTGTCCTTTCGAGCCAAAGACGGCACATAGGGCAGAACTACAATCTCAAAAGCAGAAACCTTGCATGCCAAAATGGCACATATTGCAGAGATCACTGCTTCTGAAATCTATGGCTCTGTTTCCATAACAATATTTTTTACAATGACAGCTTGTCAAGCCATCGATCAACTTCCTTAGTCGCCTCTTACGACATGCCTGGAAGGTCACAGTGTCACTATTCTTTACTTCCCACATAATGAGGCCCCGGTAACACACGGGAGAACCCCACTATATGGAGATAAAAAGGATTGTATTTAACTGCCATTACCGTCCCCTGACTCTGTGAGTCCAGTACAGTTGGGTCAGATGAAGTGTGTCCATCTAAGAGCAAGCATCTCTGAATGTTATATTTGCCTGACTTTTGCGCCAGTTACCTATATCAGTTATGGATGTTTCCACTTCTTTAGATAGAAAATGTTCACCCTTTGTAGTTTAAAAAAAAAAATAATACAAATATATGGAACATATATTGCGTTATTCTTTCTTTTCCCTGGTAGTTTACGGAAAGCTGCAGCTTTCTTGGTAATTGCCTTATTGTATTTATATTTTATTCTTTTTTTTTTTTTAAGTACCATAATAAATATCACTGCTATTATTTTTAATTTTTTTTTTAACTTATACCTGTACATTTATTGCCATTTATGAGTTTGCTGTTAACACAGATCTTTCATCTTGATGAACTGCCTCAACAGTTGATAGATTATTAATTTGTGTGGAAGAAACATTTTTGTGAACAAGAATTGTACTCTTAGTCTGTGGGATTTAATGAATTCTTTGTTAAATAAAATAAAGGTATATGAAATTTTTACATGGTGATTTATTTGTATGTATATGGTGAGATAAGTATGTATACTGCACTATTTTTGTGGTGTGGACAAAGGTTGTTGAAATTTGAAGTGCAAGAGTAAGGCAGTTTTGAAATTTGTGACTGTTTTTTGAGTGATAAATTTTGTTACCACATATCAAAGACTATGTCTGCTGGCGTAGGTGATCAGGTCTTTTCACAACTCCAGATCTCAACAGTTATTTATCATTTCTATTGTTGACCTTCTGCCAAGCCATTCTTTTAAGCTGTCTAGCATCTTTTCTCTTTGCTTCCCACTATATCTTCGTCTCTCAATTTTCCCAGTTGTTACAATATATTCCAGCTGTTCCTTTCTCATTACATGGCAAAAAAATTATGATTGTTTCTTCCTAATTTTGGAAATTAGCTCTCTTTTGTTTACTTTGGCCTCTTTCAGAACATTTAGGGGGCCTTGGTAGCCTAGTTGGGAAAACCACTCGACTGGACTACCGACGTTTGGACAACCAGGGTTCGATTCCCACTGGGAGCAGTGTGAATTGTACTCGTGGTTGGGGGAAAAATTTTTTTTTTAAAAATACTACCACGGTCGACCCAGCTGTTGGCAGAAATGGGTACCAGAGTATTACCCTGGGAAGGTGAGGAATGTCGCTTCGCATCTGAGTTTCGATGCTTGAGGCGACATTATACAGAAATATCCAAACATTTTTTAATAGGTGGCCAAGCACATGTGGGTGTAAACTTGCGTGCTAAGACCCCGGTTCAAGTCTCGTACTTTACCTTTTGCTTTACCTACCTTCAGAACATTTTCATTACTCTTCTTAGCTATGTATGGTATTCTCAACATTCTTCTGTAAAACCATAATTCTATAGCCTCCAGTGATTTTCTTGTCTGGTGTGCTATTGTCCGTGATTCACATCTATGTGTTGACTGGTTCTGCAAAACAGTCAAGAACTCTTTTTCTTGTTTCCATGCTCAAATATGGATAACATAGTATCTTCCTCATTTTTTGGAAAGCTGCTTTTGCCTGAGCTATTCTGCATCTCACCTCTGTTGTACATTTACCTTCTGAGGTTAACATTGTTCCCAAGTATTCATATGTCCTGTTTTAATGTTCCACTTGTCTTTATTGTGCACTGCGGTATTTTCTTTTCCTTTGTTGCTACCATTGTTACCACATATACGATAATGTAAACACTGGGCAAACAGATACGTGGTCCACAGGCAACTATGGATTTCCTGAAGCCTGCAGAAAGTAAAACCCTCCAACTAGCGTGGCATAGACAGCTGACATCACTCTACCCACAACCACCCCTGCTTGCAAAGCTGAAAATGTCATGCTAGTTACAGGTTTGTAGGGAATTCCCTCTCATTCCACAGGCCTAAATAAATCTATACTTGGCTGTTTGTTGTCAATAGGTAAGGCATTGACCTCTGGACAGGAAAGTCCTGGGTTTGATTCTCAAATTCACCGGACGTGATAATTAAGAAGGTTGGGGGGGGGTGTGGTGTTTAATGTTTAAACATGACAAAATGTCATGTTTTGAAGAATTTGTGTTCTGATGCAGTAATTTTTACTATGGTACCATAATCTAGGGTTAATGTAAACTTTGAGATGAGTTAAAATACCAGATCTCAGCAGTGCTATGTGATACAGCCACTAATCACTCTGTACTTTAGATACCACAAGATACTGAAAGATAACTTATTAACTAAAGTTGATATGTAATATCATGGACAAATGGCTACACACATATTTAATAACAGAACAGCCTCGACCAGAAATGGAACTCTCACCAGGTAAATCACTATAAAAGGATCAACCAGAAATGGAACTATTACCAATCAATATGAAAGCATCAACCAGAAATGGAACTATTGACAAGAAATGGAACTCTTACCAATCAAAATGAAAGCATAAACAAAGAAATGAAACTATTACCAATCAAAACGAAAGCATCAACAAGAAATGAAACTATTACCAATCAAAATGAAAGCATCAACAAGAAATGAAACTATTACCAATCAAAACGAAAGCATCAACAAGAAATGAAACTATTACCAATCAAAACGAAAGCATCAACAAGAAATGAAACTATTACCAATCAAAACGAAAGCATCAACAAGAAATGAAACTATTACCAATGAATATGAAAGCATCAACCAGAAATGGCTTCTTTTGTCCCACTATTTTTTCCTAAATCCAAATTGTTGTTCATCTAATTCAATATTGAATTTATTCTGAAACCTTCCTTGTATAACTTTTAGCAAAATTTTCTTTACATGGTTCTTTACGCTTTTTGTTCTAAAATCGCAGCAATAACTATAATATTTATAAATTAAAAATACATAATAACTTCTTGATAAACTATAAACAAATAACGCAACTGAAAATATTGTAATTTGAATACATTTTGCATCAAAATGAGGGTACTAATCATGCACCATTCTAATCTCTCTCTCGCTCTGATAGTGCTAACCAATAGTTTATCAATGATGACAGACATATATATGTAGGTATTAACTCTTTCTGTACATTTTAACTCACCATGCGCCAAGCAGGTTTCTGTCGTATACATTTAGCCGCATAGAGCGTTAGTCTCAATTTGATGTGTGTAAACCATCATCAAACCATACTCTTTTTACATGGTTTGTAACATCTTGGTATTGGTGAAATTCCTTGTTCAATTATCTAAATATTCATATATATGTTAGATAAATATAAATATGTAGATTAATTTTTAAAACCATGAAAAATGTTGTCTCTGAAATCTCTTCCGTTGCATTTATAAAAATCTTCCATGTGGAAAGAGTTACACCATAGTCCCTGTACGTGACGGGGTATGGCAGTGTTCCCTCTACCCTTACGGTGCTGTAATGGTTAGAGAACTGATTTGTTGAGGACAAGATGTTGAATCCAGTCTCGATCAATGATCTTAGGTTTTCAGCCCTTGATTACAATACCTATCTGTGGGTCATGTTTTCACGATACTGTCATATAAATTACTACCACTTAATTGTTACATTTGGAGTTTGAAAAATAATATTTTCTTTGAACTTTTGCTACACAGCTGTGTGTTTACCCAAGCAGAGACATGGGAACTGGATGCTGTAACCATTTCCTGGGTTATGTTAGATTTATTGTCTGAAATTAGAACGCATGGCTATCAGAGGTTTTATATTGTTTATTCACATGGTGGCAGTTAGTCCCTCAATCCAGCCATATGTTCTACTCCCTCTAAGTGTTGTTCACTATCTGTCCCATCTTACAAAGGTTTGTTTGATGTCTCACCGATGGCCATAAAGATTTCCCCTATCATAAGAAAAAATTAAAGAACAATTTCTTGAAAATTGGCAAAATTTATTTAAAAAAAAAAATACAGCCTCCTTTTTATACCATAATACTTTTTAAGACGCACATCAAAGGAAACAAATCCAACACTCGGGGATGACAGGAAATAGTCACTAGCAAAGTTTATGGGAGGTGGGGGATGTTTACTCGCAGCAAAGTTTATGGGAGGTGGGGGATGTTTACTCGCAGCAAAATGTCAGATTTCATGAATTTCTATTGCGAGGTAATTTTTACGACGGTATCGTAATGTGTGGTTAAATGGACACCAGAGATGTGTTCTGAAAAAGAAAGATGAAGGAGATAGTGCTGATCACATTTACCCCTCTTAAAAAAATGAGTCATATTGAAAATAATATAGGCGCTAGCGCCATATATATCACATTTAGGCATGACGGGGCCTTTCTTATTATTATCTCTACATTAAACCTCTTCAACTTCATCAAATTGGTGACCTTCAATTGTTTTCTTTAGTCGTGGGAACAAAATGTCACATGGAGCAAGGTCCAGGCACATATGGAAGGTGTGTAAGCAATGGAACATTGTTAAAGTAAAGTACCCCCATCACGCCACATGTAAAGTAGTAAGTAAGGTACCCTCGTCATGCCAAGTGGCGTATAAGGAATATGGTGTTAGTGACCATAAATTTTACAGACCTTCAACACATGATTTTTGGGTTAATGTGGTTGGTATTACACCAGTACTGCTTTACTTTCCCAGAAAAAAATATGGTACCCATTTAATCTGACCTCTTTTCCTTAGTAGTCCAGTTCACTAACCACTGAGCTATCGCAGCTAATGGAACATTGTGTTTTACCAAAAATTTGATTGTCGTGACAGTCCTGTTAGCTGAAACATCATATTGTAGAAATCCAACTGCCGGGAGTGACACTTTCAAGGGTGATATCTGTGTCAATCATTGGTGATATCATTGCCAAGCCATTGCAGGATAGCTATGACACACTGACTGATTTACAAATATCCTGTGCAATATCTCTGAAAGCCAATACACACATGCTGCCAAATATAGAAGTCCATTTTAAAATCCTACGAATGCCTCAGATGCATGTTCACTTTTTGGGTTCTACACAGTGCGTACATGAAGATAATGAAGTCCAGTTTGTGCACATATTTTGGTACACATATGTCATGTGCACTGTCTTGATACAACTTTGCTACATATTATAATTTCTTGGTTAAAACAAAAAAATAACAATCCTGAAACATTATGAAGAACCCACATATATATCATATTTTCTATACTATTTAAAAATATACATTATATATTTTTATTATAGTTGAATTATTTATTTTCAATATTAATATCATTACCAAAATCTGTATACAATAAAACAGTATACTTTGCATATACAATTTTTAGTGTAGATAATTGGTTTTTAAAAAAAAATTCAAGCCTCAGTATTTTCATTAATGAGCTAAATATAATCGGGAGTATACTATATATGTATAATTTATTATACAACATAAATTATTAAATTACTATAAGCATGATAAAAGGCAGAATAAAGTTACAATGTGTACAATTTAATTACAATTGGACGGATACATAAGCTGGTCTCAAAAGAAAAAGAAATTAAATTGTGCGCGTGTATGTAAACATTTGGACCACCATTTCCATAGATAATTTTCATTGATTTTATTATTCATTAGTTTGATATAATTTTTTAAAGAATTAGTTGTATGGCAAATAGAAAATTGCAGATGATATACATAGACTAGAAAATTTTTAAAAATAAAATTAAAAAACTACATTTTTCCAGTTATAAATGCATACAATTTATGTAATATTAATTTATTCTATAATTTAATACAATATACATATATTACAAAAATGTATAATAAAAATATATATTAATGTAGTAAAAATCAGTGTAGCACTTCAGTTTTAGTTTGAATATATCAAGCTCTTTGTCTCAACATTAGCCAGTGTTTTGCTTCTCAATGTGTGGTGTGTCTTGCACTTATCTCAACTTTGTGCGTTTTCAAAGTGCAATCAGATATTTACTGTATTTGTGAATCTAATGCACTAATGAAACATGGACATTAGACAAGAAAACAGAACAGAGAATTGAAGCCTTTGAAATGTGGATGTATAGAATAGGTAGAACTGGATGGAAGGAAAAGAAAACAAACGAAGTCTTAAAACAACTAAAAATGAAAAGAGAACTACTAAGCACAATTCAAACAAGACAAATGCGATTTTTGGGCCATGTTAAAAGACACAACAGCCTACTAAAAGTAATCCTGGAGGGGGAAATACAAGGTAAAAGAGGCAGAGGCAGACCAAGACTAACATGGACGAGTAACATCAAAAGATGGAAAAATCAGCCTATGACAACCTGCACCATCAAAGCAAGAGACATATTAGAATGGCGCTCCATGGTAGCCAACCTTCGTTGCAGAGAAGGCACTCAATGATGAATGCACTGTGATTCCAGTGTTTCAGAAAATGCTACTAAGAAATTGTAGGCCGTAAAAGATTTTCAGATACTTCATACAGCAGAATCAGCTGTTTTGATCGCCTGCCAGAAAGCATCAAAGAGATGACCATAATTTATTTATATCAAGAAAAGGAGGTGAAGGAATGCCTCACAGCAACAGATGCGGAAGTTGTCAGCGACCCACAACTGAAGGCTTGTGCCAGGATTGGTGAACCAGAACCATTCAGACCCTACTCCACCTATCTGTGGTGCCTTCAGTAACAGACTAACCTGTCTAGTCTGGCTAAGTGAGTAGGGATTGAAGAGGGAAGACAACCCGGTACTCAAAAATGTCATGCCGAAGTCTGATGTGTTGGGTAAAAAAGGCGCAAATACCAGTTTTACTGCAAACCACAACACAACGCAGACTTAACATTCTCTTAAAGGCGGATGATGAGGAGGTGTATTCCTTTAGTCATCAGGAAAATGAAAAGCAAGCAAGCTTATCAAGAAAAAGGAGGCAGCACCTGACACCAAGAGAGATGGAAACTGTCAGCAACTCATAGCTGATGGCTTGCATCAGCATCGGTGAACCAGAACCATCCAGCTCCTACTCCACCTCTTCACTGTGCCTCTAGTAACAGACTAACCAGTCTGGCCAAGCGAATAGGGAATGAAGGGAGAAGTTACTCAAAAATAACATGCTGAAGTCTGATGTGTTGGGCCAAAAGGCACAAATAAACCACAACACAATACACCTGCGCACAGTTAACATCTTTTTAAAGATGGATGATGAAGCCAACTATCCATTCCTTTAGTAGTCATTGTGTGAATGTCAGAAGGAAAAAGTAAGATATCAAGGAAAAATGGAGAAATTCATGAAGCCATTGCTGCAGCTACACTAGTTGGTGGAAGGACACTATACCAAATATCAAGCAAGAGATCAGTGTACTTCTAGTGTAGAAAATACTATCATTATCTATAGCGCTATCATTATGATGCTCATTAGCATTAAGAGGTAATGTCTATAGAGATCAAAAGATATTATGTTTTTCTACGTTAGCATAGATTCTGCCCTCTTAACCTCAGTGAAACTGGATGGCTATGTCTAGTCACAACAGTGGCTATGTATATATTTTTATAGGTATGGGGAAACTTGGTCATATCATTATGAGATGCCATGCCAACCAGCGCAGGTAATCATCTCTCTCCACATCACTCTGCCCTTCATACACGTTATAATTTCAGTCGGTGACCTTTTATTATGCTATTTGGATAAGCTGTTCAATAATTTTTCTCTTGCTTTTCCAGTGCTCTTCTTTACATTCATTCTGCCTTTTTTTTATAGTATTCTCAATGCCATCTTTTCACATGACATGTCCAATAAATGTAAATTGTTTTTTCCATATGATTATGATGATATTTTTGGTTTCTCCAGTTAGTTTTAAACATTCTTTATAATCGTTGTTATCCATGGAATTTGTAGCATTATTTTGATAACTTGGTCATAGAGAATAAATTAAACTTGATTGTAATTAAATTTCCATGATTGGAAAATGTTGTTTGAGAGTTGAATATTGACATCTTTTATATATGAGAGTTGTCCTGAGAAAGTGGAGTGGTCTGGTACCAACAACAGCACTCATTTTTAAAAATGTGCTGTGGGTCATTACAAAATAGAGCACTTACACTATATTCCACATTTGTCTTAAGGAACCCCATTTTACTTTTATGTTTTTAAACAAACCTAATTAATGAATATTACTTCTATCTATCTATCTATTGACCTTTCAAGCCGTAGCCGGCCCATAGGGCGTAGACCAAGATACTCCTTCTCTTATCTAAATTTTTGTTCTAGCAGTTTTCAATTCTTTTAAAGATATTTTATCAAATCTCGCCATTTGTCTCTGTTCTGTGCAAGCAGCTCTATCTCATTGAGGGAGCCGATTCCTGCTGCTCTTGCCGCTCTCGTCAATGTTCTTCTCAGTGTCTCTCTGGGTCTTCCTCTTTTCCTCTTACTTGTTGTTTCCCACATGAGGGCTTGCTTTGCTATTCAGTTATTATCTCTTCTCATCACATGTCCAACGTATGACCATCGTCTTTTCTTGATTACTGAAGATATTAGTGTCTGATTGGCGAAGTCTCTAATTTCTTCATCTATTTAGAATTTGTTCCAAGCTATACCAAGTATTTTCCTTAGATATTTATTTTCGAATGCGTTCAATTTTGTTTCTATGCCTCTTGTTGTTTTCCAGCTTTCACACACATACGTAAGGGTTGATAGTACATTTGATTTGAATAGTCTAAGTTTTGTGTTTGTGCTGATGAGTTTTGATTTCCACAACTTTTCAAGGCTTCTGAAAGACATTGCTGCTTTAGCCAGTCTGATTCTAATTTCTTTGCTCGTATCCCCTTCTCGATCAATGTGACTTCCAAGATAGATGAAGTGATCGATCTCTTCCACTGGTTTGTTTTCCATGTATATTTTGTCATCTGTTGGAATTAAGCTTTTCATGACTGAGGTTTAACAAGCTGCTATCGTAAAAATGACTTTGTTAATGAAACGTAGACCTGATACAGAATATTGCTTGCATAATGTTAATTAATAATGAAAAATAACAATACTCCAGAGGGCAGTATATCTATTTCTCAATCGCCAGACATTGGAAAGAGTAGACCACTATATATGTGTATATATATATCTATCTATCTATTGACCTTTCGAGCCGTAACCGGCCCATAGGGCGTAGACCAAGATACACCTTCTCCTATATGGATTTTTTTGTTCTAGCAGTTTTCTTTTAAAGATATTTTATCAAATCTCGCCATCTGTCTCTGTTCTGTGCAAGCAGTTCTATCTCATTGAGGGAGCCGACTCCTGCTGCTCTTGCCTCTCTCATCAATGTTCTTCTATATTACACTATATACTATGTGATATATATAGACAGTAAGACAGATCAAGAAGGCAAAAGAAAGAAAGAGATCAGATGCAGGAAAGCAAATGCCAATGGATTTTAAAAACCTGGACAAAATATGGAAATCAAAAATACTATGCAAGAAAGTTGCTGAGAATGCTGGAAAACATCAAAAGAGAAAAACTAAATGCTTTTGAAGACAAATGCCTAAGAAAAATATTCTGTGTACAATGAAATGAATTCAAGATTATTATTGAAATAAGAAGAATGGCCGTGCAGCCAAAGATCTTGCCTACAATTAAGGAAAAATATGGACTTATGTTGCACATATGGTGAGAAGAGACAACAATAGAATTCCAGAAGAGGCTTTCTACGGAAAACATCAGGATACAGAAAAAGAGGAAGATCTAAAGAGACACTAAAAAGAACACTTATAAGAGAAGCAAGGTTGGCAGGCATAGACTCATTAGATAAGATCTAAATCTTGCCCAGAATAGAGATGAGTAGCGAAGAACATTACAAGCTTTATGCAACATCTAACAGCATGGGAAAGATCAAGAATGTTCATGAAAGATTTCTTCTTCTTCTTTCTATACCTCTAGATGTCAGAATTAATAATTTAAAAGAAAGCATTCGTCAGCTTAAGGCTGGAGATATTACTATACAGCTTGTCTTGATATGATACAGATGATAGTTACAAGTGCTTTCTCTGTTTATCATTTGTCGGGCATGATTGTAGCAGATGTTCAGCAGTCATTTTTCCTGTGCCAAAGTCACATTTATCACAGGTTCCTATCCTTAGGGTGTTGAAAAGTTGGTACTTCAATCTGCTGTGGCTTGTTAGAAATCTAAAAATTGCTCCAATTTCTTTTCTGTTGTGCTGGTATTAAGCATAATTTTTCTGGTACCTGGTAAGTAAATATATAAGTAAAAAAGTAAAGAGCCCCCCCCATCATGCCAAGTGGTGTATAGGGAATATGGGTGTTAGTGACCATACATTTTATAGACCTTCAGAAGATGATTTTTGGGGTAATGTGGTCGGTATTACGCCTGTGCTGCTTGACTTTCCCAGAAAAAAATCTGGTACCCATTTAAGGCTGGGTGAACCCGGAAGCTGTCGGTTGGGATCGAACCCTACCTCTTGTCCTTTGTAGTCCAGTTCACTAACCACCGAGATAAGTAAATATATAGTTTTATATATAGTTTTACCAAAATGCTGGCATCTTTAAAAAAAATATCATTTAGATTATTAAGTTCAAGGGAACATTTCACTACAGTGTCTATGAAACATATTTGTCAAAGTTTTTTGAAGTCTTCATCAGAGAAATGCAGAATTTCCTCATTTTCCATCTCTTCTTTGATAGCTTCTGTTATGTGTGCATGGTCTTTCAGCTTTCTGGTTCCGCTGAGTAAAATGTTTTTAATTCTTTTGTTCTCTGAAGTTGCTGCTTGCCACATGGTGTCCAGGTCTTTCTCAACGTTTCTGTGAAAAAAAAGATGGGAAAACATCACAAGCTGACTTTTAATAAACTAACAGTACTGGGCCCAAGATGCCCTAGAGCACTTGGACTGAAAGCATTCAACAATTCAAAGCTATTTATGTCTGGATCAGTGAAACAAAACTAATCAAGATCCTACTTCACATCACCATAGTGGACATGGAAACAGACTAATTAGCCTAGATGGTGATTAAAGTGGGAAAGCAAGCCAGTTCCCAAATTAATGTGTTGAAGTGTGGATGTGTTAGGCCAAAAAGCACAGATATTGTAGCCTAGTGTGGAGGTGAAAATGCGCTTCATAGTAACAGAGCTGGAAGTTGTCAGCGACCCACAGCTGATGGCTTGCATCATGATTGGTGAACCAGAACCATCCAGACCCTGCTTCACCTCTCCATGGTGCCTCCAGTAACAGACTAGCCTGTCTAATCTGGCCAAGCGAGTAGGGATCGAAGAGGGAAGACAACCCGGTACTCAAAAATGTCATGCTGAAGTTGGATGTGTTGGGCTGAAAGGCACAAATAACACACTTATACTGCAAACCACAACACAATGCAGACCAGCAACTCAACATCCTTTTCGATGCGGATGAAAAAAAGGTGTACTCCTTTAGTCATCGGGCGAATGCAAGGAAGCAAGTAGCCTAGTGTAAACCACAACAAAATGCATCTACACCTGTTTAACGTTCTTAGAGTGGACGATGAAGAATATGAGGTGTTAAGAAACACAACATAAGAAGAAGAATGAGGTATTTTTCTAAAATAATTTATTGCTATGTTTTCTTCTTTGTCCTTACCACATTCTGGAGCTTAAACCAACACAACGGTTCACTAATGAAGCTCTATTAGACCATTAGTCAACATATCAGTTCTGATGGGTACAGTTGATTTTTTCAAGTGTAAAGAGATGATTGTGGTTTTATATCCACCAATACTTGTATTTGATACCTAGAAGTGGTTTTATAAGTACTTCCTGTTGATACCAGGCTTGGTATGTAGTGTAGACTTAAACATAAAAAAAAATTTTCCATTTAAATTTGTGTTTATTTCTGACAAATAATGGTCAAGTCCACTACTTCTAGCATATATTCATTATTTATGTACATAAATACATCAAATAAACTGTATTTTAAAGAACTTTGGATTACTTTGTGTAAAATGTCAAGAAAAGTGGATAGCGACACTTCCAGCTGATGGAAAAATGAGGTACATGAAATAGGCTACAATTTTTTAAATAAAAAATTTCTCTATCTTTGAATATTTTATTTTATTTATAATATATTTTTTCCTTCAGATATCACATATCAATATAATGCCATTTTCATTTTCTGCAATCATTTTCCCTTCTGATGATGTATAAAAGGTACCTGAACAGTGTGGTTTTGTTAGAGATAAAGGAACAAGCAATGCCATATATGCCTTCCAGACATGTTGTAAGAGGCGACTAAGGAGGTTGATTGATGGCTTGACAAGCTGTCATTGTAAAAAGTATTGTTATGGAAACAGAGCCATAGATTTTAGAAGCAGTGATCTCTGCAATATGTGCAATTTTGGCATGCAAGGTTTCTGTTTTTGAGATTGTGGTTCTGCCCTATGTGCCGTCTTCGGCTCGAAAGGACAATAGATAGATAGATAGAATGGCATATACATAGTAAGATCTTTAGTAGAAAGAGCCATAGAGGTGAAAACAGATCTATACCAATGTTTCATAGATTATACCAAAGCATTTAGCAAAGTAAAGCACCAAGAGATAATCAAAATTTTAGAACACATAAACGTAGACAGCAAAGATCTAAGAATAATAAAGAACATGTACTGGCAACAAACAGCGGCCATAAGAACTGGAAACCAATTGGGAATGTTTCAACAAATAAAACAGGGTGTTAGGCAAGATTGTGTGCTGTCACCAGATTTGTTTAATATTTATAGTGAGATTATTTTAATATCCATAAGGGGCATGCCTGGAATAAAAATTGGAGGTCATAATATAAATAATATAAGGTATGCTGATGATACATTCTTAATCGCTAAGAGTGAAAATGAGTTACAAGAAATGTTGGACATTATAGTGAAAGAAAGCAACAATAAAGGACTCAGCCTTAATAACAAAAAGACAAAAGTACTGGTAACAACAAAGAAAAAGACATCACCTCGGTGCAAAATAAAAATAAGTGGAACAATATTAAAACACGTAAATGAATTTAAATATCTGGGAACAATGTTAACCTCAGATGGTAAGTGTACAACAGAGGTGAGCTACAAAATGGCTCATGCAAAAGCAGATTTATAAAAAATGAGGAAGATACTATGCAATCCATTTTTGACAATAGAAAAAGAGTTCTTAAATGTTATGTAGAGCCAGTCTTAACATATGGATGTGAGTCGTGGACAATAGGACAACAGACAAGAAAATCACTGGAGTCTGTAGAAATGTGGTTTTACAGAAGAATGTTGAGAATACCATGGACAGCTAAGAAGAGTAATGAAAACATTCATAAAGAGGCCAAAGCAAAATGAGAGCTAATTTCCAATATTAGGAAGAAACAACCATCATTTTTTGGCCATGTAATGAGAAGAGAACAGCTGGAATATATTGTAACAACTAGGAAAATTTAGGGATGAAGAGATAGAGGGAAGCAAAGAGAAAAGATACCAGACAGCTTAATTAAGAGAATGGCTTGGCAGAAGGTCAACAACAGAAATGGTAAATAACTGTCATGATCGAAAGTTGTGGAGAGACATGATCACCTACGCCAGCAGGCTTGGTACTTGATGATGATGATGATAAAAGGTACCATTATTTTATTGTGTGGAAATGTATCATGAAAAATTAAAAATGCAAATGATGGAATTTTTTTAACTGAAAATTAATCTAGTCCAAACCTAAAAAAAAAAAAATAAATTCAGGAAAGAATTAAGTGAACCCCTTTATCCAATGAGTTGCATTTACAGCTGAGCTGTCCAACCCATCAGCCTGATAGTTTATTTGATATGACAATGATACCAATCACAATGTAGCTTCTTTTAACAACATCATTTAATAATCATTTAGTTCATATAATTTTGATATTTAATTAATTAATGATAAATCATTTAATGATCAATTTTTGCACAAGACTAGCACAGATTTCCTGATTCTCACTGAAAGGGGTAAAAAAAAAAAAGTAATGAGCCCCCGTCACGCCAAGTGGCGTATAGGGAATATGGTGTTAGTGACCATAAATTTTACAGACCTTCCGCACATGATTTTTGGGGTAATGTGGTCGGTATTACGCCCGTGCCGCTTTACTTTCCCAGAAAAAAAATCCGGTACCAAATTAAG
Organism: Megaustenia siamemsis; assembly: GCA_032433765.1. NCBI lineage: Eukaryota > Metazoa > Mollusca > Gastropoda > Stylommatophora > Ariophantidae > Megaustenia > Megaustenia siamemsis. Next base: position 68,579,163 of record JAVIAB010000106.1, on the reverse strand, counting down.
GCTGGGTGAACCATGAAGCCGTCGGTTTGGATCGAACCCCACCTCTTGTCCTTTGTAGTCCAGTTCACTAACCACTGAGCTATCGCGGCTCCCACCTTTGCACTTTGCTAGAGATATAAAGTTGCTGAACACAGTGTTAAAGGTGTTATGCATAAAAACCATTAACACAATGAGTTAAGAAATATAAAATTATTTATGAGTTAAAATATCTATCCATTTATCTATTGACCTTTTGAGCCATAATAGACCCAGACACTCTTTCTCTTATCTAAATTTGTATTCTAGCAGTTTTCAATCCTTGTAAAGATCTTTTATCAAATCTCACCATTTGTATCTGCTCTGTGCAAGCAACTTTATCTCATTGAGGGAGCTGATTCCCTCTGCTCTTGCCTCTCTGATCAATGTTCTTCTCAGTGTCTCTCTGGGTTACATTATTTAAAATATAAAACTTAAAATAACTAGAATTTAACGAAAGTAAAACTCACATTTTTTCCTTATGTAATGACTCATTAATTTCTTCTTTCTCCTTTAACAGTGATCTCAAATGTTGAATTTCCCTTTCATACTCTTTCTTTTGGCTGTTGAATGCCTCATCCTGTTCTCTCAACCTACAGGAGAAAGTATTTACTACAAGCTGTAAATAAAGACAAATAAAAAACAGACACTTATATTCATAACAGCATTTTAAAACTTGCGCACAAAACAACAGAAAAGACTTAGTTATCTTAAGTGCAGAGATAGAGAATGAACTACAAGAAATGATAGACATAATAGTAAAACAAAGCAACAAGAACGCCCGTGCGCTGCCGGGGCCCGAAAGGGGAGTAAAGAATAGCGGCGCTGTACCCTACCAGGCATGTTCGTAAGAGGCGAGAAAGGAGGGTTAGGCATGGGACTGGCTATCCCATACTGTAAAAAAAGTAAGCCGAAAAAACTTCACAAACATGAACAAGTCAAAGAAAGATAAAGTTAATCCGTCAACCAGGAAAGAGAAGGGCTCTCTGTCTAAGAGACGTATGACGCAATCCGGAGAAAGCCATAAGGAGTCCGGGTTGCCGACTCACCCTTTGTCTACCAGGAAATCATCCAGAATTGGCACCTGGAATGTTCGTACCCTTAACGAACAGGGAAAAGCGGCACAAGTGGCAGCAGAAATGACCAACTATAAGATAGATATTCTGGGAATGTGTGAAACAAGATGGCTGGGAGCAGAGAGAATAAAATTGAATACAGGGGAGATGATTTTATCATCAGGACACCAGGAACCAGGAGCACAACATAGCGAAGGGGTAGCTATAATGCTATCAAAAAATGCACAGAAGACACTAATAGAATGGGAGGCAGTGGGACCAAGACTGGTGAGAGCAACATTTAGAACAACCAAAAACAAAATAAAATTACACATTATACAATGCTATGCACCAACCAACGATAAAGATGACTCAGTTAAAGATGATTTTTATAAACAGCTACAATGGCAGATGGATGCAAGACGAGCCAAGGATATTATAATCTTGATGGGAGACCTAAATGCTAAGGTAGGATCAGACAACAGAGGCTTCGAAGAGATTATGGGAAAACATGGACTTGGAGATATAAACGAGAATGGAGAGATATTTGTGAATTTCTGCGCCCTTAATCAAATGAGCCTAGGAGGAACAATATTCCAACATAAAAGAATACACAAAGCTACATGGGTGTCACCAGATCATAGAACGGAAAATCAAATTGATCACATATGTATTAATAATAAGTTTAAGTCATCCTTACAGGATGTAAAAGTATATAGAGGGGCAGATATAGCTTCTGATCATCATCTTCTGTTAGCCAAACTTAAAATTAAATTAAAAAGGTATAATACAACGAATAAGGGTAGAAAGTATTTCAATGTAGGGTTTCTTAAAGAACAAGGAATTAAAGATAAATTCGCAGTCACAATATCAAACAAATACCAAGTCCTCCAACAACTAGAAAATACAATAAATATAGAAGATCATTGGAAACAGGTAAAAAATATATGGAAAGAGACATGCGAAGAAACACTGGGGAAAAGAGAACGCCAGAATAAGGCATGGATGACAGCAGAGACCCTGGATAAAATTAAAGAAAGAAAGAACAACAAAGCAGACATAAATAAAAGCAAAACAAGAAGTAATAAAGCCAAGACACAGGAAGCTTACACAGAGGTGAACAAAGAAGTGAGAAGATGCATTAAAAGGGATAAGAGGAAATATATAGATGAACTAGCTAAAGAGGCAGAAGAAGCAGCAAATAAAGGGAATATGAAAGAACTGTACAACAGCACAAAGAAATTAGGTGGAAAATACAAACAGATCAACGCCTTTATCAAAGACAAGAAAGGAAATCTGCTTAGTAATATAAGGGAACAAATGGAGAGATGGAAAGAACACTTTGAAGAACTTTTGAACAGACCCGGCTCAAATAATCCTCCAGATATACTACCAGCAGAAGAAGAGTTATACGTTAACTGCGGAAAACCAAGCAAAGAAGAAATAATGAAAGCCATCAAATTATTAAAAGATGGTAAAGCCACAGGACCAGATGAAATTCCCTCGGAAGCCATCAAAGCAGATATTAACACCTCTACCAAGATGTTACAGGATCTATTGGATAAAATTTGGGAGAGGGAAGAAATACCTAAAGACTGGAGAGAAGGTTATATGATCAAACTACCAAAGAAAGGAAGTTTACAGGAGTGCACAAATTATAGGGGAATTATGCTACTATCAGTGCCAGGAAAAATATTAGGCAGAATCATTCTGGAGAGACTAAAAGAGGCTATAGAGAAACACTTGAGAGATGAACAAGCAGGTTTTAGGAAGAACAGATCATGTGCTGATCAAATAACTACCCTACGTATAATAGTTGAACAAAGTTTAGAACTAAAATCCCCACTATATATTGGATTCATAGATTACGAAAAGGCATTTGATAGTTTAGACAGAAGAATGCTTTGGAAGTTGCTGAGTCATTACGGAATCCCCATAAAGTTTATTAACCTGATAAAAACAATGTATGAAGGAACAAAATGTAGTGTGGTGCATGAAGGACAGCTTACAGAAGCATTTGAAATAAGAACAGGAGTAAGGCAAGGATGCCTCCTGTCTCCATTTCTCTTTCTACTGGCCATAGATTGGATTATGAAAATAACTCAAAACAACAAAAATGGGATCCAGTGGTCACTGACCAAACAACTTGATGATTTAGACTTTGCTGATGACATAGCTCTCCTATCACACAGCCATCAACAGATGCAGGATAAAATGAGTATATTAGATGAGAGATCACAACAGCTAGGACTAAAGATTAATAGAGATAAGACCAATATTATGAGAATTAATGCAGTTGGCAATAACCATATAAAACTAGGAGAAATACCTCTACTAGACGTACAATCTTATATATATCTGGGCAGTAATATAGATAAAGAGGGAGGAACAGAAAATGATACCAAAATAAGGATATCAAAAGCAAGAGGAGCTTTCATTGCACTGGGAAACATATGGAAATCCAAAGAAATTAGGCTAAATACAAAAATAAAAATTTTCAACTCAAATGTTAAGTCGGTCCTATTATATGGCTGTGAAACATGGAGAATGACAAAATTGACAATCACGAAAGTACAGACTTTCATTAATGGATGCTTGCACAGAATAAAGGGATGGAAATGGCAGGACAAAGTCACTAACGTGGAATTATGGAAATGTACCGGTCAAATACCAGTGGATAAAGAGATACAGCGAAGACGATGGCGATGGATAGGACACACACTACGGAAGCCAACTGAGAGTATTACACAACAGGCCCTTTTTTGGAATCCCCAGGGGAAAAGACAAAGAGGAAGACCAAGGAATTCTTGGAGAAGACAGATAGAAGCAGAGATGAAGATGATGGGGAAGACATGGAATGATCTTAAAAGAATGGCAAAAAACAGAACGACTTGGAAAGTGTTTGTTGAAGACCTATGCTCCACCAGGAGCTAAAAGGTAAAAGAGAAGAGAAAGCAACAAGAAAGATCTCAGTCTGAATAGTAAGAAAACAGAAGTAATGGTCATATCAAAAGAAACAATCATCACCATCATGCAGCATAAAAATAAACAGGACAAATCTGAAACAAATGCAACGTTTCAAATACTTGAGCACAATAATAACACCAGATGGAAGATGCACTACAGAAATAAAAAGCAGAATAGCTCAGGCCAAAATAGCATTTCAAAAAATGAAAAATATCTTATGCAACAAATATATGTCAAAAGAAGTGAAAAAGAGAGTTCATTGGTGCAGTATAGAACCAATTCTAACCTATGGAAGCGAATCATGGAAAGTAGACAAACAAATGAAAAGATGATTAGAGGCCACAGAGATGGGATTTCTCAGAAGAATGTTGAAAGTTCCCTGGACAGCTAAAAAGACCAATGAGGAAATTCTCAAAGACTAAAAGGGCAAGTACAAGCCAACACTAAAAGGGAGCTGCTAAAAACATTAGAAAGAAACAATCAACATTTTTCAGGCACTTCATGAGAAGAGGAAAGTTGGAATACTTAGTTACAACTGGCAAAATAAAAGGAAAGAAGATCGTGGACGACAAAGAGAGAAAATACTGGATAGCTTGGTGTCATGGCATGGAAAATGGTCAACAACAGAACTGATACGATAGAAGATTGTGGAAGGACACATTGCATCGCCTATGCCAACTGGTATGACACATGAAAATGATGATCTTACGTCATGGATGAGAAACAACTTGTAAACATGAAACAGTGTCTTGTCACCTATTTATAGTAATAATTAGATGAACTCAGTGATCTTTTAAATATTTTTATTTTGAATACTTTTGACCTCACTACACTTCCTGGTCAATCTTTTGTGTGCTATCCTAAAGAGTTGTAACTGTATAGAAAATGACACTCTAAAAAATGTTGGGAAAGAACTGTGCTGCTTTGGGGGCCTCGGTTGCTTCATTGGGAAAACCACCCAACCTGGCTACCGACATTTGGACAACCCATGTTCCCACTGAAAGTAGTGTGAATTGTACTTGTGGTTGGAAAAAAAAAATACCCCTGCGGTTGACCCTGCCAGTAGCAGATATGAGTACCTGGGTAGCACTCTGGGAAGGTGAGGAATGCCACCTCCCATCATGAGTTTCGATGCTTCAAGTGACACTATCCAGAAGTCTCCGAACATTTCAGGACAGGTGGCCGAGCATGTATGGGTGAAAACTCACATGCTAAGATGCTGATTGAAGTCTTGTACTTTACCTTGACCTTGAATTGTGTTTAGCTAGAGAAGACTTGCCTACAATCAACATCTGAAGAGTCAATCAGTTGAGAAATGCCGAGGTGAGTAGTGGAGTGAATATAGGTATGCCCCCAACTGTAATAAAACTCATTCTACAGACAGATTAACACACTGGCTGACAAATAGGAAAGAATGACAGAGGTTAAGGAAGACAGAAAAGAAAGATCTTGTATAGAATGACAAAGTGGACTTTTTAAAAAAAAAACAAAGATTGTGATATTTAAATGCTTAAAAAACGTAAATGATTTGAGGTAGAAACTGATCATCAAAAACATATAATAATAATAATAATAAAATGATTTCACATTTCTGTTTCCAATGCAAACCAATCTGTTTCCCAATGCAAAACTAAACTATTTTTTTTTCAAAAACACATTTTTGATCACCACAATGTATCCTCAATGCCATGAAGTGACATTAATAATAAAATAGTTGCAGAGGGGTTTGTGCATTTACTTCTGACCAGAACGGTCTAAATTCAATTTCCAGATGCGGAAATTGAGAACCAGAAAAGTTTTTTTGGAAAAAGTAGAGTGGGCTTGTTGATCACTTAATCCATAAAATGTGCTGTTAGTGATTGAAAAATAAGGACACTAACATATTCACTCCTTTTGTTACATAACAATAGCAGGAAGATGTTGGAGCTGTTTAGGTGATGTGTTTTGTAGAGACCCAGAAGCAATTACAAGAAATATCATACATGGCATTGTCAATCTGGGGAGGGACTGAACTATCTTCCCACCCCAGGAAGAAATTTGCATCCAGTTCATTGTAGCATAACTTCCCTCCATTGCACACTGTGACTCTGCCTCTGCTGGTGATGGCTGTCCATGTGTTCATTCCTCCAGGTTGTGGAGTCAGGTAAGATTCACATTGGCCCATTCCCCACACTTAGTGTCTACGTGCTCTGCTCTTTCACGGGTATCATATGTAGGCCATTTATACTGACAGAGAATCATCATGTCCTGGGCCTGTTGTGTCTGTGCGATATACCATAGGCCTGTTGTGTCTGTGCGATATACCACAGGCCTGTTGTTTCTGTGCGATATACCACAGGACTGTTGTGTCTGTGCGATATACAACAGGCCTGTTGTGTCTGTGCGATATACCACAGGCCTGTTGTGTCTGTGCGATATATCACAGGCCTGTGGTGGTCTTCTCATCAAGCTGAAAGCATTGGTCCTCTGTGTGCACCAGTAGGGAAGTCTAAAAGCGATTTAGGAATTGCAAACTCCACCCTGTTTACAGGGGGTTCCTATAGAAGTAGTATTAAGACAGAAGAACAGGACACACACTCAAGAGAGTGTGGGTGAGTGGATGAGGATCATGGCATGTACCAGGCGCAGGTGAGCTTTGGTCCTGCATGTATAAAGCTCACCTCCTCCTTGTCCAGTTATACTGCCAGGAACTCAGTCACACCCAAGACCAACTTCAGTGGGTGTAGTCTTGGGTACAGTAGTGCAGTGATATCGAATTGAAGCCTTCCAGGATCACAGATATGATCTTGTCATTCAGTAACCACAGCACCTGGTGAATGAGAGGCTATGAACTCTTCATTCACCCTCTGATGGTGTCAAGAGCAACCCCCACCAGAGAAGTCTTACAGGGGACTTCACAGGGAAGGTAAAAATTTAAGGGAAACTCAATGGAGAACAGTGGAAACAAAAATAAACAGTGTGGGCCAGACTTGGTGATACTCTGGACTTTGCAGGGCAGGTAAAAGAGAAAGTAAAAATATAAGGAAAACTTAACTCTAGATTATGGGAACAATCATTAAAAAGTTATGAACAATTAATGTTTACATTTGGTGCTCTAAAAATAGTATTTTCTATGAACTTTTGCTACTAGGCTGTGTTACCCAAGAAGAGACACAGGACTTTGATGCAGTAATCATTTCTGATGCCAGAAGACACATTGGTGATTTATAGTTTTCTTTAAAGGTAAAGTAAAGTACGAGATTAGAGTTGGTGTCTTAGCAAGTGAGTTTTCACCCATATGTGCTTGGCCGCCTATCCAGAAGTTAGGAGACTTCTGGATAGTGTCATCTCAAGCATCGAAACTCATGATGTTAGGCAGCATTCCTCACCTTCCAAGAGTAATACCCTGATACCCATTTCTTGCAGCGGCTGGGTCGACTGCATGGATATTTTTTTTTCCAACCACGAATACAACTCACAATGCTTCCAGTGGGAATCAAATACAGGTTGTCCAAATGTCGGTAGCCCAGTTGGGTGGTTTGACCAACTAGGGTACCAAGGCCCTAGTTTTGTTTGTTTGTGGCTATGGAAGAGAAGAGGAAGAACTTAGTAAGTTACTATGAATTTTACAACAAAATGTAAAGTGGTTTTTAGACAAACAGTAACTTACTTTTCTGCAAGGGTGTTTAATTTTGCTGAAGCTTTCAACTGGTACAACTGTTGAACAGAGTCATTTCATGTTACATTATAGTATGGGTTACCCACAACATACACGGCTTAATTTAATTTAATTTTTTTACAACCCACGCATACTCAATGTACATGTTTTCTTATGGAGATTAGGCTCAAATATAAAATATATTAGTAGCTTCAATGAGAAGGGTTACGAAGAATAAGTTTAATTAGTATATGCCAATTATAGTGTGAGCCTTCAGTTAAATGCAGCAGGAGGGCAATGCCTAGGAGTCATGACCCAGAGGGGCCCATCTTCCCTAGAGTGTCAAGAAGCTAAAGGGTTTAAACTTTTGCTCGACGGGTCTGTTTCTGATGATCAGATTCCCTCCTTCTACGAAGCTCTGTATAAAGAGTTTCCTCATTACTTATTATATTAAATGTCATGAGGGGCCATGAGTAGAGCTATAGAAAACCAGTAAAATAAACATAAAATGGCATTAAGCAGCTAAACTTGTAGAAAGACACAACAAACTATGTTTTAGCAAAAGTGTTCCTCAGATACAAGTATTAATATAAAAGTAAACATGAACAGCAAGTACTAATCTAGAAATTTTTTGTTTGTCTCGTCTCTCTAAAAGTTTAGTTGCTTAACCTTTAATTATGATACCTATCTGTAACTCTCCCAGTTACGAAACTGTAGTAAAAATTCAGATCAGATACCACTTAATATGGACTAGCAGTTTAAAGATATTTTATCAAGTTCTGTGCAAGCAGTTCTATCTCATTGAAAGTCAAAGGTTACCCCATATTGCATTCGGTTATTATCTCTTCTCATTGTCCAACGTATGACCATCGTATTACTGAAGATATTATGGATTTCTCTAATCATGAATTCGTTCCATGCTATACCAAGTATTTTCCTTGACATTTATTTCAAATGCGTTCAACTTTGTTTCTATATCTCTGCTTTCACACGCATACGTAAGGGATAGTTAATAGGAATATTAAATAGGATAATTTAATCACTCACTTAAAAATTACTACCACTTAAATGGAACATTAAGTAAAGTAAAAAGTAAAGGTTCCCTTCACGCCTTGCTAGGCGTAATGGGGAATATGGTGTTAGTGACCATATTTTTCTCTGACCACGGCACATTTTTGGGTGATGTGGTCAGTATCACAAAATGATAAAAATGTTAAATGTAACATTAGGTGCTCTAAAAATAGTAATTTCTCTGAATTCTTGACACAGTCCCATGTGTTCACACTAGGCAAAATATGGGGATTCGAAATTCTTGTCAGGTTGATTTATGACCTGAATATCTTCTCATGAACTGAACGTGTTACAATGTCTATCGGTACAGTCACCATAAGTCTGTCAATAAGTTTGGTAATCTCATAGCATTATTCGCTGTGTTTCAAGAGTCACAAAGGGTTGTTTGATGTCTGCTGATGACCAGGAAATTTCCTTGGTCACACACACACAAAAACCAGAAAAACAGTTAATTTCTTGAAAATTTGCAATTTTTTTTCGCATTAAACAATGTATCTCATGATCTCACAAAAAAAATATTTAAAAAATCAAATGGCAATGGAAACAATTTAAACACTCAGGGGTCATTGAAAGTGTTAAGTAGGAAGGTACATGGAGGAGGGTAATGTTTGAAACAGAAAAGTGTCAAATTAACCTAACCATTAACGGAAAGGTATTCTATAACCTTAGATATGCTGATGATACTGTATTACTAGCAGAAAATCATAAAGATCTACAACAATTACTAAATGCAATAAACCTGACAAGCAAAAAATATGGATTAGATAAAAATAGAAAAAAAAGACTAAAACTATGATCATAAACAAAGATAACATTCAAAACCTAGAAATAGATATCAAAATTGAAAGAATAGACCTGGAGACAGTTCAGAACTACAACTACCTTGGACATACTATAACCAGTGATGGAAAATGTACAACTGGCATAAACAAAAGAATAGGATTGGCAAAAAGTAACTTTTAATGCCATGAAAAATATACTAACATCTAAGCAAATAACACCAGAGCTAAAACTAAGAATAGCAAAATGTTATATCTTCTCAACTTCCTGTATGGTGCAAGAAACATGTACATTAGACAAAAAAACAGAAAACTGAAGCCTTTGAAATGTGGACTTATAGAAGAATAGGAAGAATTGGATGGAAAGTAAAGAAAATGAATGATGAAGTCTTACAATAATTAAAAATGAAATGAGAACTACAAAACACAATTAAAAAAAAACACAAATGAGATTTTTGGGACATATTAAAAGACACAGCAGCCTACCAAAATTAATCTTGGAAAAGAAAATCAAGGTAAAAGAGGTAGAGGCAGGCCAAGACCAACATGGAGTTGAGTAACATCAAAAGATGGGCAAGTCAGTCTATGACAACCTGCACCATCAAAGTAAGAGGCAGAGAGGAATGGCACCCCATGATAGCCAACTTTTGATGTGGAGATGGCACTCAGTGATGACGACTTCAACATTGATACATATTCACCAGTAGCTGATGTAATCATGTATATAATAAGATATGTACTATTGATTAAATAAGTACTCACTTAAGATAAAGTACTGGACAATAGGAAAAGAAATTTAATCACTCACTTAAATATATTTAACCTCTCTCTCTCTCTCTCTCTCTCTCTCTCTATATATATATATATATATATATATATATATATATATATATATATATAGAGAGAGAGAGAGAGAGAGAGAGAGAGATATTTCAGAGATTTTTCTGCCAACCACATCACCAAAAATGTGACATGGTTATAGACAAATATGGTCACTAACACCATATTGCTTTTGTTGCACTGGGAAACATATGGAAGTCCATAGAAATTAGGTTAATTACAAAAATAAAAATTTTCAACTTCAATGTTAAGTCAGTCTTATTATATGGCTGTGAAACATGGAGAACAACAAAATTGACAATCATGAAGATACAGACTTTCATTAATGGATGCTTAAGCAGAATAAAAGGATGGAAATGGCAGGACAAAATCACTAACATAGAATTATGGAAATGTACCAGTCAAATAGGGAGCCGCGATAGCTCAGTGGTTAATGAACTGGACTACAAAGGACAAGAGGTAGGGTTCGACCCCAACCGACGGCTTCCGGTTCACCGTCTTTAATGGGTACCAGATATTTTCCTGGGAAAGTAAAGCGGTATGGGCGTAATACCGACCACATTACCTCAAAAATCATGTGAAGAAGGTCTGTAAAATTTATGGTCACTAACACCATATTCCCTATACGCCACCTGGCATGACGGGGGTACTTTACTTTTTTTTTTTACCAGTCAAATACAATTGGATAAAGAGATACAGCGAAGACGAAGGCGCTGGATAGGACACACACTGCGGCAGCCAACTCAAAGAGGAAGACCAAAGAATTCTTGGAGAAGATAGATAGAAGCAGAGATGAAGATGATGGGGAAGACATGGAATGATCTTAAAAGAATGGCAAGAAACAGGAGTTGAAAATGTTTGTTAAGGACCTATGCTCCACAGAGAGCTGAAAGGTAGAAGAAGAAGAACACCAAATTCCCCATTTGCCTAGCAAAGATTATAACTAAATTTATTGAGTAAACAAACTTCACATCTTTTTTTGTTAAATATGAGAAAAAAAAAACAATTTACTGCTACAATTTATCAAGCAATGAAAAGTCCTATTTTGAGTACATTACCGTTGACAGTCTAGTATGAAGTAATCAAGTAAAGTTAAAACAAAATACATTTAACGTCACCTTAAGTTTCAACTCGAGTTTTCCCACTGTTGCACTGTCCTGCATCATTTTGTTAATTGTCACTTTTGTTTCTTGCTGTTGCTCACGAGCCTGTAAGAAGTGAAAGTCTATTTATCATAAGTTCATAAAATATTACTAATAATAGTAGTAGCTCAATGACTTTAAAACATACCAATAAAAGACATATTAACTACATCTTTTGTGAAAATAAAACAAAACATAAAAGTAGATAATAGATCTTAAGATAAAAAAAACAGTGGAGATATTTCAATACAAAAATATTTAAAGTTATGTAAATATATACCGCCATATAATTTAGAGCAGTGATCTCTGCAATATGTGCCACTTTGGCACGCAAGGTTTCTGTTTTTGAGATTGTGGTTCTGCCCTATGTGCCGTCTTCGGCTCGAAAGGACAATAGATAGATAGATAGAAATATATACTGAGGAATTTCAAAATAATTGAATAAATTGAAATAAATCTTTTAATATATTCAGTTTCCTCAAATAATAAATACTTTTACAGGCAAGTCTTTCAATTAAAATAGAAACTTTGTAAAGTGGCAAAATACAGGGAGAGAGAGATTGTGGACGACAAAGAGAGAAGATACTAGATAGTTTGGTGTCATAGCACAGAAAAATTAACAATAGAATTGATACAATTCACCGTGCACAGAAAATTATGGAAGGACATAATACTAGATAGAGAGCCGCGATAGCTCAGTGGTTAGTGAACTGGACTACAAAGGACAAGAGGTAGGGTTCTATCCCAACCGACAGCTTCCGGTTCACCCAGCCTTTAATGGGTACTGGATTTTTTTCTGGGAAAGTAAAGTGGCACTGGCATAATACCGACCACATTACCCCAAAAATCATGTGCCGAAGGTCTGTAAAATTTATGGTCACTAACACCATATTCCCTATACGCAACTTGGCGTGACAGGGGTACTTTACTTTTTTACAATACTAGACAGCCGGGTGATCGCCTGCACCAACTAGTATGGCACATGTTGATGTAAAGTGCTTTTTAATTTTTAAAAATGTAAATGATGTACAAAATTCAATTAACCATAATGATATTCAAACAAACATTAATGACAAAAAAAAAACAAACAAACAAAAAAAAAACAAGGTGGTGGCTGGGATGATCAAGTGGTAAGATGTGTGCCTTTGGACTAGAAGGTCTCAGATTCAATTCCCACTACAGGCAGTTATTATTTTTCTCTTCAAATCTATGGTTTCTTCATGGCTATATCCTCCTCTGGTCTGTGGGTAGTGAGATCTGATGTCTAGCCCTCTTGAATAACAGTGAAAAACAGTGGACTCCCCTGTGCACTCTGCGCATGTTAAAGAGCCCTTGGCAGTTAAAAGTCTAAAAGAATAAACTTAAAGGCTACTGCCTGGGCAAGATTGTTAGTAAAGTAAAATGTAGCCAAAAAAGTAAGACTCTCTCATCATTATCATCATGTGCCATACCGGATGGCATAGGCGATCATGTCCTTCCACAATCTTCTATCTACAGTACATCGCATCAGTTCTGTTGTTGACTGTTTTCCACGCCATGACACCAAGCTATCCAGTATTTTCTCTCTTTGTCATCCATGATCTTTCTTTCCTTTTATTTTTCCAGTTGTAACCAAGTATTCCAACCTTCCTTTTCTCATGATGTGCCTGAAAAATGTTGATTGTTTCTTTCTGATGTTTTTTATAGCAGTTCCCTTTTAGTGCCTCTTTGAGAATTTCCTCATTGGTCTTTTAAGCTGTCCAGGGAACTTTCAACTTTCTTCCCATCTCTGTGGCCTCTAATCGTCTTTTCATTTGTTTGCCCACTGTCCATGATTCACTTCCATAGGTCAGAATTGGTTCTATATAGCACCAATGAACTCTCTTTCGCACTTCTATTGACATATATTTGTTGCATAAGATATTTTTCATTTTTTGAAATGCTATTTTGGCCTGAGCTATTCTGCTTTTTATTTCTGTGTTGCATCTTCCATCTGATGTTATTATTGTGCCCAAGTAATTGACGCGTTGCACTTGTTTCAGATTTGTACTGTTTATTTTTATGCTGCATGATGATGATGATTTTTCTTTGATATGACCATTACTTCTGTTTTCTTACTATTCAGACTGAGACCTTTTTATTGCTTTCTTTTACTATAATGTCTATCATTTCTTGTAATGCATTCTCTGTCTTTGCTATTAAGACTGTGTCATCTGCATATCGTAAATTATTTATGTTGTGACCGTTGACTTCAATTCCATTTTTTGTCTACTATTGATCTCATAATATGTTCGCTGTAAAGTGAAAACAAATCCGGTGACAGAACACAGCCTTGTTTGACTCCTTGTTTTATTTATTGGAATTGTCCTGTTTGGTTGCTAATTCGTATGGCTGCCGTTTGTTGCCAGTACATGTATTTTATGATTCGTAGATCCTTGCCATCAGTGTTTAATTTCTCCAGCATATTTATTATTTCCACATGCTTTACTTTGTCAAATGCTTTTGTGTAGTCTATAAAGCACATATATAGATAAATCTTTTCTTCTATAGATCTTTCTGTCAATGTTCTTAAGATGTATATTGCATAATTGGTGCCCTTTCCATCCACAAATCCACATTGTTCCTCACTTATCTCTGGTTTTATCTTGTTTCTTACACGTCTCATGATGATTCTTAGTAATATTTTCATCATATGGCTCATGAGACTAATAGTGCGAAGATCTTCACAATCAGTGGCGCCTGACTTCTTCGGTATGGCTACAAAGATAGATTTTAGTAGATCTTTGGGTATGTGCCCAGTGTTATATATGTCATTGAGTAGTTTTGTTATGACATGTACTCCCAGCTCTCCTAATGCATTTATCTCTTCAATTGTTATATTGTTGGGACCTGGAGCTTTGCCTCTTTTCATGTGTTGAATTGTGTCCTCCACTTCACTCAGCATTATTGGTGGTCCTGTGTCTTTGTTTGTATTATTTAGCTCTAGTCTTTCATCATCATAGAGTTGACTGATATATTCTGTCCGTCTTTCATTGTCTTCTCCTGTCCCATTATTATATTTCCTTCCTTTGATTTCACACATCCTGAAACTTTGACTTCTTTTCTTTCTGTTAATTCATTTAATTGGTTGTGCATAAATTTTGAGTCTTTCTTTTGTTGTTTTTCCATTTCTTCACATTTCTGCTTTAACCACCCTTCCTTTGCTTCTCTACATTTGTTTTGGATATCTTTGTGCATTATTTTGTATGTCCGTTCTTTTTTATGTTTTTGTCTTTCATTCACTAGTTCTAATATTTCTTCTGTCATTCATTTCTTTTTGTTGATTCTTTTAGTCACTGGTATTACTTCTTTTGATGTTTGTTGAATCGATTGTTTGAGCATTTCCCACTGTTCCTTGATGTCCTGTATTTTCTCAATAGCATTATATCTATTTTGTACTATCGTACTGTACTTATCACACATCTGTCTACCTACTTTAAGAATATCTAGCTCTAATTTTACATTTCTAGGTGATTTCTGTGCCTTCCGCAGTTTTATTCTTATCTTTCCAACTACTGGTACATGGTCACTATTGCAATCTGCTCCTGGCCTTGTTTTAACAAATGTTAGCCTATTCCTGAATCTTCTCTGCACCAGTATAAAATCAATTTGATTGTGTACTTTTTTGTCTGGGCTTTGCCATGTCCATAGTTGCCTAGGGTGTTGTTTGAACCAGGTGTTACCTATAATCATTTCATGTGTCCTTGCCCAATCTATCAATCTATCCCCTCTATCATTCATCTCTCCAAGGCCATGTCCCCACCAGTCACATTTTGCACTTTAGCTGTTACTACCTTTGCATTGAAATCCCCTAATACAATAGTTATTTCTTGGGATTTACACTGTTCCATGGTCATCTCTAGCTCGTTGTAAAAAGCGTCAATGTCTTCTTCTTCGCTATTACTTGTTGGTGCATACACTTGAATTATGTTGATATCCATTGGTCTACCTCTCAATTTTACTAGCAGAATTCTATCTGATACTGGTCAAAATCCTTTCACTGTTTTGCTTCTTTCTTTATCTAACATGATGCCTACACCTCTTTCGTGTGTGGTTCCCCCAGAGTAAATTACATTTCCACTGTCGCGTTATAATAATCCTGCTCCTGTCCATCTCATTTCACATAGTCCTAAGATGTTCAATTTCATTCTCTTCATTTCTTGGCTGATGTTTTCTAGTTTACCAACTTGGAATGCTGATCTAATGTTCCAAGTTTCTATTGCTCGTGTCTCTTTATTTTTTTTATCTTGCACACAGTAGCTTGAGACGATCGGGTGTCACCAGTAGCACATGATGCTACCTACCAGACGAGGTCGCTGTGGAGTCCCCATTAACGTCGTTAGCTGTAGATATTAAGTTGTGTTTTGTCATGATCATGCTAGGCAATATAAGAAGGTAGTTTGCCATTCCTTTCCTTCTTGGCAGTGACTGTTCTAGCTGGAGATCGCAGCCATTGTCTCTATACATGAGATCCTCTGCCGTGGAGTGGGTACCATAACCAGCACTACTTGTTGGCTGCTCCCACAACACCATCCAACACCTGTTCCAATGGCTTCACATAACTCTGATAGGGGGGCTAAACGGGATCTTCACCTTGCCCAAGGGTGTCCCGAAGACTAGCGGAGGAAAGGAGATGTCTTACTCCTCCTTTGGTAGGGCAGAACTCTACCCCGATAACCGCAAAAAGACTCTCTAGGATAAAAATATGAGTAACACTGAAGATGAATATTTGTCTGTGTGGCAAGGGACACTTGTTCAAAATGAGAACACTCAACCAAGTGCTGAAGATGCCAGTTGTACTGGGAACAAAGCAGGTCGTCATACAAACATTCAGTCCCTGAAGAAGCCCACAGGTCTACGTTAAAAGCTGGTGAAGGCAAACAAACAAAAACTAGTACGGAAGTACCAAGTACTAAATGCCTCCAAAATGAAATACAGTTAAAGAGCAAAACAATGCTATTTTGTTTATCATTTATTGTTAGTGTTAAGTTTTATAGAGAAATCTCCTTACACTATACATATAAGGGAAATAAAACAGAGAAAGATCTTTACTTACAACTTTATATACTGTGTCCCTTTCTAATGCTGTCTTCTCAGCCTGGATAAAAATAGTTTAAGATGACAAATCAAATATTGAAAAGAAAATGCTTTATTGAATTAACATAAAATAACATTTTGCCACAAATATTTTAACAAATAAAAATACAATGGACAGCTAAGAAGAGTAATAGAAACGTTCTGAAAGAGAGCAAAGCAAAAAGAGAGCTAATATCCAATATTAGGAAGAAATAATCACCATTTTTTGGCCATGTAATGAGAAGGAAACAGCTAGAAGATATTGTAACAACTTGGAAAATTGAGGGACGAAGAGATAGAGTGAAGCAAAGAGAAAAGATACCAAGCAGCTTAAGAGAATGGCTTGGCAGAAGGTGAACAACAGAAATGATAAATAAATGTTGAGATTGAAAGTTGTGGAGAGACATGATGACCTACACCAGCTGGCATGGTACTTGATGATGATATCATCATATCCGATGGCCCATAGGGGCATAGACCCAGATACTCTTTCTCTTATCTAATTTTTTATTCTAGCCGTTTTCAATCCTTGTAAAGATCTTTTATCAAATCTCACAACTTGTCTCTGTTCTGTGCATGCAACTCTATCTCATTGAGGGAGCCAATTCCTGTTGCTCTCGCCTCTCTGATCAATGTCATTCTCAGTGTCTCTCTGGGTCGGCCTCTTTTCCTCTTACCCGTTGTTTCCCACATGAGGGCTTGCTAATGGGCATAATTTAGTAAAATTCAAAAGAGACATTTCTTGGTGTATAAGAAACATGATGAATTCATAGCAAATGAATGTTGAAAGCAGTTGCCATTAGTATAAGGCATCCCTGTACATGCACTTTCATGTTACAGAAGGTATTCATCAACACATTAGGAGCCACATTATCAAATTGCAACCAAATTTGTTCTTGCAGTTTCATGAAAGTCCATGGTTTCTTGTGATACACTTCTTTCCTTTCAGCATGTCCCATGGGAATAAATTTAATTGAAATAAGGTCAAGTGACCTCGGTGGTGAAAGACAATTCCAGGAACTTCAAGAGAGAGTGAAACACTCTATACATGATAACAAACTGAAGTACCTACCACTTTGATGACACTAGCGAGTTGCTCCTGTGCGCTCATTTCTTTGTTCTCAGAGAGTTCAATGACTTTGTGCAACACTCCCATCTTATCCTGGGCTTGCCTGGTACAATTAAAAAGAACACATGCTTCAACAAAAGTGAAAATAATCTCTCTTTTGACAATAAAACAAGACATGCTTCAACAAAAGTTAAAAAAAAAATCTCACTTTCTGACAATAAAACAACACATGCTTCAACAAAAGTTGAAAAACCTCTCTTTTTGACAATAAAACAACACATGCTTCAACAAAAGTTAAAAAAAACCTCTCTTTCTGACAATAAAACAACACGTGCTTCAACAAAAGTTTAAAAAACCTCTCTTTTTGACAATAAAACAACACATGCTTCAACAAAAGTTAAAAAAACCTCTCTTTCTGACAATAAAACAACTCATGCTACAACAAAAGTTAAAAAAAACCTCTCTTTTTGACAATAAAACAACACATGCTACAACAAAAGTTAAAAAACCTCTCTTTTTGACAATAAAACAACACATGCTACAACAAAAGTTAAAAAACCTCTCTTTCTGACAATAAAACAACACACGCTACAACAAAAGTTAAAAAACCTCTCTTTCTGACAATAAAACAACACATGCTTCAACAAAAGTCTTTTCTTCTTACAATAAAACAGGACAAGTAAGTAAAAAAGTAAAGTGCCCTGTCACGCCAAAATGGTGTATAGGGAATATGGTGTTAGTGACCATAATTTTTACAGACCTTCGGCACATGATTTTTGGGATAATGTGGTCAGTATTATGCCCTTGTTGCTTTACTTTCCCAGAAAAAAAATCTGGTACCCATTTCAGGCTAGGTGAAACTGGAAGTTGTCGATCAGGATCGAACCTGACCTCTTGTCCTTAGTAGTCCAGTTCCCAAACCACTGAGCTATCACGACTCCCAACAAAACAGGACAAGTTTCAACAAAAGCCTCTTCTTCTTACAACAAACCAGGACAAGCTTCAACAAAAGCCTCTTCTTCTTACAACAAACCAGGACAAGCTTCAACAAAAGCCTCTTCTTCTTACAACAAACCAGGACAAGCTTCAACAAAAGCCTCTTCTTCTTACAACAAAACAGGACAAGCTTCAACAAAAGCCTCTTCTTCTTACAACAAACCAGGACAAGCTTCAACAAAAGCCTCTTCTTCTTACAACAAACCAGGACAAGCTTCAACAAAAGCCTCTTCTTCTTACAACAAACCAGGACAAGCTTCAACAAAAGCCTCTTCTTCTTACAACAAACCAGGGCAAGCTTCAACAAAAGCCTCTTCTTCTTACAACAAAACAGGACAAGCTTCAACAAAAACCTCTTCTTCTTACAACAAAACAGGACAAGCTTCAACAAAAACCTCTTCTTCTTACAACAAAACAGGACAAGCTTCAACAAAAGCCTCTTCTTCTTACAACAAACCAGGACAAGCTTCAACAAAAGCCTCTTCTTCTTACAACAAAACAGGACAAGCTTCAACAAAAACCTCTTCTTCTTAAAACAAAACAGGACAAGCTTCAACAAAAACCTCTTCTTCACCTTATCCTACACCTTTAAATGTGTGTGTTGTGGGAGGTATAAAGTTCTAGCTATCACTTTTCTATTGGTATCCTCAACTATTGTCATTTGATGATGTTGTAGATCTCAGATGTTGTAGATCTCAAATGATGTTGTAGATCTCAGGTGTTGTAGATCTCAGATGTTGTAGATCTCAGATGTTGTAGATCTCAAATGATGTTGTAGATCTCAAATGATGTTGTAGATCTCAAATGTTGTAGATCTCAGATGTTGTAGATCTCAAATGATGTTGTAGATCTCAGGTGTTGTAGATCTCAGATGTTGAAGATCTCAGATGTTGTAGATCTCAGATGTTGTAGATCTCAGATGATGTAGATCTTAAATGATGTTGTTATTTCATCTTAGAGTCTCTATGAGGTTCATCCTCATGTGCCATACCGGTTGGCTTAGACGATCATGTCCTTCCACAATCTTCTATCTACAGTGCATCATATCAGTTCTGTTGTTGACTGTTTTCTATGCCATGACACCAAGCTATCTCTCTTTGTCGTCCGCAATCTCTCTTACTTTTATTTTGCCAGTTGTAACCAAGTATTCCAATTTTCCTCTTTGCATTATGTGCCTGAAAAATGTTGATTGTTTCTTTCTGATGTTAACTTATTTGTTACCACAAGCTGTCATCATCATCATCATCTAGTGCCATCTCAGCAACGAAGGTTGGCTACCATGGAGCGCCATTCTGCTCTGTCTCTTGCTATGATGGTGCAGGTTGTCATAGGCTGACTTGTCCATCTTTTGATGTTACCTGTTCATGTTAGTCTTGGTCTGCCTCTGTCTCTTTTACCTTGTATTTTCCCCTCCAAGATTACTTTTAGTAGGCTGTTATGTCTTTTAACATGGCCCAAAAAATCGTATTTGTCTTGTTTGAATTGTATTTAGTAGTTCTCTTTTCATTTTTAGTTGTTTTAAGACTTCATCATTTGTTTTCTTTTCTTTCCATCCAATTCTACCTATTCTCCTATAAATCTACATTTCAACTGAACTAAACTATTTGCTGGTCTGTCTTTATCCACATCAAAGATTAATTTTATCTTTTATACAATCTTCTAGCAACTATTTTCCCCTCTATTCCAAAAATTAATAAAGGAGGTGATAGTTCCTGGAAATTGGAGAAGAGGGTGGCCTGAAAATCAATTTAACCAAGACACATGGACTTATTCCAGATAACACAACACAACAACTAACATCCAAATAAGCAGTTATAAGAGTAACATCCTCATCAGCACTGACCACTTAATGAAGATATATGTAAATAATCTTCTATTTCTACATTCCTCCAATAAATATTTCACTTCATTGCCTGATTTAAAAGGATGTTAAATAGGTATATATATTTGTTGAGTTGCTGTTTACAGCAAGCTGTGATATTTTGCAATTTTCTGCCCCACACTTCTGACTTCAGCAAAACATTTTGCAGTCCCCTTTAATCCTTACCCAATCCTTACTAACTCAATCCTTACTTACTCAGCCAGGTTGGTTAGTTTGTTTCAAAGCCCACAATGAGGATCTTTATCAGTTCTGGTTTATCAGTCTTTAAAGAAGCTATCAGTTATGAGTTGCTGACTGCTACAGCCTAGGTGATGATGGATAAGTTCAATCCTGCACAAACAATCTAACACTTTGTTGTTGTTATGAATCCAGATACCTGTGAGCAAACGTGCTTCAGCTCAAATGACATGTAATGATATTTGCAGATATTTCTGAGTTCACATGCAGTTCCGTACGAGGATCTAACACTTTCAAAGCACACTTACCAGACTGATTTCTGCAAGGCTTTCATCTCAGCTTTTAAGCTCCTGTTTTCAGCCGTTAGATCAATCATCTGGCTGGCCTGTCTCTTCCTTTCCTCTTCAGATGCCTGTAATATAGTTTATTTCAAAGGTTAGTATGAAATTATTTCTAATTTCTGTCTGTGCGCCTGTCTGTCTGTATTCTGATCTAATTGGCTCAACAGAGCACTCAGGAAATCTTTTATTTTGCCTCTTACCACTATTATAAAAAATGGGTTGCATAATGTCTCTTTTACTCTGAAATGCAGCCTTTGCCCGAGGTAATCTCTTGATAAATGTTATCATACAGACTAATAGCCATATTTTTTTCCCCCAAATGATAACATCTACGATATTACATAAAGAAATTAGACCACCAACTCAGTACCAAAGTTACCAAGACAAAATTCACATGTACATAATTTAGGTTGAAAATAAAGGGACTAAGTGGTCTAGAGATAGGACATAGGCATCTGGATAGAAAGGTCCCTAGTTTAAATCTCACCACAGACAGTGGGAATTTCGAATCCATAGTTTCTTCATGACTTTACTCTTCCCTGATTTCTGGGTAGTGAAATCTGATGTCTGGCACTTTTGGATAATGGTGAAAAATAGAAGGTCCTAGGCATATGCACTTGTGCATGTTAACGATCCCTTGGCAGTTAAAAGTCTAAAAGAGTCGGCCAAAAATGGCTGTTGCCCAGGCAAAATTTGTGAAGGAAATCTACCCATAATAAATATGGATGTTTCAGATATTGTAGCCTTACCGTAAACTAGCAAAACAACGCATTCATGCCAACTTAACTCTTTCCAGACTATTATCCAACACCTCGGTTCTATGAAACTGATCAGTTCTAACCACTCACCGACACGTTGGTTATTTTGGGTGTAGCTGAATATTTGATTCGTTTTCACTGATTTTCATTTTTATTTCAACCAATACTTGATTTCCGGAAGTAGGAGAGTTCTCTCTCTTGATCTTTCTGTTTATACCGGCATGGTCAAAGTTTCGAACATTGGAAAATTTTAATTTATATTCATTGTTTATTTCTCAAATTTTTGTCACATAATGGCCACGCCCACTGTTGATATGTCTTGCAGTAGACCAAAACGATATAGAGCAGAACAAGCTAGATCTATGTTTGAAACTTTGTTATTGAGTGATTCAGAAATAGAGTATTCATAGTATTTAGACTCTGACAATAATTTTGTTGTGATGATGGGTCGGAATATTGGTAAAAGTTATGATAAAAAGGTAAATCGATCTGGCTTAGGTTTAGCTAGTGGATGCCTTCTATTACAGCACTATCAGTGTCTCAGAGGAATCGAGTGGTAGTTATTCTGATAACGAAACTGGTACTTTAGGGACATATCACACAAAATAAGCCCAGTTGTGTAAATAAAAATAATAAACTTTACTTGTAAATATTATTGTTTTGACGTCACATAAATTTATAATATTTTTAATTCTGGGATCATTTATAAAAATGTACATAATTTTGTTATTTGTGGACATAAATTAATCAAATAAACTGTACTTTGGAGGAATTTGGATTATGTTGTGTAATATTTCAAGATAAATGGATAGCAACACATATAAACATGGAAAAGGGTAAGTGAATTACAATATTTTCAATTAAAAATGATCTACCTTGAATATTTTATATTTTAAAAAATATTTTATTCCTTTAAATAATCACATATCATAAATATATTGCTATTTTCATTTTCTGCATCCATTTCCCTTTCTGATGATGTATAACACATGCCACATTTATCTAAATTATTGTGTGAAGTAGTCAAATGAAAAACGTATATGGTAAAATTTCTGGAAACAGGAAAATTAACCTGGTCCAAATCTGAAAATTCCTGTTTCCTGTTCCGGTCCTGAAAGAGTTAATGGGTGATTGTTGAAAAGAAGAAGGCTGAAAATATGTAACATATATAATATGGTATTAGGAAAAAAGAATCATAATTTTTTTGGGCATGTATTAAGAAGAGAACAACTGAAATATATTGCAACAACTGGGAAAATTGAGGGATGAAGAGATAGAGGGAAGCAAAGAGAAAAGATACCAGACAGCTAAAGAGAATGGCTTGGCAGAAGGTCAACAACAGAAATGATAAATAACTGTCGAGATTAAAAGTTGTGAGAGACATGATCACCTACGCCAGCAGGCACGGTACTTGATGATGATGATATAATATGTAGCCTAGACATCTCCATACATTACCTTCAATTTTATCCTAATAGAGTCAATGTCCTTATCTACTTGTTCCTTTTCCTCCTCCACTGTTCTAATCACAGCCAAAAAAAAAAAAAAAAAAAAAAATATTCAGAACAAAACCGTTAATTGCCAAATTTAAAACAGCTTTCCTCATAAATTAAAAAAGAGTTTTATGATTGGCTAGCAAGTATGAACACACAAACACTGGTCATTATGGATCTTCAGTCTCATGTAAACATTGTAACTGGCGTAGTTTTTCACGTGCACTATCAATGTAACTTGTAGTATTATATCAAACTTCATTTTGAAATTTATACATAGACATACTTCTATTTATGATGGGGTTATGTTCTAAAAAATTCACAGGAAATATTGTAAATAGCATATGATTTCCTAGGCTTTATGGAAGATTATGAGCAGCAATTCAATTTAGAACTTATTTGTGTTTTGTTTCAATTTCCTACCAGATTTAATTAAACAAACATGGCTAAATATAGATAATGAGATCATAGTATTTTACTCAATGCATGCATACCTAGTGGGAGCCGCGATAGCTCAGTGGTTAGTGAACTGGACTACAAAGGACAAGAGGTAGGGTTCGATCCCAACCAACGGCTTCCGGGTTCACCCAGCCTTTAATGGGTACTGGATTTTTTTCTTGGAAAGTAAAGCGGCACGGGCGTAATACCAACCACATTACCTCAAAAAGCATGTGCTGAAGGTCTGTAAAATTTATGGTCACTAACATCATATTTCCTATACACCACTTGGCGTGACGGGGGTACTTTACTTTACTTATGCATACCTATCACGCCCACTCATATCATAACTCCAAAAAATCATAACTTGAAGGATTGTAAGTTGAGGTATCCCTGTATATAATCACTACTCCAAGGAAGTGGGTTGCTGAATTGACTTGACCACTCATTTTTCAATTCGGTGGATGCAACTCTGACTCCAAGTGGAACAAAACGTTTATTTATTTTATTTAACTGAAAGTGAGAGTTCCTTCCAAGTTTTAAGGCACATGCAGAATGTCATGTTAAGAAAATCTCTGGCACCCTCATTCAGAAGCTGAGTGAATCCTGAACCATTTTATCTGTAGCAGGTGCACATTAACCGCTCAGTGCACATTAACCACCCAATGTGCATGAACCACTCAGCCAAAGAAGCTTTCTTGTTCTATCTATCTATCTATTGACCTTTCGAGCTGTAGCCAGCCCATAGGGCGTAAACCAAGATACTCCTTCTCTTATCTAAATTTTTATTCTAGCAGTTTTCATTTCTTTTAAAGATATTTTATCAAATCTCGCCATTCTGTGCAAGCAGCTCTATCTCATTGAGGGAGCCGATTCCTGCTGATCTTGCCGCTCTCATCAATGTTCTTCTCAGTGTCTCTCTGGGTCTTCCTTTTTTCTATTCTTTTCTTGCTGTATTAAAGGAAAAATAAAAACTTTAACCTGTACACTTCATGCTGCCTTAATTCCTTGACCCTCAAAGAAATCACCCAGTTGACCTCAGAAAATTCTATATCTATTTTGAAGATCATTCCCTCTTTTTCTCTCTCTCTTGAGCTCACCTGATGATTCACCATCCACCCTAGAAGGATGTTAAGTGGGTGTAGATGTGTTGTTGTTTACACAAAGCAAAGCTGTGACATCTGTGCTTTTGACCAAAACACACCCAATTTCAGAATGGCATTTTTGAGTACCAGATTGCCTTCCTTCTTTTTTTCATAGACCTCAGGCACACAATTTTTTTTTTGGGGGAGTGGGGGGGAGGGGGGGGTGTGTGTGTGTAAAACTGTCAGATTTACACCCATGCTGCTTTCTTTTTCCGAAAAAATTCTGCATAAATTTTTTTTTCTTTTCATTCGCCAGCTTTTACCTCTGACGAAGTCCCTAGAGACTAGGAACTGAATTTTGCATGTTATTCCATTTTTCCTTGGCAGCCGTGGGCACAGGGGTCACTCGCCGCACAGGCAGATAACTCCGTCTTCGGAGGTACTCATATTTTTTTCCGTCTATGAGTAATTGACGTTTCAAACCGGGCCTCGCTGCTGAGACCAGGGGTGGTTGCCACAGAGAGAAATCATAAATAAAAATCCCAAATGGTGCAACCAGGATTTGAACCCACAACCTCTCTGTCTCGAGGCCGGTGTCTTGTCTTGAGACCAATCAGCATGACTAAAACACAGGAAAAAGTTCAACAAGAAGTAGAGGGGAACAATGTTGAACAGTGATAATGTAAATATTTCAGTATTTGCACTGTAAATACTCTATAAACAAACAAAATCTGGTTTTACATTGAAACACACCTTGTATGTTTTACTGCATGGGGGATTCCCTAATTGTCTTCTTAGTTCTTTACTTGTAATTTTGTTTTTCAAGCAGCTCCATACATGGGCACTAAATCCATTGTCTTTATAAACTGACAAGGTCTCATTATCACCACAAATATTTTCTATAACTATGTCATGCGAGAAGGTACACACATTTTCTTATTCTTCTTTCCTTCCTCATTTCCCTCTTAGTATCGAGGGAAGATATAAATGACGGTCTTTTGCTCTTTTGTTGGGCTCTTCTACTGGCATCTGCTGTTGTTATGTTTCCTAGTGTTTTAAATATTCTATCAATCTATTTTTTTGTAGTCGGCCCTTGAGTCTGGTATTCTCACAATGTTTATTAAAGGCTCATTGTGTTGTGTTTTAAACCATCTTATCATGTGGCCAAACCATGTTATCTGTTGTTTCTTTATGTATTCTAGGGTGAGAATTTTTCCTAGCTTTTTTCTCAGTTCTTCATTTCTGATCTTATCTCTCAAGTTGTTTTTTTTTACAATTGTAAATACAGGCACAACAACTTCAGAAAACTATAAATATAAAAAATGAGAACACCCTAATAAGACAACAATGACATAAATGGATTACCTCTTAAGTTAAGGCATAAAGCAATAAACAGATTACCTCTTATATAAAAGCATAAAGCAATAAATGGATTACCTCTTATATGAAGGCATAAAGCAATAAACAGATTGATTACCTCTTATATGAAGGCATAAAGCAATAAATGGATTACCTCTTATATGAAGGCATAAAGCAATAGATGGATTACCTCTTTTATGAAGGCATAAAGCAATAAGGAGATTACCTCCTATATGAAGGCATAAAGCAATAGATGGATTACCTCTTATATGAAGGCATAAAGCAATAAATGGATTACCTCTTATATGAAGGCATAAAGCAATAAGGAGATTACCTCCTATATGAAGGCATAAAGCAATAGATGGATTACCTCTTTTATGATGGCAGAAAGCAATAAATGAACTACCTCTTATCATCATTATCATGTACTGGACCTACTGGCGTAGGTGATCATGTCTCTCCACAATTTTCAATCTCGGCAGCTATTTATCATTTCTGTTGTTGACCTTCTGCCAAGCCATTCTCTTAAACTGTCTGTTATTTTTTCTCTCTGCTTCCCTCTATCTCTTCGTCCCTCAATTTTTCCAGTTGTTACAATATATTCCAGTTCTTCTCTTCTCATTACATGGCCAAAAAATGATGATTGTTTCTTCCTAATATTGGAAATTAGCTCTCTTTTTGCTTTGACCTCTCTCAGAACATCTTCATTACTCTTCTTAGCTGTCCATGGTACTCTCAACATTCTTCTGTAAAACCACATTTCTACAGACTCCAGTGATTTTCTTGTCCGTTGTCCTATTGTCCATGATTCGCATCCATATGTTAAGAGTGGCTCTACATAACATTTAAGAATTCTTTTTCTTGTTTTTATTGTCAAAAATGGATTTCACAGTATCTTCCTCATTTTTTGGAAAGCTGCTTTTGCCTGAGCCATTCTGCATCTCACCTCTTTTGTACATCTTCAGTCTAACTACCCCTTATATGAAAGTATAAAGCAATAAATGGATTACCTCTTTTATGATGGCATAAAGCAATAAATGAACTACCTCTTATATGAAGGTATGAAGCAATAAATGAATTATCTCTTTTATGATGGCAGAAAGCAATAAATGAACTACCTCTTATATGAAGGTATAAAGCAATAAATGAACTACCTCTTATATGAAGGTATAAAGCAATAAAAGAATTACCTCTTTTATGATGGCAGAAAGCAATAAATGAACTACCTCTTATATGAAGGTATAAAGCAATAAATGAACTACCTCTTTTATGATGGCAGAAAGCAATAAATGAACTACCTCTTATATGAAGGTATAAAGCAATAAATGAACTACCTCTTTTATGATGGCAGAAAGCAATAAATGGACTACCTCTTATATGAAGGTATAAAGCAATAAATGAACTACCTCTTTTATGATGGCAGAAAGCAATAAATGAACTACCTCTTATATGAAGGTATAAAGCAATAAATGAACTACCTCTTTTATGATGGCAGAAAGCAATAAATGAACTACCTCTTTTATGATGGCAGAAAGCAATAAATGAACTACCTCTTATATGAAGGTATAAAGCAATAAATGAACTACCTCTTTTATGATGGCAGAAAGCAATAAATGAACTACCTCTTATATGAAGGTATAAAGCAATAAATGGATTACCTCTTAAGATCAGACATATCATTGACATTTGTGTGGACCTTAATATGTGACTGAGATTCTAGTAGCAACTGGTCATATTTGTGCCTCATCTCTCTCAGGTGAACTCTCATCTGTTCCATTTCATGTTCAATGTCTGCCTTCTCTCCTTCAGAAAGTGCTAGTTTCCTGGCCATCTTTGAAACTGAATGAAATAAAATTGGATGAAATGTTTATTAAAGAAGACTAATTATTAGACAAGTTGATCTAATTGTACTCATCATCAAGTACCGGGCCTACTGGCGTAGGTGATCATGTCTCTTCACAATTTTCGATCTCGGCAGCTATTTATCATTTCTGTTGTTGACCTTCTGCCAAGCCATTCTCTTAAGCTGTCTGTTATTTTTTCTCTTTGTTTCCCTCTATCTCTTCATCCCTCAATTTTTCCAGTTGTTACAATGTATTCCAGTTCTTCTCTTCTCATTACATGGCCAAAAAATGATGATTGCCTCTTCCTAATATTGGAAATTAGCTCTCTTTTTACTTTGACCTCTCTCATAACATTTTCATTACTCTTCTTAGCTGTCCATGGTACTCTCCACATTCTTCTGTAAAACCACATTTCTACACTCCAGTGATTTAATACTATGATACTATGCAATCCAATTTTGACAATAGAAACAAGAAAAAGAGTTCTTAAATGTTATGTAGAGCCAGTCTTGTCATATGGATGCAAATCATGGACAATAGGACAACAGACAATTGTACTCAAGGTCACAAAAAACATGCAGTGACTGTGTTGTAAACTGTCGGTGACTTTCTCTTCATTAACTCTTGTTCTGTTGGGGCGTTGGAGGAAGACCCAAAGTTCTGGTTATTGTCCCTTTAATGGCTTCACTCACTGTCAATTATTGTTGTTGTAGCATTTCTTTGATGTCTGTCCATCTTACTTTGGGTCTGCCTCTTGCTCTTCTCCCTTCTCCTCTTTTAACATATGGTAAGGAATTACAATGTAATTCTTCTTAGATGGGCAAGCCAGTTCATTTGTTTCTGTATGTAGCTAAGGATTGGTTCAATGCCTACTCT
Source organism: Megaustenia siamemsis (assembly GCA_032433765.1). Taxonomy (NCBI): domain Eukaryota; kingdom Metazoa; phylum Mollusca; class Gastropoda; order Stylommatophora; family Ariophantidae; genus Megaustenia; species Megaustenia siamemsis. Next base: position 68,550,245 of record JAVIAB010000106.1, on the reverse strand, counting down.
TTCTCTTATATCATTTCTGTTTCATTTCTGGACGAATAAATGGATGGACAGACAGACATATAGATAGAATAGACATATAGGGTTTTAGAAGAGCAGCATAAACAGACAAAAAGGAAGAAAATACTATAGAAAAGTAATGTAAACAGACACAAGGATGACCATATTACAGAAACAAGAAGAAAAATAAAGACCCCTCCTCTCAAATCACACCTTAGTGTGTATTGGGAATATGGAATTATTGCCCATATTTGCGTGACCATCAACACATTTTAGGGGTCATGTGTTGAGCTATATGCCAGTACTGTCTTTATTCCTCCAGAAACAACTCTCTAGTGCCAAAGGGCTCAAGCTCTAGAAAAGAGACAAAATGTCGTGTAAAATAATTGCCACCAAAGTCTCAAACATAAATTGGAGAGACTTTATATAAATTGAAACTGTAAGCGGGGAACCAAACAAGAATATGCATCAAGCTATATATGGATAAGGGAGCCACGATAGCTCAGTGAACTGGACTACAAAGGGCAAGAGGTCGGGTTCGATCCTGATTGATGTCTTCTGGGTTCACCCAGCCATGAACAGGTACCAGATTTTTTCTGGGAAAGTAAAGTGGCACGGGTGTAATACCAACCACATTACCCCAAAAATTATGTGCCGAAGGTCTATACAAATTATGGATACTAACATCAAATTCCCTATACGCCACATGGTGTTATGGAACACTTTATTTACTTTATATATGGATAAGATGGTGGAAGTACATTGGTCATGTGCTCAGAATAGATGAAAAAAGAACTCCAGGCCTTCATGTGGACACCAGGTGGTAAATGATAACAGAGAAACTCAAAAGAAACTCTACAAAGAACAAGTAATTGAAAGAGCTCAACTAAGAGCTTAAGAACAAAACAAGGCCCGGCAAGACAGCAGTAATTCATCAAACATGGAGAGTTATGATTTCTGCCCTATTTTTAATCCGAGAGGAACTATTTAACTAACTAACCCATTTAAGATTGGATGAACCTAATAGTCATTGATCACAATCAAACCCAAACTCATGTCTTCAGTAGAACTAGTTCACTACCCATGCTCTACTGTGTCTCCAGTGCTGAAGAAGGGTAATGACGTCAGAGAAAAGAATGACAGTGCTGAAAAATAGTAAAATAAGCAGGATATAAGTGCCATAAAACAGTAAAATAATCAGGATAGCAGTGCTGAGAAAGATTAAAATAACTAGGACAGAAGTGCTATAAAAGATTAAAATAACCATGTTAGAATTCATATAAAAGATTAATAAAACCAGGATAGAATTGATATAAAAGATTAATAAAACCAGGATAGAATTGATATAAAAGATTAATAAAACCAGGATAGAATTCATATAAAAGATTAATAAAACCAGGATAGAATTGATATAAAAGATTAATAAAACCAGGATAGAATTGTTATAAAAGATTAATAAAACCAGGATAGAAGTGCTATAAATGAATAGCATTAAACAATGGAGGTCTCTCAGCAGGGAACAACCAAGAGTGAGAATAAGTCAGAAATCCAATGCTGTCATCATCCAATGTGGTGATAGAATGTCATTTAAATAATTTTGAGGAAAAACTGCATACAGCACTGCCTTATTAAAATGGAACTGATTATAAAGGGAAGATTTATATACTTATATTAGGAAGAAACAATCATCATTTTTTGGCCATGTAATGAGACTGGAACAGCTGGAATATATTGTAACAACTGAGAAAATTAAGGGATGAGGAGATAGAGGGAAGAAAAGAGAAAAGACACAAGACAACTTAAGAGAATGGCTTGGCGGAAAAATAACTGTTGATATCAAGAGTTGTTGAGAGACATGATCACCTATGCCAGCAGACATGGTACTTGATGATGATTATAAAAGAAGAAAGGACTTGTCTAACATTCAAAGTTTGTAACAAATTTGTAGTGTGCATACTTTCTGTCTCTTGTGCCTTGTACATATCTTTGGACTTGAGGGTCTGAACCTCCAGCTGCTCCATCAGCACCTGGTTCTCCTCTAGGACCAGTCTGGCCTGCACTTGAAGCTGCTGCCTGGTACAAGTAATGAAAGCAGGAACGTTTAATTTAACAACCATGCTACCCCAACTGCCAGGTGAATAAAAGACTGCAGTTTGTCTTTGCCATCTAACTCTCTCCCCTTTCAATAACAGTCTATTGCGGTAGCATGTCCTAAGTTTTCCAACAAGCACTCTCTCCATCAGTTGCAAAATGTCTGAATAATTTTTTTGTACCCATTTTTTGAAGTTTTACCATAGCTAATTGTATAGAAGAGTCGTTTCCCTTCCAACATATCCATTTTCGAAACTTTTAAAAAACCACATGGGGGACTTGTTGGTCTTAAGGCAAGACGCCGGCCTTGAGACAGAGAGGTTGTGGGTTCAAATCCCAGCTGCACCAGGTGGAATTTTTATTTATAATTTCTCTCTGCAGCAACCATCCCTGGTCTCAGCAGCGAGGCCCGGCTTGAAACGTCAATTACTCATGGACAGAAAAAATATGAGTATCTCTAAAGATGGAGTTATCTGCCTGTGTGGTGAGGGACCCTGTGGCTGCCAGAGAAAAATGGATTAACACGCAAAATCTCTAGTCTCTAGGGACTTTATCAGAGGTCAAAGCTGGCGAATGTAAAAAAAAAAAAAAATAAATAACCACATGTAGAAAAACATTAAATTTATAAATTGTACCTCATTTTGTGCATGTTTTTTTGTGCTTTAAGTCCTGTTATCATGACTTCCATTGGAAAACAAGAGAAACCCTAGTTCTCCATTAATTATTTAAAAGACAACAACAGATGTGAAATGTAAAGTAAACTAAAAATCCGTAAGAAATAGAACATTTACATTATAATATTTTGTTGTTTTATGATCAAAGTGTCTTTCAAATTTTTCAACCTTCACCTTTCTCTTTCTTCACATTTTAAATATTTACCAGAATGATTTTATGTCCTACAAATATTATTTCCATTTTGTGCAATATTCCTTCTTTAATTTGATATATGATATGATATGCTTCATTTAAAAACATAATTTTTACAGAATCTATTGGTGGTAACATTGGTTTTCACAAATCGAAGTCAGATAATTCAGTCCAAACAAGAAAAATAATCAGTAAGGGAAAGAGTTAACATATGTCAGGCACCCTACGAGCACAAATACACCCCACAGATACAACCCTGTATGACTAGCTATGTGGAACTGATAAAGACCTCAAAAGCATTGTCTTGTTTGTGATCCACGCTGGTCTAAATGTCTAACCCAAAGCAACAACTGATCACTGAAGAAGGATAAATGTATATCAAAATCAATATTAGACAAAATGAATGATGACTGCACATATTTACAATATCAAAACTCTTATAGGACTGTGAAACATAGACTCCGAATATAAAATTAGAAAGTGAAATGAAGCCATGGAAATGAGGTATTACCATAAATCCCTTGGTATCTCAAACAGAAAGACTACATTCATTTTTAGAAACTTCATTAAAATCATCACCATTAACATAGTTGAGGCTCCATAGTTTTCATATTACTGACAAGAAAGGTCCTGGCTCAATTGATGAGGCTCCATGGATTTCTCATTACTGACAAGAAAGGTCTAGGCTCAATTGATGAGGCTCCATGGATTTCTCATTACTGACAAGAAAGGGCCAGGCTCAATTGATGAGGCTCCATGGATTTCTCATTACTGACAAGAAAGGGCCAGGCTCAATTGATGAGGCTCCATGGATTTCTCATTACTGACAAGAAAGGGCCAGGCTCAATTGATGAGGCTCCATGGATTTCTCATTACTGACAAGAAAGGGCCAGGCTCAATTGATGAGGCTCCATGGATTTCTCATTACTGACAAGAAAGGGCCAGGCTCAATTGATGAGGCTCCATGGATTTCTCATTATTGACAAGAAAGGGCCAGGCTCAATTGATGAGGCTCCATGGATTTCTCATTACTGACAAGAAAGGGCCAGGCTCAATTGATGAGGCTCCATAGATTTCTTATTACTGACAAGAAAGGTCAAGGCTCAATTGATGAGGCTCCATGGATTTCTCATTATTGACAAGAAAGGTCCAGGCCCAATTCCCGGACATGGTAAATTTTTGTTTGAACTGACATAGCTGCAGCATTCACCCAGCCTCTGAAAATGGGTACCAGAGATACCTTTTCAGAATGTAGGGCAGCCGGGCATGATCATAATGACCACATCATCCATTTAAAATGTGTTGTTGGTCAATGAAATATATGGACATAGTTGTACCATATTCTCCATATACTTGAAAGCATGGACAAGAACCTCTTAATAATATAAATCCACATGAACAATTTTTTTATTTTGATAAAGAGAAAGAAGAATGATGGAGTGTACATTCTACAAGATCCAACAGAAAGGCTAAGGTCATCTTAATGGAATCACTGAAAGGTAGAGAAGTAGTCAAAGGAGAAAAATGGATTAATGATATAAATGACTGGACAAACAACACATCAAAACAAATCCAGAAACTTGGTACAACAAGGAAAAATGGAAAGAGTTCATGTGTAGCTAAATGTGACAGCTCCTTAAAGGAAATAAAGGAACAGGCAGGCCGGTATACTCATTATAGGATTAGTTTTTGCTTCTTTTCTTTTTTTTTTTTCAAATGAAAGAAACTAGGGTTAATTTAACTTTAATTGAACACCTGAGACGATATAAAAAAATGTGAAATCATCACTAGAAGAAAAAGGCAAGAACATCATCACTACCTAAGGTGTATCAGGAATAGGATGTCAGTATTCATATTTTGAATAGTAAGAAAACAGAAGCAATGGTTCATATCGAAGAAACAATGATCACTATCATGCAGTGTAAAAATAAACAGGACAAATCTGAAACAAGTGCAATGTTTGATATACTTGGACACAATAATAACATCAGATGGAAGATACAACACAGAAATGAAAAGCAGAATAGCTCAGACCAAAATAGCATTTCAGAAAATGAAAAATATCTTATGCAACAAATCTATGTCAATAGAAATGAGAAAGAGAGTTCATTGGTGCAATATAGAACCAATTCTGACCTATGGAAGCGAATCATGGACAGTAAACAAACAAATGAAAAGACGATTAGAGGCCACAGAGATGGGATTTCTCAGAAGAATGTTGAAAGTTCCCTGGACAGCTAAAAAGACCAATGAGGAAGCTCTCAAAGAGGCCAACACAAAAAGGGAGCTCTTAAAAACATCAGAAAGAAGCAATCAACATTTTTAGGGCACATCATGAGAAGAGGAAAGTTGGAATACTTGGTTACAACTGGCAAAATAAAAGGAAATAGAGATCGAGGACAACAAAGAGAGAAAATACTGGATAGCTTGGTGTCATGGCATGGAAAGAAGTCAACAACAGAACTGATATGATGCTCTGTAGATAGAAGATTGTGGGAGAACATGACCGACTATGCCAACCGGTAAGGCACATGATGATGATGATTCATATTTTAATATCACCAATGCATTTTTAGGTAATGTGGTCAGTATTATGTCAAGTGTTCGTAACTTTTTTTCCTCAGAAAAATCCAGTAATTTTGGTTGTGAGAAACCAGAAGAATTCATCAATGGAGCTGTGGAGAATTTGCTCTTTTATCAATACAATTCAATAACAACTTTGTGTAATGGTGAAGACAATATGGGAAGCACCATAAGTATAGCTATGCTTTTTCTAAAATTAAGTTTTTTTTTCTGTCATTTTTCAATTCATCCCTATGCGTAACTGCTAGTTTACTAGATACTGTCATAAGAATATGGCCATTTTATGTAGTATCAAATGTTTGGTTTGCATTGTGCAACAGAGCATTCACTGTTCTTTGATCTATCAATCAAAATCATTCAGGCCTCTTTAGGGGGCACAGACAATGGACAAGATCTCTCCATCCATTCTTACTTCTGGACATTTTCTCAATTTCTATCCAGCCAAGGCCAAAGTAAATCTTGGTTTTATCTGCATGACTTCACATACTTTTTTCCTGGAGTCTCTCCCTTTCCCAAGAATGTGAGAGTTTGTTTTCTTGTCATTATTTTAATAATTTGTGTGGTGGATTTGTTCACAGGTGACAGACTGCTGGTCCATCCCCCAAACCTTCATAGTTATCTCACATAACCCTCATCAAGGCCAGCTCCTTGTTGTGGGGATGGGGCTTAACAGTCACCAGGGACTGAAAACCAAGACTGGCCAGGCCTTCCTACACCTGAGCAAGACCACAGTCTGCTCTAACAAGTTTAAGTGCTGAAGTCGGAGGCAACCAGCCAAAAGGCACACTACAACAATCAGGATGCCATGCACTCACGTCAATGGGAAGTATGTCTATAACCGCAAATCGATATGGCACCGCCCTGTGATGGACACTCAGGCAGAAGCAGTGCCGGGCCCTCAGCCTCGAAAGGGCCTAACCAATATTACTGGATGTCCTTCTTAACTGCTCTGTGGAGTCAGGGGGTGAGAGAATAGAGCTACTGGCCAATCCTAAATAAGACTCAAAATAATGCACTGGAATGCTGAAGGCATCGACAGTGAAAAGATAGAATTAGAAAATATCCTGCATGAAGAACAAGTAAGCATATGCTGTTTGCAGGAAATCCATCTAAACAACGACATAGCCTTGAAGATTAGGGGATACCAGTGCTACCGATCTGACAGAAAAAACAGAGAAAAGGGCAGAATATTGACACTTGTAAAGAACAACATCAATGCATGTCAGATTGAAGTGTATATGGATGGGGCGGAATATCAAATATTGCACCTCAGGACAGAAAATACAGACTTCCATCTACTTAACTACTACTATCTGAGTGACCGTCCACTAGCACTAGACACAATTACATTAAAAGAAAGAATAATTGTATGTGGAGACTTTAACAGCCATTCACAGAGCTGGGGCTATGAACATATGGACAAGAGGGGTGAAGAGCTTGAAAATTGGCAGGAAGACAATGGGCTTATACTATTAAACCAGACAACAGATCCACCAACATTCTACTCCAGATCATGGCATACCACATCTACACAAGACCTTGCTTTCCATTCACCAGACCTGGATTGGAATATCACGTGTATTGTTGGGAAACAACTTGGAGGCAGCGACCACCGACCAGTCTTTTTAGTGGTGCAAAATGAGGCTGTCAGGGAGAGCAGCACTCTCTCTAGATGGAATTACAAAAAGGCAGACTGAAAAATCTATCAACATTACGACTACGAAACTCGGAGTTACATTTGATAACAAACTATCTTGGAAACCGCAGATAAATAAGGCAACCCAAAAAGCAAGGAGGAAATTGGCTATTCTAAGAAAGATATGTGGAACCACATGGGGTGCTAGTGGGAAAATACTCAGTAAATTTTACCAACAGAGTATACGCCCACATTTAGAATATGGATCATCTGCATGGTGCTCAGCATCAAACACCACACTGCAAGAGCTGGACAAAGTACAAAACCAGGCACTTAGGGTCATCACAGGAGCAATGAAATCAACACCAATATTGGAGATGGAGAAATTGTGGAGGATACCAGCACTGAGAGAATGGAGGGACACAAAGGTGCTGATACAGGCAGAAAAATTTGCTCGCATGCTGAGACATCAAATGAAGGACCAATTCCAAAATCTTGCATTGGGATGACTTAAGAGAAGCAGTTTTATCCACCAAGCCAAGCGAATTTGTAGACAAACACAAGACATGCCAAGAGTTGTTAACCCCCTACTGCCCATACCAGAATAGACTCCCTGGACAGAGGAATCAGGATTATCAATACAAATACGGACAGAAGTGAAAGGAATAGTTGACAAAGAGGAACAATATAGTCTACAGCGAAAAACAATAACTCTTAGTTTCCTGGATGAAGAATACCCACAAGACCTATGCATTTGTGTGTACACAGATGGATCAGCACAGAATGCAGTAAAGAATGGGGGAGCAGGTGCATATATAGAGTACCCAAATAACACTAGGGATATGAATAAAATAGCAACAGGGAAATATTGTCACAATTATGATGCAGAAATACAAGCAATAAAGTTGGCAATAGAAAAACTGCTGAACAGTAATCTTAGCCCACAGCCTGTAGTGTTTTTGACTGATGCAAGATCAGTACTCCAGGCACTACAATCCAGAAAATTACCACATCTGCATACCTTAATGAGTGAACTCTGCAAGCACCCCAAGGTTGCCCTGCAATGGATCCCATCTCACTGTGGAATACCAGGTAATGAGAAAGCAGATCATTTGGCAAAGGAAGGTTCAACAGGCACACAACTAGATACACCGGTTACATACCATCATAAGAAACAGATAATCAAATCAATCAGAGAACCACAAGCCCCAAATCAGGATGCCTTTCATAATATGAATAGATATGAACAAGTTATCATTATATGCCTCAGAACAGGACACAACCGACTCCATAGTCACATGCATACAAAATTCAAAATCGGCACCTCAACTACTTGTACATGTGGACAGGCGCCCCAGACTGCTGAACACATACTTCAAGATTGCATTGAATATAGTAGACTGAGGAAAATCTATTAGCTCATAGATACAACACTATGTACAAAACTATATGGGCCTCTGCAAGAATTACAAAAGACAGTAAAATTTATACAGGAAACGACATTGCAGATATAGACAATACTTCAGGCGAACGAAAGATAGATAGATCTCACATAACATGCATGGCTACTGGATGAAAAAAACGACTAAAAGAATTACCCTGAATCTGCAACTATCAACAGACTGCATGAATATCACGTGAAGGTGGGAGATACCATATGGCAGTAAAAAAAAAAGTAAAGTACCCCCGTCGCGCCAAGTGGTGGCGTATAGGGAATATGGTGTTAGTGACCATAAATTTTACAGACCTTCGGCACATGATTTTTGGGGTAATGTGGTTGGTATTACGCCCGTGTCGCTTTACTTTCCCAGAAAAAACCCATTTAAGGCTGGGTGAACCCGGAAGCCATCGGTTGGGATTGAACCCTACCCCTTGTCCTTTGTAGTCCAGGTCACTAACCACTGAGCTATTGCGGCTCGCTTATGGCAGTACTACGCAGGATTACAGCTGAAACCCAAAGACTACTTGTCAGTCAACACATCACTGGTGTTATTAGCCACTGCGCATTGAGGAATATACATTGGAGGCGATCTGAGCACTTATGAACTTGTCTGATGAGGAATGAGGATGACCTGTCGACTAAACTAAACTAAACATGCATGGCACGTAATGATAGTGGCTCTATTCTTTTCTCTCCTGATTATAGTTAGGGCCCAGTTACCATAAATATGACAAGAATCTAACTTACTTTGCCTCATTCAGAAAATCTGTGATCACAAATGCAGTGCTTCAGGGCAAGTTTTTTCAGAACAGAGTTGAATCACTGTAATTATTCAAGGCACACCAAAATAATTGGTGCCATCTTGGATTAACTCGTTGAAGTAAAGTTTTATTAATGGCTGCTCAATCTGTGAAAAGCAGCAAGAAAAACCATGAACACATCTGCAGTTCTTTTAGAACAAGGATGTGTCTTTGAAGAACTGGGTCACCTTCTGTAATCATATAAAATATGGAGAAAAATTGTGTTGTAGGGTAAAGTGTCTTCTCAGAGTTAAGTACGTAACTTGCTATTATTCAATGGAAGAAAAGTAACCAAAAGGTTAAATAATAAAATTCTTACCAGTCAGCACTATCTCCTTGTTCAAGACCATGTTTTCCTCCTGACCTGCGAAGCATGTTGTTTTCGCTCACAACTTGTTCAACTCTGTTTCTAATGGATGCACACTCTTTCTGTAAACATTTACATTTATGTCCTTTTATACATAAATTTATTCAAGAAAATGAAATATAAGAACTAATCAAATTAAGAACCAATGAAATAATTATTTTTATTCTCAACTGCTCAGAATGCCAAAGGAGCAGTTAATTGATAATTCCATTGAAATTTTAATATGAGAGCCTATTTCAAATCTGCTTTATCTTCCAAAAACATTGTAAACTTCATGTAAACAAGGCAAATCTTAAAGAAGGCTATATTATATCTACCATTAAAATACTAGCATCAATAAGCTTTACTATTCTCACAATATTAATTTTAGTCAGCATCATATTTAAATGCTGCTTTCTTACTCAAGACACTCACAAATACTTGAGCTTAAAGAGGTCAGCGACTTATAGCTGACTGTTTGCACCAGAATAATGAACAAAAACTGATGAAGATAAAAAGTCCACCTCCCCAAGGTAGGCCTGGGAATAAACTAACTACAGTAGCCAAGCCAGTAGGGAATAAAGAGGAAAGGCAACCTGGCATCCAGTTATACTTTGCTGAAGTTGGACATGTTGAGACAAAGTTGCATGTGCTGGGACAAAACAGGATGCAGTTATCATACCTTGAATTGCCTTTTAACAACAAGATTCTGAGTTTGAATCCTGCCATTGGTAGTAGAAATTATTCTCTCCAAATCCATGGTTTCTTCATAGTTTTACCTTTCTATAGTCTTCAAGTAGTTAGATGAGATGTCTAGTTTTTTTAGATGACACAAAATAATCAGGAGATCCTGTGGTTTACAGGTGACGAATGCTGCCTTACATCGTGAGTTTCAATGCTCGAAGCGACACTATCCAGAAGTCTCCTCTGCACACATTAAAAATTCCTTGGCAGTTAAAAGTTGAAAAGAGTAGGCCAATACAGCCACACTCTGGTCAAAATTTAAAAAAAAATCTACCAAAAATGTTATGTACTCTCAATTATAAAAATATGAGTGTATTTTAAATTGGAGGATATCATCTACCTGTATGATGAGAGACACCAGTCCACACTGTATTCATGCTAAAATTCAGTCATGAAATAAGACCACAGAGGCTTCACCAATTAAAAGCTCATGAATGTATACAAACAAACAAACAACAGCTTTGCTTTAAACCACAAAACAATTAATCTATGTCCCCACTTAGCATTATTTTATGGTTGAATGAAGAAGAGGAGTAATAATAAGGCAACTGTAGAAAAAAGAAAAGGAAGAAGAAATGCTGTTGCAACATTTCTTTAATTAGTCAATTTTTTTTTCATGCGATATAAAGTCAAGAGATAAGAAATAAAGTCAAATTTAGAAGAAAAAGATGCAAATGAAAAGAGGTGACATCTCTCGACATAACAATTCCTTATTCATTCTGCAGCCGAACTTGCCATTAAAAAAATCATCCAAGAGAGAAGTTACTCAACAAAACTATGACAATTGCCTGTTTGCTATTGCCTATGACGATAAAAGATTACATAACAAATAAGTTCAGTTATTTATGTTGTTAAAAAGTAATAAGAACAAATAGGTCATATGCAGCTATTATTAAACAGGAGGCAGAGAACAACAGCTGAGCTGCCAGGATTGGTGAATCAGAACTATCCAGACCTTACTCCATGTCTCTGCTTCTAGTAACAGACTAACCAGTCTAATCTGGCCAAGTGAAGACAGATCAAAAGAGACGGTAACCCAGTACTCAAAAACGCTACACTGAAGACAGATTGTTGGGCTGAAAGGCACAAATATCATTGCCAACAGCAACACAAAGCATTTACGGCCACTAAACATCTTTTTAAGGGTGGATGACACAGAAAGATAACTTGTGTCGGGATCAGTCAACCAGAACTGGATATCAACTATTTTTTTAGTCATTGGGTGAACTCAAGCAAGCAAATCATTAGAATTTTATCAAATAAACACTCAAATAGAATTATTAAATTTAATGTCATACTTCTAATTATAATAATTAAGTAATTTAGGTGCAACAAATTGCTTCATGTCTTACTCTGCACTGCCCAATGAGTTCATCTTTTTTAGCCAGATGGTCATCGTAAGCCAAGAACAAAGGTGCCAGGTATTTCCTGCTGATCTGAGACCAAACCAATTTATAATTTTACTAAGGATAAAAATACTATATTTAATACAAATACTATGTTGTTCATTACATAAGAGTATCTTCTATTAGGGCTAGACCAGGAAATGCCAAAGCACTGAGTTAAGGTCTCACATTACAATCAAATGTAACAATTTAAATCCCAAGTGGAGTGACCAGGTCTTTATTTTAATGATCTCTAATCTCAAAGTAAGTGCTTATCTAAATATTTAATTGAGTAGACAAATAAGAAAAAGGTAGGTTCTGAGTTCAAACTGAGCATGTAAATGAACCCCTGGCATGTGAACTTTTAAAAATATTAGGCATTGTATGTCCTGGAAAATGGAGATAAGAGCAACCTAGAGGATGATAAGATCAATGGGGGCCTCAGTAGCCTATTTGGGAAAACCACCCGAATGGACTACTGACATTCAGACAACCCGTATTCAATTCCCGGTGGAAGCAGTGTGAGCTATACTCGTGGTTAGAAAAAAAATACCCCCATGGTCATCCCAGGCACTGGCAGAAAAGGGTACCAGGGAAAGGTGACGAATGCTGCCTCACATCATGAGTTTCAATGCCCTACGTGACACTATCCAGAAGTCTCCGAACACTTCTGGATAGGACAGCGAGGAACATTCAGTCAAAAGATCAACCTCCTCCTCAGGATACATTACCTGATGGTGTAATTTAGCCCAGGTAGAGGTGTTCAGCCTATTCATTTCAATCTTCAGCCACCAAGAATTCTTCAGAACAAGCATGCGATTTCCACATGCTTTTTTTTTCAAGTTCAACTTCCAATACGACGAGACACAAAAGGGGGACAGGTGGTCTAAAGTTAAGTCTACAGCCTGGACAAGAAGGTTCCAGGTTTGATTCCCACAACAGGTAGTAGAAAATAAATTTTAAAAAAAAATCAAATGCATGGTTTCTTCATGGCTTTACCCTTCCCTGGTCCCTAGATAGTAAAATCAGATGTCTGGCTCTAAAGGATAATGGTGAAAAAAGGAGCTCTCATGTGCCATCTGCACACGTTAAAAAAGCCCTGACAGTTAGAAAGTGTTTTAGCAAGCCAAAAATGACTGCTGACTGGACAAAATTAACAGGAAAGAAAAACTACCCAAACGTTAAAATTCTTGACGCCAAAAATAGGAGAGAACCTCTGAAGATTGACAACATCTGCCTGTATGGCGGGGGGACACCTGAGCACATGGCTGCCAGTGTGATAAATAGTGAAATGTGAAATTCACACAAAATTCAGTCCCTCTGGACTTAGTAAAAGTAAAAATTAAAGAGCCGCTTTCACTCCAAGTGGCGTATAGGGAATATGGTGTTAGTGACCATAAATTTTACAGACATGCACATGATTTTTGGGGTAAAGTGGTCGGTATTATGCCTGTACCACTTTACTTTTCCAGAAAAAATGCAGTACTCATTTAAGGCTGGGTGAACCCGGAAGCCGTCTGTTTGGAATCGAACCCTACCTCTTGTCCTTTGTAGTCCAGTTCACTAACCACTGAGCTATCATGGCTCCCACCTCTGCACTTTGCTAGAGATATAAAGTTGCTGAACACAAACAAACAACAAACAAAACTAGACTTAATATCTATTTTACAATATACTCAGTGACAGTAGGCAGACATAAGTGTCGGCTGGGTCGTGTACACAGAAGAGATCTAGAAGCAATCACAAGAACTGCCAGCAGTAAACTCTGGAGGGAGGGCATACACAATCTAACCAACATGGAAGAGAACAGTGGAAACAGAGATTAAGTGTGGGTCAAACTTGGGGCATTCTGTGAAGAACTATCATAGACTGCATCTACTTCATCTACTGTATCGACTTAATCTACTTACAGTAATCCCTATTTTACCCAAACCTTTATTTCATCTACAAACAGTACCCTATTTAACACAAACCTTTCCTTCATCTACTCACAGTTTTTCCCTGTTTAACACAAACCTTTCCTTCATCTATTCACAACCTTGTTTTACCCAAACCTTTACTTAATCTATTCACAGTTTTTCCCTGTTTAACCCAAACCTTTCCTTCATCTATTCACAGTTTTTCCCTGTTTAACCCAAACCTTTCCTTCATCTATTCACAGTTTTTCCTTGTTTTACCCAAACCTTTACTTAATCTACAAACAGTAAACACTATTTTACCCAGTAATCCTGTAAAAGGTTGTCAACTTCAGCAGAATGCAAGACAGAAAGGTAAACGAGACAAAAATGAAGTCAAAATCTTAATCCAGTTGTAGCACAGCCTACCAAAAGAACAGGTGCTGAAGCGTGAGATACCAGGATAAAAGGTTTACCAGAAACCATGATATCATGCAGCCTGCTAGGTTAATATGTCTACATAATATATTCACAGAGTTGGGATCTTTTGTGCAGACATTAACTCTTTCAGTATGGAAGGTTTTTATAAATTTAACAGTAGAGTTTTTAGAGACAACATTTGTCATGTTTTTAAATATCAATCTCTCTCTCTATTGACCTTTCGAGCCGTAACCGGCCCATAGGGCGTAGACCAAGATACACCTTCTCCTATATGGATTTTTTGTTCTAGCAGTTTTCTTTTAAAGATATTTTATCAAATCTCGCCATCTGTCTCTGTTCTGTGCAAGCAGTTCTATCTCATTGAGGGAGCCGACTCCTGCTGCTCTTGCCTCTCTCATCAATGTTCTTCTCAGTGTCTCCCTGGGTCTTCCTCTTTTTCTTTTACCTGTTGTTTCCCATATGAGGGCTTGCTTTGCTATTCGGTTATTATCTCTTCTCATCACATGTCCAACGTATGACCATCGTCCTTTCTTTATTACTGAAGATATTAGTGGTTGAATATCAATCTACATGTTTATATTTATCTAACACTTAACATATTATATCTGAATTTTTAGATAATTGAACAAGGATTTAGATTTCACCAATATCAAGATAATACAAGACATAAAAAGAATGCTTTGATGAGAGTTTATACTAATCAAATTGAGAGTGACGCACTGTGCAGCTAGACGTACATGACCAAAATCGGCATGGCACCTGGTGTGTCAAAATGTACAGAAAGAATTAATAAGCAGACAACAAATAAGAAAAATAATCAAACTTATTGATAATCTATCTATCTATCTATTGGCCTTTCAAGCCTTAGCCGGCCCATAAGGGCGTAGACCAAGATACTCCTTCATCTGAATTTTTGTTCTAGCAGTTTTCAATTCTTATTTTATCAAATCTCGCCATTTGTCTCTGTTCTGTGCAAGCAGCTGTATCTCATTGAGGGAGCCAATTCCTGCTGCTTTTGCCTCTCTCATCAATGTTCTTCTCAGCGTCTCTCTGGGTCTTCCTCTTTTTCTCTTACCTGTTGTTTCCCACATAAGGGCTTGCTTTGCTATTCGTTTATTATCTCTTCTCATCACATGTCCAACATATGACCATCGTTTTTTCTTTATTACTGAAGATATTAGTGGTTGATTGGCGATTTTTCTAATTTCCTCATTTGTTTTGAATTCGTTCCATGCTATACCAAGTATTTTCCTTAGACATTTATTTTCGAATGCGTTCAACTTTGTTTCTATATCTCTTGTTGTTTTCCAGCTTTCACACACATACGTAAGGGTTAATAGTACATTTGATTTGAATAGTCTAAGTTTTGTGTATGTGCTGATGAGTTAAAGGATTTTTTTCTATCGAAAGGATTTTTTCTATCGGGGGTGAAATAAAAATCCTGAGTTGTACATATCGTGACGACTGCTTGACCAAGCGACCTTTATCCCTCGGGTTCTATCGTTGCCCCCCCCCCCCCCTCCCCCACATACACCAGCAATGGTACTATGTGTCGTAAAGATCGTTTTTTTTTTTTTTTTGCTGATGAGTTTTGATTTCCACAACTTTTCAAGGCTTCTAAAAGACATTGCTGCTTTAGCTATTCTGATTCTAATTTCTTGGCTTGTATCCCCTTCTCGATCAATGTGACTTCCAAGATAGATAAAGTGATCGATCTCTTCCACTGGTTTGTTTTCCATGTATATTTTGTTGTCTGTTGGAATTAAGCTTTTCATGACTTTAGTCTTTTCATGACTGAAAATCAAGTCCTGTTAATACAAATTAGGCCCTAATATGATGCAAATGAGCCTCGTCTCATCTCCTGACAAAAATGTTGGTGTTTCTAGCCTACATTCAGGAGTGCTGTCTAAACAGCTTTCATTAAATTTCCCCACATTTCCACTATAAAAACAATTATTGTTTATATAATGCCACTGACATTGTTTCAGTTCATCTCGAAAATTTGCTAAAATTAGAATTGCCGTCTAAAAGCCCAGTGTTTATGACTTTCAAGTTTACCGGCACAGCGAGCACAAAAATATATCTCAACTTCCAATGCAAATTTAACAAAATTAAAACTATCAAAAACATTTGACTTCACTTTTATGCACAAAAATTACTCAATTGTATAGTTGTATAGACAAATGTAGATTCAGAACATTAATATGAGAGATTAAATGTCGTGAATTAAGCAGATTGTAAGATATAATTAATATTACTTATGAACACCGACACAGCAAGTACTGAAAAATAGACCTAGTCTGGATACACATTTCACAAAATTGAAACGCTCACAATAATTATTAGTTTCACTGTTACTCATAGAAATGAGCAAACTGTACTGCTTCATAAACAAATCTAGATTCAAAATGTTAATATGAGAGATTAAATGACTTGAATTAAGCAGATCTAACATAAATTATATAGTCCAGGTGTAATTTTTCCAGAAGTGACGGCCAGACAAACATTCTTGCCAGACGATAGCAATACTAAAAAAAAAGAAGAAAAAAAGTGGTACGGTGACAGCTTTATGTGGTAATGGACAAAACAAAAGTCGACGTTTCGTCCAAGTAGGCCTTCAGCTGGAACAACAAACAACAAACACAAAAAATATATATAAGGATATGTAAACAAATCTAACTACATGGCGATAATATGCTAGGTACTCAAGAAAGGGAATAAAAAAAGGGTCACTTCCCTGTGTTCCAGAGCGTGGTCAGTCTCCGAATGGACTAAAATGAGAAGGCAGGATGACCAACTATAAATCTCACTGACCAGGCAGTCAAGCGAGAAGACGGAACGGAAGGGTTCTAAAAATATGGGGAGGTGGGTACAGGATATGTATAAACTATGCAAACCTTACTCTGTGTGTGCACCCCGAACCAATGTGTAAAAAGAAACATGCATACAAGCATAAATCTGCATATATATTGCCACAAAGCCCACAAAAGAAAAATCAAAAGGAGCCCAAATGTGCCAATACATATACAGACAAATATATCTATATGTATAGGTTCGGTAGCGTATGGGGGTAAGAAATGTGTAGTAGGTGTCCATGTGTATGAGAGCGATATGTTCATATCTTGGGGGGACAGCGAACCCAACTGGGCAATGAGATGATTCTCAAGGGCAAACCAGCGGCGATTGCTGGAGTGACAAGAGACAATGCCAGTAACTTGCATGTCAGGTTTACCACTATGGCCAGGGGAATTGAAATGGGCAGACACCGGGCTGCCAGTCTTTTGCTCAACATCACGAAGATGCTCACAAAATCTGTCACTCAAGCGTCGTCCACTTTCGCCCACATACGTCATATGGCGATGCTTACATATTATGGCGTAGATGATATTCCGTGATCCACAAGTAAACCCCTCCTTGATGGCAAATCGCTTATTAGGGAACAAGACCAAATTGGTGCAAAGCACATAGTCACAAGTTTTGCAAACTCGATGTCCACAACGAACAGTACCAAGGTGTTTGTGGTTTGAGCGGGGGAGACGGCTTGTGACAAGAATGACTCTTAGACTCCTGTCGCCTTTGAAGGCTGTCAAAGGAGGATCACTGAAAAGTAGGCGGGTAGTGGGATCTGAGTGGAGAATGGAGCGATACCAGTTAAGGATCCTCACCGCAGCCAAGTTGGGATGGTAGGTGAGGGTGAATATGGTCCTATCAGAGGAACGGCAGGTGGATGGGGTGAGTGCCTCAGGATGGGAAATATCGAGAGCTAGCTTGAAGGCAGATTGGAGAACCAAATTAGGATAGAGATGACGCCTAGAGAAACTTAACATTAGGTGGGCCTGTTGGAAAAAATCTTGATCATCCTGGCAGATGCAACGAAGTCATAATAATTGAGAATATGGAATGGAATCTCTGCAGTGAGATGGATGAGACGAGGTGTAGAGAAGATAACAGTGGGCGTCTGTGGGTTTATAGAAGATGGAATTGTGGAGGCTGGAGGTACCAAGGGAGACGACCAGATCAAGAAAAGTGATGGATGAGGTAGAGATATGAGATGTAATCTTGTTATTCTGGCCAGACTTCGCGGAAGGAAATTTTGTATTTGGTTTAACGACTGCATGAAAACTAGGGTAGAAATTTTAAAGAGCAGGCTTCAGATGTGCTGGGAGTTGGGTGGTTTTAAGGTAAAATGTTGGCCTTGGGACAAGAAGATCCCAGGTTCGATTTCTACCACAGGCAGTGGAAAATTTTAAAAAATGAAAAGAAAAAAAAATCTGGTTTCTTCATGGTTTTACCCTCTCCTGGTCTCTGGGTAATGAGATTTGATGTTTAGCCTTGCTTGATAACAGCAAAAAAACAGGAGGTCCCAAGTGCATTCTGCCCACGCCAAAGAACACTTGGCAGTTGCAAATCAATAAGAGTAGGCCAAAAATGGCCACTGCCCGGGCAAAATTAATAAGAAACGATCTAGCTAAAGACATTAAAACTCTGGACCATGAAAATAAGAGTACCTCTAAAGTCAGAGAATATCTGCCTATATGGTGGAGGACACAAGAGCACACTGCTACTGGTGTGGAAAATAGAAAAAAGTGATACGCATGCAAATTTTAGTCCCTCACGACTTCATCTAAGATATAAAGTTGACGAAAGCAAACAACATAAGTGTCCTTGAACTGTTGTTATAACTAGACCAGATTGTTCACCTAATGTTTGAGAGTTAATTGCAACAAAAACTAGTTCTCACCAGCCAGGATGGTACGGGGCCATTAGATGGCAAGCCATTTACTTCTATAACCTGAAACAACACAAGAAAACATAAATTAAACATTTTATTAAATCTCATGAGATGTGTGTTTACTCTCTCTCTCTTTCGCCCAGTCTCTAAAAATGAGGAAATTACATTTTCTTGAGTTCAAGATTTGTCTAGCATGGTAAGTAGGTAAAGAACCTTGTCATGTATAGGGAACATGGAGTTAGTGTCTGTATTTTTTAATAGACCTTTTGATACGTCATTTTTAAGCTAATGTAGCCACTATTATGCCCTAGCAGTTTTATTTTCGCAGAAAAAAATTCAGTATCCATTCAAGGCTGAGTGAACCTGGAAGTCGTTGACCGGGATTAAACCCTGCTCTTGTCCTTAGTAGCCCAGTTGATGAACCATTGAGCTATCACAGTCCCCTGTCTAGCATTATGCTGACCTCTAATTAAAAACTAATTATCGTAGTGACTTTTACTATTTCTGAGGTGCGCCAGAGATTTTTTTACTAGGCTGGAGAATAAAGACTACATACCAAGTGTGGTAACCACATGGTGGCTGATCACAATGTAAATTTGTCAATCAAGGCTGGATCTAGGCAAAAACTAAATAAATTACAGTTTAGGGCCTCACAATCCAAGGGGAATTCAAACAAATTTTTAGAATGTATTTTTGGCTCTTTTTTGGGACAACACTTTTTTTTCCCCAATTGATACTTTCTGGTGTTAATTGTTTTATTTTTTAAATGTAGGAAGAATTGGTTTGGGGGGGGGGGGGGGGGGGGAGAAAGAGAAGAGGGGTTCTCAAAGTTTCATTAACTTAGGGCCTCATCAAGTTTAAATCTGGCACTGGTGTCAATAGGGTTCACCCATCCTTAAATGGGTACCGGATTTTTTTTCTGGGAAAGTAAAGCGGCATGGGCATAATACCGATCACATTACCCCAAAAAATCATGTGCCAAAGGTCTGTAAAAATTATGGTCACTAACACCATATTCCCTATATGCCACTTGGCGTGACGGGGGCTCTACTTTTTTTTTTAAAACTAATTTTTTAACATACATTCGAAAATAATGTTCTTCTTTTCGGGCCCACATATCGACAAAGCAGTCAGTAGCTGGGGTGTCCGGTTAGCGCAATCGATAGGCGGTTGGCTTACCACGGCAACAGCCGGGGTTCATACCCTGGCGAGGACACCTGGGTTTTACTAATTCCCTAAAAATTAGTGGGAGCCGCGATAGCTCAGTGGTTAGTGAACTGGACTACTACGGACAAGGGGTAGGGTTCGATCCCAACCGACGGCTCCGGGTTCACCCAGCCTTAAATGGGTACCGGATTTTTTCTGGGAAAGTAAAGCAGCACGGGCGTAATACCGACCACATTACCCCAAAAATCATGTGCTGAAGGTCTGTAAAATATAGGGTCACTAACACCATATTTCCCTATACGCCACTTGGCGTGACGGGGGGTACTTTACTTTACTTTTTTTTTAGTCAGTAGCTGGTATGCCTTGTGGTACCTAGTAGACTAAAGCAAAGCTCCTCCTCGTTATAAGATCCGTGATATTGAAATATAATTTCTTAATATAAAAATATTATTCCTAGACAATAGTTTCATTCAAAAACTTTTGGTATCAATGCATATGTACAACTTCACTCACCCTTTTTATCTGCTCAGCATCAACGGGTCTGTACTTGGCTTGGTAATCACTAAGTTCCACATTCAGCCTATGCACTGTTGACTTCAACATATCATTTTCCTCTTTCAGTTCATTCACCATCTTTTGTATATGCAAAGTTCTGGCACCCTCCAAGTCTGGACAAAAATATATTTATGAATTTAAAGCAGAAACTATTTACATTTTCTTCTTCTTCAATGTTCGCCCGTAAAGTAGTGGTCCTGCACGATATTTAATATATAAATTATTTTCAATTTTGAGATCAGTGTTTGATCATTGTTTTTATATTTGTTATTTTTAGAATAATACTTTTCCTATTGTATCTGTTTTTGTATAAATATTTGTTGTCTTGTACTTGATTAAGGCTTTTGCCAAAACATTGTACTTTGTCTTATCTCTCTACAGGTTATGCTGCTTAACCCTAGATTACGATACAAACCTGTGACTCACATTGTCACGATTCCATCATTAAAATTACTGCCACTTAAATGTAACATTTTGAATTTTAAAAATCAAACTTTCTTTGAATTTTTGCTACTCAGCCATGTGTTTGCACAAGATAAGAAACAGGGATCGGGTGCAGTAAACATTTCCTGATTTACAGTCGATTTTTTGCCTGAAACTCAACCACATGGACCCTCAGCTACCTTTGCCTATTCACACAGCGGCCATCAGCCATAATGTTAGCCCCTATGTTTGGTGCCCTCCTTGCATTGTTCACTGACTTCCCAGTGTTACAAAGGCTTCTTTGATGTCATGCCAATGGCTGAGGAGATTTCCCCCGTCATGACAAAAAAAAAAAAAAAAAGGTGAGCATTTGTGGAATCTACTTTTTACTACTTGAATGAAAAAACATGATTTAACATCAAAGGTAAGAAATCAAACATTCAGGTGCCACTGGAAGTGATAAATAGGAAGGTGGGGGATGTTTGCACTTGGGAAACTCAAACTAAAGAAAAATGTATTTTGAAGCGGTAATTTTTACAACGAATTTGTAATCTAGGGTTAATATCATTTTATGTTTATTTTATAGATGTGTATATGTTGTGTCAGAAGCTGCGATAGCTCAGTAATTAGTGAACTGGACTACAAAGAACAAAAGATAGATTTGAAACAAGATGTTACATAATCTATTGGATAAAATTTGGGAGAGGGAAGAAATACCTAAAGACTGGAGAGAAGGTTATATGATCAAACTACCAAAGAAAGGAAGTTTACAGGAGTGCACAAATTATAGGGGAATTATGCTACTATCAGTGCCAGGAAAATATTAGGCAGAATCATTCTGGAGAGACTAAAAGAGGCTATAGAGAAACACTTGAGAGATGAACAAGCAGGTTTTAGGAAGAACAGATCATGTGCTGATCAAATAACTACTCTACGTATAATAGTTGAACAAAGTTTAGAACTAAAATCCCCACTTTATATTGGATTCATAGATTACGAAAAGGCATTTGATAGTTTAGACAGAAGAATGCTTTGGAAGTTGCTGAGTCATTATGGAATCCCCATAAAGTTTATTAACCTGATAAAAACAATGTATGAAGGAACAAAATGTAGTGTGGTGCATGAAGGACAGCTTACAGAAGCATTTGAAATAAGAACAGGAGTAAGGCAAGGATGCCTTCTGTCTCCATTTCTCTTTCTACTGGCCATAGATTGGATTATGAAAATAACTCAAAACAACAGAAATGGGATCCAGTGGTCACTGACCAAACAACTTGATGATTTAGACTTTGCTGATGACATAGCTCTCCTATCACACAGCCACCAACAGATGCAAGATAAAATGAGTATATTAGATGAGAGATCACAACAGCTAGGACTAAAGATTAATAGAGATAAGACCAACATTATGAGAATTAATGCAGTTGGCAATAACCAAATAAAACTAGGAGAAATACCTCTACTAGACGTACAATCTTATATATATCTGGGCAGTAATATAGATAAAGAGGGAGGAACAGAAAACGATACCAAAATAAGGATATCAAAAGCAAGAGGAGCTTTCATTGCACTGGGAAACATATGGAAATCCAAAGAAATTAGGCTAAATACAAAAATAAAAATTTTCAACTCCAATGTTAAGTCGGTTCTATTATATGGCTGTGAAACATGGAGAATAACAAAATTGACAATCACGAAGGTACAGACTTTCATTAATGGATGCTTGCGCAGAATAAAGGGATGGAAATGGCAGGACAAAGTCACAAGCGTGGAATTATGGAAATGTACCGGTCAAATACCAGTGGATAAAGAAATACAGCGAAGACGATGGCGATGGATAGGACACACACTACGGAAACCAACTGAGAGTATTACACAACAGGCCCTTTTTTGGAATCCCCAGGGGAAAAGACAAAGAGGAAGACCAAGGAATTCTTGGAGAAGACAGATTGAAGCAGAGATGAAGATGATGGGGAAGACATGGAATGATCTTAAAAGAATTGCAAAAAACAGAACGACTTGGAAAGTGTTTGTTGAAGACCTATGCTCCACTGGGAGCTAAAAGGTAGAAGAAGAAGAAATGTAACATTTTGAATTTTAAAAATCAAACTTTCTTTGAATTTTTGCTACTCAGCCATGTGTTTGCACAAGATAAGAAACAGGGATCGGGTGCAGTAAACATTTCCTGATTTACAGTCGATTTTTTGCCTGAAACTCAACCACATGGACCCTCAGCTACCTTTGCCTATTCACACAGCGGCCATCAGCCATAATGTTAGCCCCTATGTTTGGTGCCCTCCTTGCATTGTTCACTGACTTCCCAGTGTTACAAAGGCTTCTTTGATGTCATGCCAATGGCTGAGGAGATTTCCCCCGTCATGACAAAAAAAAAAAAAAAAAAGGTGAGCATTTGTGGAATCTACTTTTTACTACTTGAATGAAAAAACATGATTTAACATCAAAGGTAAGAAATCAAACATTCAGGTGCCACTGGAAGTGATAAATAGGAAGGTGGGGGATGTTTGCACTTGGGAAACTCAAACTAAAGAAAAATGTATTTTGAAGTGGTAATTTTTACAACGAATTTGTAATCTAGGGTTAATATCATTTTATGTTTATTTTATAGATGTGTATATGTTGTGTCAGAAGCTGCGATAGCTCAGTAATTAGTGAACTGGACTACAAAGAACAAAAGGATAGGTTTGAACCTGATCAACAATTTCCGAGTTCACCCAGCCGTAAATGGGTACAGGATTTATTCTGGGAAAGTAAATCAGCATGGGCATAATACTGGCCACATTACCCAAAAATCATGTACCAAAGGTCTGTAAAAAAGTATTGGCACTAACACCATATTTCCCTATACGCCACTTGGCGTGACGGGGGTACTTTACTTTTTTTTTATGTCACTAATTTATGGTAAAACACGATATCTGCACCCTTTGACCTGATAACTCCATCTTCAGCATTGGTAGATTTACTTAACAATTTCACCTGGACAGGTGTCATCTTGGCCTAATCTTTTTTACTTTTAACTGCCAAAAATTTCCATTGTCTGTGGTGGAATTTGAGCCCAGGGCAATCTTGATCACACCCAAATGCCTTACATCTAGACTACCCAAATGCCTTACATCTAGACCACCCAAATGTCTTACATCTAGACCACCCAATCTCCAACAATTTGTCAGATCTATTATGTGAAAAATAAATTTTCCTTCATCTATCTATCTATGAACATATATCAGTTTCATTTGTTGCACCCCTTCCTGGTAGGACCTTTCATCTGGTCTTTAGTTCATGAGGTTGAATTTGTTGACAGTTTGTGCTTTCTACAAGAAAATGAATGAATGATGGTGACACTTGAATTACAGTTCATAAAAATCACCTCCATTATTCACTGCCATTGCAACCTTCTGCAGTGTCTGCAACTCTGCCCTCATGTCTGCATTCTGCATCTTCAGCTGCTCAGCTTCCACTTCATCGACAGGATTTAGGTCACTGATAGATTTCTGACTTCGTGATGACCGGCCACCTGCATCAATGTTATAAACTCATTACAACTAAACTATACAACATAAATTATAAAACTCTTACGATACAGAAAGAAAAACAAAAGTAATTTGTGTAGTTCTAGTTGGAAATCCAATGACACAAATTTTAACTCTAAATAAAGTTATGAAATTAATTCAGTTGAAGCATGCCTATAATTATAAATATGGACAGTATAATTGTATGGTATTAACAATCTAAAGCTTGTTATGGGGATAATATAAGAGATTTTTATCTAAAAGATGATTATTAAACTAAGTTCTTTCTTGGGTTACAACAGAGGTATCTACAACAATAAAATGGTTTACCAGCAGAAAAATTAGTGACAATTATATTATGGCAACAAGAAAAAGCTGAAATGAAAGCTAGGCAAAAAATAGACAACACAAGAGCGTATATAGATATAAACAAATAGGAAAACAAAAGAACAAGGTTTAACAATTGAAAAGACTGAAGTTTGATAACAGAAGATAATAAAATATTCAAACAGAAAGAAACAACACACAAACTAATGTAACAGTGTATGATAGATTTAATCAATAAATTAGACATTAACCTCGCAGCTAATTTTTCTCTTCCTGCATGAAATGAAACAAACTAATCACTCAGGGGTCACCTGAAGTAGGAATTAGGAAGGTACACTGGGAGGGGATGTTTGACCACAGCAAACTGTTACATTTAGAAGAATTTGTGTTTTTATGCAGTAATTTTTATTTACTACGGTATCATAATCTAATCTGAAACAAGTTCAACGTTTGAAATACTTGGGCACAATAATAACATCAGATGGGAGATGCACCACAGAAATAAAAAGCAGAATAGCTCAGGTCAAAATGGCATT
This sequence comes from Megaustenia siamemsis, assembly GCA_032433765.1. Classification (NCBI taxonomy): domain Eukaryota; kingdom Metazoa; phylum Mollusca; class Gastropoda; order Stylommatophora; family Ariophantidae; genus Megaustenia; species Megaustenia siamemsis. The sequence continues at coordinate 68,524,752 of JAVIAB010000106.1, read as the reverse complement.
TCAGAAAATGAAAAATATCTTTTACAACAAATATATGTTAATAGAAATGAGAAAGTCAAACTTAAAATTAAATTAAAAAGGTATGCTACAACGAATAAGGGTAGAAAGTATTTCAATGTAGGGTTTCTTAAAGAACAAGGAATTAAAGATAAATTCGCAGTCACAATATCAAACAAATACCAAGTCCTCCAACAACTAGAAAATACAATAAATATAGAAGATCATTGGAAACAGGTAAAAAATATATGGAAAGAGACATGCGAAGAAACACTGGGGAAAAGAGAACGCCAGAATAAGGCATGGATGACAGCAGAGACCCTGGATAAAATTAAAGAAAGAATGAACAAGAAAGCAGACATAAATAAAAGCAAAACAAGAAGTAATAAAGTCAAGACACAGGAAGCTCACACAGAGGTGAACAAAGAAGTGAGAAGATGCATTAAAAGGGATAAGAGGAAATATATAGATGAATTAGCTAAAGAGGCAGAAGAAGCAGCGAATAAAGGGAATATGAAAGAACTGTACAACAGCACAAAGAAATTAGGTGGAAAATACAAACAGATTAACGCCTTTATCAAAGATAAGAAAGGAAATCTGCTTAGTAATATAAGGGAACAAATGGAGAGATGGAAAGAGCACTTTGAAGAACTTTTGAACAGACCCGGCTCAAATAATCCTCCAGATATACTACCAGCAGAAGAAGAATTACACGTTAACTGCGGAAAACCAAGCAAAGAAGAAATAATGAAAGCCATCAAACTATTAAAAGATGGTAAAGCCACAGGACCAGATGAAATTCCTTCGGAAGCCATCAAAGCAGATATTATCACCTCTACCAAGATGTTACATGATCTATTGGATAAAATTTGGGAGAGGGAAGAAATACCTAAAGACTGGAGAGAAGGTTATATGATCAAACTACCAAAGAAAGGAAGTTTACAGGAGTGCACAAATTATAGGGGAATTATGCTACTATCAGTGCCAGGAAAAATATTAGGCAGAATCATTCTGGAGAGACTAAAAGAGGCTATAGAGAAACACTTGAGAGATGAACAACCAGGTTTTAGGAAGTAAGGCAAGGATGCCTTCTGTCTCCATTTCTCTTTCTACTGGCCATAGATTGGATTATGAAAATAACTCAAAACAACAGAAATGGGATCCAGTGGTCACTGACCAAACAACTTGATGATTTAGACTTTGCTGATGACATAGCTCTCCTATCACACAGCCACCAACAGATGCAAGATAAAATGAGTATATTAGATGAGAGATCACAACAGCTAGGACTAAAGATTAATAGAGATAAGACCAACATTATGAGAATTAATGCAGTTGGCAATAACCAAATAAAACTAGGAGAAATACCTCTACTAGACGTACAATCTTATATATATATCTGGGCAGTAATATAGATAAAGAAGGAGGAACAGAAAATGATACCAAAATAAGGATATCAAAAGCAAGGGGAGCTTTCATTGCACTGGGAAGCATATGGAAATCCAAAGAAATTAGGCTAAATACAAAAATAAAAATTTTCAACTCCAATGTTAAGTCGGTTCTATTATATGGCTGTGAAACATGGAGAATAACAAAATTGACAATCACGAAGGTACAGACTTTCATTAATGGATGCTTGCGCAGAATAAAGGGATGGAAATGGCAGGACAAAGTCACTAACGTGGAATTATGGAAATGTACCTGTGAAATACCAGTGGATAAAGAAATACAGCGAAGACGATGGCGATGGATAGGACACACATTACGGAAGCCAACTGAGAGTATTACACAACAGGCCCTTTTTTGGAATCCCCAGGGGAAAAGACAAAGAGGAAGACCAAGGAATTCTTGGAGAAGACAGATTGAAGCAGAGATGAAGATGATGGGGAAGACATGGAATGATCTTAAAAGAATTGCAAAAAACAGAACGACTTGGAAAGTGTTTGTTGAAGACCTATGCTCCACTGGGAGCTAAAAGGTAGAAGAAGAAGAAGAAATGAGAAAGAGAGTTCATCGGTGCTATATAGAACCAATTCTGATCTATGGAAGCGAATCATGGACAGTGGACAAACAAATGAAAAGACGAATAGTGGCCACAGAGATGGGATTTCTCAGAAGAATGTTGAAAGTTCGCTGGACAGCTAAAAAGACCAATGAGAAAGTTCTCAAAGAGCCCAACACAAAAAGGCAGCTCCTAAAAAATATCAGAAAGAAACAATCAACATTTTTCGGGCACATCATGAGAAAAGGAAAATTGGAATACTTGGTTACAACTGGCAAAATAAAAGGAAAGAGAGATCGCAGACGACAAAGAGGGAAAATACTGGATAGCTTGGTGTCATGGCTTGGAAAACAGTCAACAACAGAACTGATACGATGCGCTGTGAATAGAAGATTATGGAAGGACATGATCGCTTACGCCAACAGGTATGGCACATGATGATCATAATCTAGGGTTAAACATAAATTATGACTGAAAATAAAGAAAGACTAAAAGTGGAAGCTTTTTTTTTTTTTTTAAACAAAAACATAAAAATATATTGAAATACAAGATTTCAAATTATCCAATGCATCTTATCAGGATCTTCAGATGTAAATATGGGAACTATTACAAACTGTAGCTTTAATGATAAAAGAAGTTATGTTATGATCATCATAATTACACCCCGGAAGAATCCATTGTGTTCGGATTCTCCCCCCCCCCCCCCAAAAAAAAAAAATAAAATTTGAGAAACTCTGAGCAGAACCCTGAACCCCCAAAAAATTTAGAAACTCTGAGCAGAACCCTGAACCCAAAAAAATTGAGAAACTCTGAGCAGAACCCTAACACCCAAAAAATTGAGAAACTCTGAGCAGAACCCTGACCCCCCAAAAAATTGAGAAACTCTGAGCAGAACCCTGACCCCCAAAAAATTGAGAAACTCCGAGCAGAACCCTGACCCCCAGAAAATTGAGAAACTCTGAGCAGAACATGCCTGAACTCTATAGCATGGCCTGGAATTCAATGGAGACAAATAATAATAAATGAATATAATTATAGAGGGAAACTTCCAAGGCAATAATCAGCGAATCAATTCAGAGGAAGAGGTATGTAATTGTAGAGGGAAACTTCCGAGGCGATAATCAGCGAATCAATTCAGAGGAAGAGGTATGTAATTATAGAGGGAAACTTCCGAGTCAATAATCAGCGAATCAATTCAGAGGAAGAGGTATATAATTATAGAGGGAAACTTCCGAGGCGATAATCAGTGAATCAATTCAGAGAAAGAGGTATGTAATTATAGAGGGAAACTTCTGAGGCGATAATCAGTGAATCAATTCAGAGGAAGAGGTATGTAATTATAGAGGGAAACTTCCGAGGCGATAATCAGCGAATCAATTTCATACCTCTTCCTCTGAATTGATTCGCTGGAATTCAATGGTGTGGGTAGATTTTGCTGATAATTTTGCCCAAGCAGATGCCACTTTTAGCTTACTCTTTTCAATGTTTAACTGTCAAAAGTCTCTTTAACATACGCTAGTGCACACAGAAACTTCTGTATTTTGCTGTTATCCAAAAGGATAGACATTAGATCTCACTACTCAAAGACTCCAAAAAATTCAATTTCTGAAAGAAATCCCACCATCTGTGGTGGGATTTAAACCCAGTACCTTCCTGTCCAGAGGCCAATGTCTTACCTCCAGACCACCCACCCCTCTCGATTATAAATGATGAAGTAACATTTATAATGGAGATAAGAAAAAGATAATTTCACACCTTATGGCATTTGGAAATTTTGGTGCTGGTGCCTGTATATCTTTAAATGACAAAACAGCACAATTTATGGGCTCTGTGTATCACACAAGGCCATTATACCTTCGCAGGAAAATATCTCTGGTACCCATTTTCGGGGGCTGGGTAAACCCCAAAAAACCATAGGGAAGAAAAAAAATATTTACCAAATTTGGAAACATACTCAGAATCTTCTGGCTACTAATGAACCAGCTGCTGCAACTTCGATAAAAATAATAATGGAGGTGTATTTATTTTATTTGCGGACTACTCTTAATTTTCAACTACTCAACATGATCATCCTCGAGTGTCGTCTCCTCATCAAAGGTTGGCTACCACAGAGCGCAATTCCGTCCTGTCTCTCACTTTTATAGAGCAGATTGTCATAGGTTGACTTGTCCATCTTTTGATGTTACTCATCTATGTTAGTCTTAGTCTGCCTCTTTTACCTTGTATTTTCCCTTCCAAGATTACTTTTAGAAGGCTGCTGTGTCTTTTAACATGCCCCAAAAATCTAATTCGTCTTGTTTGAACTGTGTTTAGTAGTTCACTTTCCATTTTTAGTTGTTTTAAGACTTCATCATTTGTTTTCTTTTCTTTCCACCCAATTCTTCATATTCTTCAATAAATACACATTTAAAAGAATTAAATTTTCTGTTCTGTTTTCTTGCTTAATGTCCATGTTTCTGCACCATACAAGAATGTTGAGAAGATATCACATTTTGCTATTCTTAGTTTTAGCCCTGGTATTATTTATTTTGATAGTAGTATTTTTTTCAAGGCATTAAAATTATTACTTTTTGCCATTCCTATTCATTTGTTTATTTCAGTCTTACATTTTCCATCACTGGTTATAGCATGTCCAGGGTAATTGTAGTTCTGAACTGTCTCCAGGTGTATTCCTTCAACTTTGATATCCACTTGTAGGTTTTGAGCATTATCTTTGTTTATGGTCATAGTTTTAGTCTTTTTGATATTCATATCTAATGCATATTCAATTACTCTTTAAAAAAAAAAGAGTAGTTCTAAAAGCAGTATTTTTTCTTTCAACTACTCTTTAAAAAAAATAATTTTGTGAAGAGAAAAATTTATTGCAGAACATTCTCTGATAATAAAATTAATTGTACATGAAACTTATTAAACATGAAGAACAATGAAGAAAGAAATCATGAAAATACAGAATTTCATAAAAAAAAGGATTGAGGAAAAAAAAGTAAATGTTACAGTATTGATAAGATCACTAATAATTTATTAATGGAAAGAAGAAATAGCAAAAGAATTTAAAACATAATAGTAATTATAGTAAGATTCAAAAGGACAGTTTAAAGTCTAGATCCATATCCGAAATAAAATAGCAGAAACAAAGAAAGGTTGAGAAACATGTGGAGCAGAGAGTTAGACACAAGTATAATACAGATAGGAGGAAAATGTGAAAAGGTTGGTCCAAGATATAAACAAATGTGTAATATTTGTAAGATCACTAATATATTATGAGAAACTGAAGAACTGACAAACAGGTCTATTTATATATATTTTCTATAATAAACTTCACATCTGTCACATCCAATTCAGTTGAACAAGAGCACGCTTTAACCAAAAACAAAAACAAGCTACATGAACTCTAACACAAAATGAACTCTTACACAAAATGAACTGTAACACAAAATGAACTGTAACACAAAATGAACTTTAACACAAAATGAACTTTAACACAAAATGAACTTTAACACAAAATGAATTCTAACACAAAATGAACTTTAACACAAAATGAATTCTAACACAAAATGAACTTTAACACAAAATGAACTTTAACACAAAATGAACTCTAACACAAAATGAACTTTAACACAAAATGAACTTTAACACAAAATGAACTTTAACACAAAATGAATTCTAACACAAAATGAACTTTAACACAAAATGAACTTTAACACAAAATGAACTTTAACACAAAATGAACTTTAACACAAAATGAACTTTAACACAAAATGAATTCTAACACAAAATGAACTTTAACACAAAATAACTTTAACACAAAATGAATTCTAACACAAAATGAACTTAACACAAATGAACTTTAACACAAAATGAATTCTAACACAAAATGAACTGTAACACAAAATGAACTCTAACACAAAATGAATTCTAACACAAAACTCCATACTTTCATTCTGCCCATGACAATGGCTGGCTTCAAGAATTCTTTCAAGAATAGGGTTAGCAGGGAGATCACTCTTTACTTTTTCATGATATGGAATTTCCATTTGACCATGTTCTGCTTTATATGCAACAGTGTCTTGAGAAAGCATTTCTTTGGGGAGCAGCTCAGAGTAATGGCTGAGATCCTGACTATATTCATGTGATCTACTATCACCTTCAGCTAGACTATCTAAGAATACACAACATAATAAAAGCTTGGAGAAAAACAAAAATTAAAAAACTAATAAAACAAGCACATTAGCACATTCTCTACAGCAAGCCACAAAAACTGGCTCCAGTTACTGACACATTAAACCCTAGAGCCAGTTTTTGCAGATTATAATTTATTGATATGACAGTCATTATTTCATTTAAATATTGTAACTCTCCGTTTTACCTCTTTTCAGACTTTCAGAGCAAATTGTCCATAAAAATTGCGTATTTTAGATAATTTTCAATTATGTTCTTACTGTTATTTATAAGAAAAAAAAAATGTGTACACAAAAAAAAAGACCTTGCCGGTGAGTTAAACTCCTTGGTAAGGAATGTGCTTAGCAAAACAAATTCATAAATATTCTATTAAAAGCAAAATAAATTCACAAATGTTTTGTTAAAAGCAAAATTAATTAAAATGTTTAGTAAGTCTATTGGTATTGGTGTAACATAATAAAGATTCCATTTGTAAATGTAAAATATAGTTTACTCATGAAATTAAACTAATAACTGTTAATATATCAATACATTGGTTACTGAATGTTGTCAGATTCAGGTAGATGTGATATTTGAAGAATGGACAGAAATCACATCCTCTTACAACTGTTCAAGAAATTCACAGAAAGTAGAAAGCCTGTGGGTAAACCAAACTTGAGACATGAGGGTGGATTTATGTGAGGTATTCCTAACCAAAAGTGAGAATGACTGGCTAAATTTGGTAGTATATCAAAACACATGAAGAATCTTCTTTCTTTCCTCATTTGTCAATCAGTGTTGGGAGGAGATATAGTTTGAGGTATTTTGCTCTTTTGTTGGCTTCTCTTGCTGTTATATTTCTGAGTGTTCCTAATATTCCATCAACCTATCTTTTTCATGGTCAGCTCTTGGGTCTGGTGTTGTCACAGCATTTACTGAAAGCTCTTTGTATTGTTTTTTTTTTTTTATCTTTCATGGCCAAACCATTTTACCTTATGTTGCTTTATGTATCCAATGGTGGGTATTATTCCTAGCTTTTTTCTTAGTTCTTAATTTCTGATCTTATAAGCAAAGAAAGAATAAACCTAAGAAATAGCATAACAACAATTGAAAATGAAATGAAGTCAAAATTAGAGAACAAAAGATGCAAGAAAAACACATGCAAGAAAATACAACATATGAGTGAGTTATGTGTCTTGTTCGTTCTGTTGTCTGACAGTTCATTAAATATTGACAGACTCGGCTTGGAAAAAAGCTGCTCAGGACAAGTGTCTGGCAGAAAAAAAAAATCAAAGACTGACGACAGTCAGTCCCTAAAGAGGAAAACCTAAAGAGGAAAGGGAATATTTAATATGAAAAGTTTGCTTGTTTGTGTAAGAATCACCAACACTGCACACTGGACGAACCCATAGGTACCCTGGTATCCTTATCAAGAATCTTTAGAAGATTAGAGGAGAATATATAAAAGTATAATCTGGTTAATTCTGTTAACGTATGAATATGTACTACAAGCAGGCTACACACATTAATTATAATAAACAAATATTATGCAAAAAAACAAAGGTTAGACCAAAAAAATAAAGAACTAAGTCAGACAATTGAACTAAGTCAGACAATCAAGCATTTGCAATGAAAACTTGGGAAAAATATAAACACAGTCAACAATGGAAACATGTTGAGTAGCGTCAATGATATTTGTTGTTATATGTATTTCATATATATATATATTTATATTTATATATATATATATATATATATATATATATATATATTTTGTTTGTTTATATATATATATATATATATATATATATATAAATGAATTATCATTGTCTTTTGTTGTTGATCTACTGACCTTTTGGTTTTTTGGCCTTATTGGCCCAGCATAATGAATTAATTACTGGAGAATTTATGAAGTTTCTGACCTTTGATAAAACCCCTTTTCCCATGACCTCCAACAATTTTGTCTGTGTTAAACATCCAGGATTCCTGACAATACAACAAGACCGCCTCCACATCTACTTCTTCTTTTCAGTTTTCCCAAGACTACCTTTTGCACTGTCTATCCTTAACTCTTTCCGTACGTTTCACCGCACAGTGCACCATGCCGATTTCGGCAGCGTACGTTTTGCCGCATAGTGCATCACTCTCAATTTAATTAGTGTGAACCGTCATCGAACCATATTCTTTTTAAATGTCTCATCTTGGTATTGGTGAAATCTAATACCTTGTTCAATTATCTAAATATTCATATATAATATGTTATATATTAGATATATATATATATATATGTTGATTGATTCTTAATACCATGAAAAATTTTATCTCTGAAATCTTTTCAGATGCATCGATAAAAAACTTCCATACAAAAGAGTTAAAATGATGTGGACACAGATACACTGTGTTGCTAATTTACAGCAAGTCACGATAACTGCACCTATTGCCCCTAACATCCATTTTTGACATACCATTTTTGGGGGGTTCTGGATTACCTTCCCTCTTCAGTCATTACTCACTTGGTCAAACTAGTTAATCACTTTCCAGGGGAGAAAGAGTAGTGCCTGGAACAGATTTTTGCTAATCCTAACACATGCAACCAGCTATAAGTTGATGATCATTCTCAGTCCAGGTACTCGTGGCATTTTAGCCCCTACTGATTCTAAATAACATTAACTCTCTCCATACGCTTCAACGCACTGTGCACCATGCCTATTTCGGTCGTGTATGCTTCGCCGCATAGTGCATCACTCGCAATTTAATTAGTGTGAACCGTCATCGAACCATATTCTTTTTAAATGTCTCATCTTGGTATTGGTGAAATCTAATACCATGTTCAATTATCTAAAAATGCATATATAATATGTTATATGTTATATAAATATAAATATGTAGTACGATTCTTAAAATCATGACAAATTTTGTCTCTGAAATCTCTTCAATTACAGCATTGATAAAAAGCTTCTGCACGGAAAGAGTTAAAGCACTCCTTTTCTACTTCAACTGTCAAAGATTAGTTTCATAATATACTTTTCACTCTTTGGAAAACAAGGCAGTGTGAACACAATGCTGAAATACACTGAACAAAATAGATGTTAAATTGTAATGAGCAGCTAAACTAGGAAAACAAGATAAAATATAACTTTTCAGTCACAGGTCGTCATAAAAAAATGGGACAACAAAAAACAAATAAACATGGTATGCTCCTTGTTCAAGACAAAGAACAAAGGTAAATGACCCTAAAATGGCAGAAGTTGCCAAGACCTAAGATTATTTTGGTCACCTGTTACACATTATTCAGAACCTTTTTCCTGTTACTCTTTACAAAGAACTCTAACCAGAACATTATATATCTTGTCTTGTTTTCCTATTAGTTTAACTGCCCAATACAATTTTACATTTATTTTTTCAAGTTTTTCCAGCTATACTCACAGGCCTGCACAATATCTATGTATTTGTGCCTATTTTCCGAACATACATTACATTATTTTTTGCTTTGGTTTATTATTGACGGTTATACAATAAAATTACATTGTTTCAACAGTCCACAAGAAATAATTATGTTAATGAAAAAACATTTATCATAAAGAAAATGTTCAGCTTAAAAAAAAAAAATATATATATATATATATATATATGTATGTATAAAAGAAAAGAAGTAAGTTGGAGGGGGCCATGAGATATAAAGTAGATTCTTTAATTTTGGCTAAAGCTAATAAAATAAATTAAGACAATTTTAACTGCATATAATTAAACTAGCATAATAACATACACATTTAATAAAACAGCAACATAACAAAAAATACTTAAATAACACAGCAGCTCAAATAGCAAAACAAAATTAAAATAATGAATACTCTATGACAATCTTGGACAATATATTTTCTTATTTCAAGTGCTCAGGACAATGTATAATTCCTATTTATAAATTTCAGAACAACATTTAATTATATTTCTAAATTTTAGAACAATAAATCATTCTTATTTTTTTATTTTATAAAAATGCATAATTTATATTTCTACATTTTCAGCATTTTCAGACAATGAATTATTCTTACTTTTAAATAGTAGGACAATTAGTTATTTTTACATTTAAAATGTAGTACAATTAGTTATTTTTACATTTAAAATGTAGGACAATTAGTTATTTTTACATTTAAAATGTAGGACAATTAGTTATTTTTACATTTAAAATGTAGGACAAATAGTTATTTTTACATTTAAATTGTAGAACAATGCATAATTCTTACCTCTAAATTGTAGAACAATGCATAATTCTTACCTCTAAATTGTAGAACAATGCATAATTCTTACCTCTAAATTGTAGAACAATGCATAATTCTTACCTCTAAATTGTAGAACAATGCATAATTCTTACCTCTAAATTGTAGAACAATGCATAATTCTTACCTCTAAATTGTAGAACAATGCATAATTCTTACCTCTAAATTGTAGAACAATGCATAATTCTTACCTCTAAATTGTAGAACAATGCATAATTACTACCTCTAAATTGTAGAACACTGAATAATTCCTACCTCTAAATTATAGAACAATAAATAATTACTACCTCTAAATTGTAGAACAATGAATAATACTTGCTTTAAAATTATAGAACAATGAATAATTCTTACCTCTAAATTGTAGAACAATGAATAATTCTTCCCATTAAATTTTAGAACAATGAATAATTCTTACCTCTAAATTGTAGAACAATGAATAATTTCTACCTCTAAATATCAGGACAATGAATAATTCTTTCCTCTAAATTGTAGAACGATGAATAATTTAACCTCTTAATTTCAGGACAATGAATAATTCCTACCACTAAATTTTAAACCACTAGACCAGTATAAAATGACAAAAGTTGAGTTAAATATATAAAATAATTCAAAGAAGTAAATGAGGAAGTGATGGAAGGCTTGTGGAAAATAGAGGAAGAATTATTCATCTGAAAAGGATGGCTAAACTTGCTAAATTACATAAAAAGTATTTTTAAAAAAACAATCTTACTCCTACTTTCCACATAAAAAATACATCAAAAACAAAAATATTGGTCTTGACATCAATTTAATAAATGTTTGCAGGACTCTGGCAAGAAGGAATGAGAAAAGAGACAAAGTATGAGTGAGTGATCCCACCCTAGATACATATTTTTCAGCATTTCACCACTACCTGGTCGAGTTGACCCTCGTCCACTGTCTGGCAACAGGTTTAATAGGGGATTATAGGATGCTTGAACTGAGCTCCGTACACTGCGTGACATCTGTCAAATAATGCAGAATCATTGTTAGTAATTTGATCAATAAGAAATCATCTTCTTCTGTGTTTGTCGAATGAGTATTTTTCTTAAACATTCACCCTTAAATAGGTGATATATGGGCATAGATGGGTTATGCTGTGGTTTACAACAAGTCTTGATAAAAAAGAATCAGAATGCAATCAAACAATCATTCCATCATGTGTTAAAAACTAAAATACATTCAACAGTCCATGAGGTGAAAGTGGCAGTCAGTGATGCTTTGTTGTCGTATGGCACCAGGATCAGTGAACTAAAACTGATGAAGACTTTACTCCACACCCAAGAAAGAAACTAAGAAATAACAAAAACAGCATAATATAACAAAGTATGTGGAAACCACATAACCACAATCAAATATGACAAAAACAGTAAGACATAACTGGGAATAATAGAACAAAGAAGTATGTGTTAGCACTCGGAAAAATTGACAGACAAACAACAACAGAAAAAAATGAAGAACAATATATGGTCCGAAGCTTGTTGGAAACCATATAGTCAAAATCGAAATTGACAAAAACTGCAAGACATAACTGGGCATATGGGAAACCACATAGTCATAACCACATTTGACAAAAACAAAAGACAAAGAGGACATCCTTAAAAACATTTAATTCATTGAGTGATGTCTCCGCATCGAAGATTGGCTACCATGGAGCACTATTCCGCTCTGTCTCTTGCTTTGATGGTGCAGGTTGTCATAGACTGACTTCTCAATTTTTTTATGTTACTTATCTATTTTAGTCTTGGTCTGCCTCTTTTACTTTGTATTTTCCCTTCCAAGATTACTTTTAGTAGGCTGCTGTGTCTTTTAACATGCCCTAAAAATCTCATTTGTCTTGTTTGAAATTTATTCAGTAGTTCCCTTTTCATTTTTAGTTGTTTTTAAGACTTCATCATTTGTTTTCTTTTCTTCCCATCCAATTCTACCTATTCTTTTATAAATCCACATTTCAAAGGATTCAATTTTCTCAGTTATTCTTAAAATTCTCTCATAATAATTCTCAACATTAGACAAAAACCATGGAATACTAAAAACATTTGAACTTGGGACTTTCCTGTCCAGAGATCAACATCTTACTTCTAGACCATCCAGTTTCATAAATGCCAGTACTAAAAATACACTGTATACAATTTAAGGTCTTTGTTGGTAACATTGAGTTCATATATCTGAGATGAGACCATCTTCAGTGCTTTTTTTAATGTGTAGTAAAGATGATCTATCAATTAAACTAATCAGCTAAAACAAATCTGCATAATAAATTCTCTAAGAGACAAATAAAACTGAAAATTAGAGCTCACCGTCTCATGCACTTCTGGCATGTCGTGAATCTTCTTCATCTCAGTATGGACACGTTTATGTGTGGCTGACAATGATTTATCATCTTCTACTCCACTTCCTGTTATACTTTTGGAGGTCAGCTTTTGCAAAAAAAAAAAAAAAAAAACAACATTTCATGCATGTATTTTTAATATCATGGTTAATAATTTAATTAGTTATATCTCTTATGTTGTAGTTAATAATTTAATTATTTATCTCTTATGTTGTAGAAAATAATTAAATTAGTTTTGTTCATGTACATAGAGGGAGCCGCGATAGCTCAGTGGTTAGTGAACTGGACTACCACGGACAAGGGGTAGGGTTCGATCCCAACCGACGGCTTCCGGGTTCACCCAGCCTTAAATGGGTACTGGATTTTTCTGGGAAAGTAAAGCAGCTCGGGCGTAATACTGACCACATTACCCCAAAAATCATGTGCTGAAGGTCTGTAAAATATAGGGTCACTAACACCATATTTCCCTATACGTCACTTGGCGTGACGGGGGTACTTTACTTTTTTTATGTACATAGGACGATCATTACTTTATGCTGCTCAGATCTCTTTACACAGTAAAATCTCAACAACGAGCATGGACTTTTATGAAGATATAACTCCTGAACATAAGAATCAAAATGAATAGATAGATTGATAACTAAATATCTGATTTTTTTATATTTACTAACATACACCATAAGAGACCTGTTATTTGCTGATGATTCTGCACTTGCAACATATAGTCAAGAATAACTTCAGAGCATAGTAAATAAATTCTCAAACGCCCGCAGAGACTTCAGTCTCACAATAAATTTACAGAAAATGAATATATTTGGTCGGGACGTTGAAGCAGTACCTGCCATCATTATAGACAACTAACTAAAAACTTGATATCATGCAGCAGTATAGCTACTGGGGGTGGGGAGTGGGGGTTGGGGGGTGGGTATCAACGGCAAACTATTTTTAAATTCAGAAGAGGATGGGGGAAGGTGAACAGGCAAATAATTGCAGTGATGTGGTGAAGCTGGTTGCAAGGAGCAAGTGGTGGGGTGTAACATACACTCCTACAAGGTATGGTGACAGCTTTACAAATAAAGAGCAAAAACAAAATCATGATATTTCAGCCTACACATAACCTTCTTCAGAAAACAAGAATAAAAACGGGCAACGAAATGAAGATAAACTAAACTACATGTTCTAGAATAACCAGAACTAGTGGACCTGAAATAGAAAGTGAAATGAAATGAGAAGAAAAATCGAAAGGGAAAAGTACTATTTTTTATCTATCGACCTTTCGAGCCGTAATCGGCCATAAGGCTTAAACTCATATACTCTTTCCCTGTTTCAAAATTTTCTTTCTAGCAGTCCCAGTCCTTGCAAAGATCTTTTACCAAAATCTTACCATTTGTCTCTGTTCTGTTCAAGCATCTCCATCTCATTGAGGGAGCCGATTCCTGCTACCTTTGCCTCTTTGATCAATGCTCTTCTCAGTGTTTCTCTGGGTCAACCTCTTTTCCTCTACCTGTTGCTTCCCACTTGAGGGCTTGCCTTTCTACTTGGCTATTATCTCTTCTTGTCCCATGTCCAACATATGGCCACTGTCTTTTCTTGATATTAGTGATCGATTGCCGATTTCTCCAATTTCATCATTTGTTTTTAATTCGTTCCATGCTATATCAAGTATTTTTCTTAGACATTTATTTTCTATTATCATTTATTTTCTGAACCTATATTACATGAAAATAAATAATCAACAATTAAAACATTAATAAAATGTAAAAACACATAGCTGAAATTCTAAGCAATATCTCCAACATGCATGTGAGTCAGATGTGATACAGATACAGAAATTGACAACCACAAAGGTAAAGCTGCTACCATCTTTGCCTTTCTTATCAGGTGCATTTGGCAAAACAGCAAACTGACAACTACAACAAAGGTCACAGTTCACAATGCATCATCAATGTCCTTTTGTATGGCAAAGAATCATGGACAACCTATGCAAAACATGAGAGAAGGCTAATTACATTCCATATGTGATGCCAGCGCTGTATTCTTGGCATCACCTGGAAGGACAAAATGACAAACGTGGAGGTCCTCACTTGTACAGTCCTCCTGAACATCTAAATGCTGCTCAAACAATGTAAGTTATGCTAGTTTAGTGACTTACACCATATGAAAGATGGCCGCATACCAAAAGGTATACTTTTTAGAGAAATAGTAGATAGCAAAAAAACTTGGGCGCATCCAAAACTCTGATTTATAGGTGTGTGTAAACGAGACATGAAGACTCTGAACATAAACCCTGCAGCCTGGAAAGACAAAGCTGCAGACCGCAATCTTTTGAAACACACTCTAAAGCTCCAACTCAAGCAAGGAGCAGATTCACAGAAAAAGAGAATACACTGTGAAAGGATAGAAAAGATAACATTTCTTAGAGGCCCTACAGAATCCATAGTCAACTATGACTGATGGAGGTTACTACTATTACTACACACACATGTAAGCTGTAGCATATATACCCCTTTGTTTTTCTTCACAGGCGTTGCATAAATGTCAGAGATCATTTGAATCATTGGTGTGTTCTTCTCTTCTAAATCTTGAATATCCGCTGAAAAAAGAAATGACAAATGTGTCCACATTAATACTATTGTTTCAACTTTCTGACTGCTAGGGTTACATTATTTTAATCTTTATTTTGTGTGAGAGATTATAGAACATTGATGGCTTCTCTAGTTACTCTGTGGCTCAATGAATACTGATGTCTATTCTAGTTACTCTGTGGCTCAACAAATATTGATATCTTTTTTAGTCACTTGTCATCATCATCAAGTACCCTGCCTACTGGCGTAGGTGATCATGTCTCTCCACAATTTTCGATCTCAGCAGCAATTATCATTTCTGTTGTTGACCTTCTGCCAAGCCATTCTCTTAAGCTGTCTGTTATTTTTTCTCTCTGCTTCCCTCTATCTCTTCGTCCCTCAATTTTTCCAGTTGTTACAATATATTCCAGTTGTTCTCTTCTCATTACATGGCCAAAAAATGATGATTGTCTCTTCCTAATATCGGAAATTAGCTCTCTTTTTGCTTTGACCTCTCTCATAACATTTTCATTACTCTTCTTAGCTGTCCACGGTATTCTCAACATTCTTCTGTAAAACCACATTTCTACAGACTCCAGTGATTTTCTTGTCTGTTGTCCTATTGTCCATGATTCGCATCCATATGTCAAGACTGGCTCTACATAACATTTAAGAACTCTTTTTCTTGTTTCTATTGTCAAAAATGGATTGCATAGTATCTTCCTCATTTTTTGGAACGCTGCTTTTGCCTGAGCCATTCTGCATCTCACCCCTTTTGTACATCTTACGTTGAGTTACTCTGTAGCTCAATGAATATTGATGTCTATTCTAGTTACTCTGTGGCTCAGTGAATACTGATATATTTTCTAGTTACTCTGCGGCTCAAATGAATATTGATATCTTTTCTAGTTACTCTATGCTCAAATGAATATTGATGTCTTTTCTAGCTACTCTATACTCAAATGAATATTGATATCTTTTCTAGTTACTCTATGCTCAAATGAATATTGATATCTTTTCTAGTTACTCTATGCTCAAATGAATATTGATGTCTTTTCTAGCTACTCTATGCTCAAATGAATATTGATGTCTTTTCTAGCTACTCTATGCTCAAATGAATATTGATGTCTTTTCTAGTTACTCTATGGATCAATGTTGAGTACTATAATCATGCAAAATCTAATGAAGAAGGCTCAGTACTGGGCTCCTAAAAGATAGTGTTGAACAATGTTTTTCCTTGGGGCACAAACATTTCTTGAGTAGTGGATACAAGACTTCTTTACAAACTTAAACAAATTGCTCATCTTTGAAAGATTTGAGAAAAAAAACCTCTATTCATACCTTCCATATAATACGGGTTAACTCGTATTCAGTAAGCCTTTAGTGTGTTTTTCTTCTAATAAGGCAGTACTCCAATTAATACGAGTAAAGACCATTTTTGTGAAACTCTGCTTTTTTTTCCCTTCAAATGTACCCACACAGAACATTTTTCAAAAACAGTATATTGGCTACTTCCAGAAGCGACAAAAATCTTTTTTTACATAGCCATGAAGTTATAGAGTGACCGAAAATTAACGCATTTTAATGCATTTAACTAGAGATATGGATATCACGTGATTACTACAATAATGTTACTATTTATATACATCAGGTGAAAGGTCAGGAAAATACCTTCACAATACAACTACACTCCAGCGGCCAGTGCTTTCATTCTTTGATCACAATTGTTGTCTAATATAACCTGGAAAACTTAGTATGAAGATTGAGCGGATCATTTCTCACCAAGAAGTAGCCAAACCCTAACTAAAAGATAATATACATATATATATATATGGTACCTGACTATATTCGCACGGGGTGAAGAAATCATTTTATTAATTTTTTGACAAAATCACGTGACGTTTGTGGCAGGCCTAGTTTTCAAGATATTGAATTCGTCATTGAATGTGGTAAGGTGTGCTTTTTTTTAAAATTAATTTACTAAAGCGGAGTTAAAAACAATGAATTTTTAAATTCAGCGTCAATTTTAACTGTTTGAATAGAGCTGCTAAATACAAAGTATCATTAAATTTGACATTTTACAAAGTTATTTG
The DNA here is from genome assembly GCA_032433765.1 of Megaustenia siamemsis. NCBI lineage: Eukaryota > Metazoa > Mollusca > Gastropoda > Stylommatophora > Ariophantidae > Megaustenia > Megaustenia siamemsis. Next base: position 68,507,311 of record JAVIAB010000106.1, on the reverse strand, counting down.
ACAGTTATCTGCCTACTAATTTGACATTTTACAAAGTTATTTGACAGTTATCTGCCTACTAATTTGCATCAAAACAATAATGATTAAAATTTGTTGTGGAATCTGAGCATCTTCACTAAGACAATTTCAAGGCACTAGCCATAATTGTTAATAATGTTAACCAAATCGCTAATTTCTGCCAATTAAAAAAAAAAAGTAAAGTACCCCAGTCATGCCAAGTGGCAGTGTTTAGGGAATATGGTGTCAGTGACCATAAATTTTACAGACCTTCGGCACATGATTTTGGGGTAATGTGGTAGGTATTTTGCCCATGCCGCTTTACTTTCCCAGAAAAAAATCCGGTACCCATTTAAGGCTGGGTGAACCCAGAAGTTTCAGGTTGTTTCCAAAATGGAGGAATTATTTTTCTCCGGCTTGGTATATAACCGTTGATCAGAGGTTTAACAAGCCACTATCGTAAAAATGAATGTTGTTAATGAAACGTAGACCTGATACAGAATGTGTAAATTAGCAGTAGATAGTAGTGATAGTTTTTTCGGCCCTAAAACAGCAACAAAAATAGGATTCTGGAATGTACGTACAATGGCCGCACTGACGAAACATGCACAGGTCGTGAGCGAGATGGATAGATACGATCTAGATATTTTAGGATTAAGCGTAATGCGCTGGCTAGGAACAGGTAGGAAATCTATTGATAATAAAATAGTACTTTATTCTGGAAGGGAAAATGGAAACCACAGTGAAGGAGTAGGCATAATGATGACAGACATAGCTGCAAGAAGTTTATTAGAATGGGAACCGGTAAATAGCCATCTGATACGAACACGCTACAAAACAAAACATGGAAGACTTTCGATTGTTCAATGTTATGCGCCTTTGATCGAGAAGGGATACAAGTAAAGAAATTAGAATCAGAATAGCTAAAGCAGCAATGTCTTTCAGAAGCCTTGAAAAGTTGTGGAAATCAAAACTAATCAGCACAAACACAAAACTTAGGCTATTCAAATCAAATGTACTATCAACCCTTACGTGTGCGTGTGAAAGCTGGAAAACAACAAGAGATATAGAAACAAAGTTGAAGGCATTCGAAAATAAATGTCTAAGGAAAATACTTGGTATAGCGTGGAACGAATTCAAAACAAACGAGGAAATTAGAGAAATCGCCAATCAACCACTAATATCTTCAGTAATAAAGAAAAGACGATGGTCATATGTTGGATATGTGATGAGAAGAATAATAACCGAATAGCAAAGCAGGCCCTCATATGGGAAACCACAGATAAGAGAAAAAGAGGAAGACCCAGGGAGACACTGAGAAGAACATTGATGAGAGAGGCAAGAGCAGCAGGATTCGGCTCCCTCAATGAGATAGAGCTGCTTGCACAGAACAGAGACAAATGGCAAGATTTGATAAAATATCTTTAAAAGAAAACTGCTAGAACAAAAATTCAGATATGAGAAGGTGTATCTTGGTCTACGCCCTATGGGCTGGCAACGGCTCGAAAGGTCAATAGATAGAACCCAGAAGCCGTCGGTTGGGATCGAACCCTACTCCTTGTCCTTTGTAGTCCAGTTCACTAACCACTGAGCTATCGCAGCTAATTTCTGTCAATAGCTCTGCATTTAAAAACATTTAATAATTAATTTACTGGATATTTATCTGAAAAAAAAAGGATTTTTATTACAATTCAGCATTAATTTAAAGTTAAACATAATATTATAGTGCAAAAGTTGAAAGAAATCTGGCGATCACGATGTGGTGATGTATCCAGTCTCAGAGTCAACTTCTTGCAGAAACTGTTGCAAAATAAGTAACAAATAAAGAGATATCAAATAATGAACAATATTATAATAAAACAAATATTTGTTATAAATATTAATATTTAGTATTATTATTAATAATTATCATTATAAATTAACACTTAAAATTGATATGTATGTTTTCCCCCCTTTTGTACAGCTTTTTTTGGTCAGGTGTACAGGTTGACCTAAAATATATATGTAACATATGTCTATTTGGTGGGTCATTTTCTTAAAAAATATGGTGAAAAAACCAAATTAGCATTGACAGATCAATTATATGGGAAATAATTCCTGGAAGAATAATTGGATAACGGATGACCTAAAAGATGATGAAACAATGCTTTCAAAGAAGAATGGACTTACTGAGGGAGATAACACAGCTAGACACAAAAAAGGCAGATTGGCATTAGATAATACACTCTGGGCTTAGCAGACTGACTACATGATAATGTGCAATGAAACTTTCAGAATTACAATTGATTGGGAAGCCCTGAGGTAACATTGTGTACCTCACATGTTGTTTTTATTTCAATATTTCAAAACGGATGAGTGAATTGAATGAGATATGTGTGGAAAGAATTATCATGACATTTATCCAATTTCTTTGTCTGGGTGGGAGTTTTTGTAGTTAAAAAAAAAAAGTAAAGTACCCCCGTCACGTCAAGTGGCGTATAGGGAATATGGTGTTAGTGACCATCAATTTTACAGACCCTCGGCACATGATTTTTGGGGTAATGTGGTCAGTATTACGCCTGTGCAACTTTACTTTCCCAGAAAAAAATCCGGTACCCATTAAAGGCTGGGTGAACCGGAAGCCGTTGGTTTGGATCAAACCCTACCTCTTGTCCTTTGAAGTCCAGTTCACTAACCACTGAGCTATCGCGGCTCCCTGAGTTTTTGTGGTGATTGAAGAATAAAAGTAGCATGATCCTGCCAAGGTCAAATTCATGTCTATCTGACTGGACAGGTTCAAAACTCTCATCAAATTAATTCCTCTTTCAGGTTGTAATAATCAATAATGAATTATTTAACTGGAGAGACTATACAAGAATGCTATTTAATTGGGCAGATTGTGTATACTTTTAAAGATAACGATGACAAACGTAGACAAAATATGTTGATGACTGTGAAATGAAAACAAACCTAAACTAACCTGGTTCAGCATAGAGACCAGATGGACGGAAATGAAACTTTGGATGCTCTGCTTCTTTCTGGGGTTGTCTTCTTCTAGCTGGCCAGGTACCAAAATCAATTGTTTGATACCTGAAATATAATCAAACTCCAAATTAAGATACAATACATTCATATTTTTGGATACACATCATGTTACAGAAATAAACCTAAGCAATTTTAATTGCTTTTGCTGGCATAACAGCCACTTCTATAAAATAGTGAACAATGTAAGGTGATCTGGAAGAATGTCTTTCCAGGTCTTGGTATATTCATTATTTTAACAAATTGTTTTGGGCCTTTGGATGTCAGCACACCATAGATCTGAGTGCTTGCGTCAGGATATGTAAACCAGAACTGATCAAGATCCCACTTATCTCCCACTGGTAGCCTTGGAAACAGACTGTCTAATCTGGTCACAGAATTAAGAATCAAGGATGAATTACAAACCCAATGTCTGGAAATGCCATACTAATGTCAGATGTGTTAGGCCAAAAGATATCAGAGACTTTTGTGGCACAGCTGTAACTACACCCATGTAATAATTTCTATTTATGAGATGATGAAAAGGAGTTATTGTCAGAAGAATGTTACAGTGGATTTGTTTGACATGAGTAGATTGTCTGATATTATGATGTTGTTTGATACAATGAGATTGTTTGATATGATGAGATTGTTTGATATGATGAAATTGTCTGATGTGATGAGATTGTTTGATATGAAGAGATTGTTTTATATGATGAGATTGTTTGATATGAAGAGATTGTTTTATATGATGTGATTGTTTGATATGAAGAGATTGTTTTATATGATGAGATTGTTTGATATGAAGAGATTGTTTTATATGATGAGATTGTTTGATATGAAGAGATTGTTTTATATGATGAGATTGTTTGATATGATGAGACTGTTTGATATGATGAGATTGTCTGATGTGATGAGATTGTCTGTTGGAGGTGAGATTGATATGAAGAGATTGTCTGACATGATAAGATTGTCTGACATGATAAGATTGTTCCATTTGATTCAATTCTTTGATATGATGAGATAGCTTGATATGATGATATAGCTTGATAAGATATACCTTGATATGATGATACAGCTTGATAAGATGATATAGCTTGATATGATGATATAGCTTGATAAGATGATATAGCTTGATATGATGATATAGCTTGATAAGATGATATAGCTTGATAAGATGATATAGCTTGATAAGATGATATAGCTTGATATGATGATATAGCTTGATATGATGCGATTTACAGGCTAGGTAAATCCTCCCAAACCACCATTACAGAAATAAATGGAAACTGGTCATCACAGAAATGAGATATTTGTGTAAAGTGGCTGGTGTGATGAAAGAAGACAAAATTATCAATGAGACCATAAGAGAACGGGTCAGTATTGAAATAAACATGAACTAATACAGAGATAACAAATACAATTATTTTCTTACCTGGAGAGTCTCGAGGATCCATACTATACAAGACATAAACAAAAACAGGAGAAAGATGCAGAGCTTGGGGCAGACCCAGAGTAAGATGAAGAAACAAGATCAAGGAAACTCAACGACTGAGAGAGCGGGTAAAAACGTGTATAATGTAAGGTTACAGCTTTATAAGTAATAAAGTATGACAAAAGAATGTTATGTCGTTGGGCCCAAAATGGGAGCTCTGGGTAATCTAGAGGTAAGACATAGGCTTCTGGACATTGAAAGTCCTGGGTTTGGATCCTACCACAGGAAATGGGAATTTTTTACTTTGAATCCATGGTTTCTTCATGGATTTATCCTCCCTTGATCTCTGGGAAGTGAAATCCAACATCTAACCCTCTCAGATAATGGCAGAAAAAAGGTGATCCTGTATTCATTCTGAACATGTTAAAGAACCCTCGGTAAATGGAAATAAAAAAAAGAGTGTGCCAAAAACGGCCACTGCAATAGCAAAATTTACAGGAAAAAATCTACCCAAAGACATGAAACTTGTGACTAAAAGAGATTGAGACTACCTCTGAAGTTAGAGAATATTTGTCAACATGATGGGGGACGGGAGTCATGATAGCTCAGTGGTTAGTGAACTGGACTACAAAGGACAAGAGGTAGGGTTCAATCCCAACCAATGGCTTCCGGGTTCACCCAGCCTTTAATGGGTACCAGATTTTTTTTGGGGAAAGTAAAGCGGCATGGGCGTAATACTGACCACATTACCCCAAAAATCATGTGCCGCAGGTCTGTAAAATTTATGGTCACTAGCACCATATTCCCTATACGCCACTTGGCGTGACGGGGGTACTTGACTTTTTTTATGATGAGGGGCATCTAAGGAGTGCTGCTGGAGTGAAAAAAATGAAAAAGTGATACTTATGTAAAGTCCATTTCCTCAGGATTTCGCTAGAGATATAAATCTGGTTTATGCAAATAAACAACAAAACAAACTACAAATAATAAGTAAAAAAAAATAAAACATTATAAGTAAATATAAGAAAAAGATCACATATCCACATAGTGGCTGCCTCTGAAGGTTATATTGATGGGTCTCTATGTGGATAGTTGATTTTTTCTTATTTTACCCTGTGTTGTCTCAAACGATGCTTTATTTTTTAATCAAAGCCTTCTGTAGTTAGATTATTGTTTCTCTTTGTTTGTATTGTCTATATTTCTGAAGAAGGTTACTTTTTGTGTCATAACAATTTTGTATCATCCTTTTTTTAACTATAAAGTTGTAACCGGATATTTTACTCATTCACTTTTGTTCTCACTTTTACCAGCTTAATCACTGCTTCTAATATTATTGTCAACTCCCAAACTCTACAACAGCATATCAATGGATAAGGTTGCCAGAGAAGCTAATAGCTAGAACTTTGTACTTCCCTTGGCACCTGAAATGGTATAGGAAGAAAAGAAGAAAAAATGTGTTCCATGAGCAGCTGAAATATTGATGATGAAATATAAGACCAAACCAGGGCATTTTTTAATGGCTAAATCTCTTTTTAAAAAAAAATGAATAAATCACTACTCCAGAGCATGCCAAAATATTTTCCAACTATCCTGTGTGACCTTACTGGTACTGGTCATCAACAACCATATTTTGCAGGCACCCTCAGACAAATGACAGATCAGCAGAGAGGCACATCAGGTAGGCAAGTCACAACAATTGGGCACATACACACACTGCAGACACATTAAAAAAAAAAAAATGTCTCATACAATAAACAACTGTTCAAATTTTGTTGCAATATCTTCATTGGTACTTAAATTAATGAGGAAATTTTGAGCTCGGTAGTGAGCAAAACACTCTGTATATAGTAAGGAAAAATGCTATATATATTATGAAGAAAATAATGCTTCTTGTATTTAATACAACATTTGTTGTGGAAGGGAACATCACAAACTTACCCCGCATCAACCATTTGTTGGTAGTCACACAAGCTACTTTCTGGATCACTGAACTCATCACCAGGTGTTCCTGGGTGGCCAAGTACTCTAGGAGACATTGCTTTAGGATTTGTTGCTGCTGATGACGATGAATGAGTCACAAGGGCAGCAGGGGCTGTACCAGAATGAGGGACTGCAGCAAATACTGGTGCTGGCACTAAGGCTCTTTCCACCTGATGCAAAAAGCAAAAAACTAAAATCACAAAAGAATACCTAGGTCGTGAAAGTAAATATAATCCTGTAGCATTACTGAAGTGTTACCTCCACTTCTCTTGGGCAAATATTTTTTGCGAGAGTGCAACCCAGTGCTCTTTTCAGATACTTTTCCATCACAGATTAAAGGCCAGAAATACCCATTTCTTAGTTTTAAAAACTGCAAATGCAATCGGTGGGATAACTCATCTCATGAGGTAGCATTTTGAGCACAGGAAACTGAATGCATAAGAAGAGAGAACTACAACCTGAAACTAGAATTAACTTTGCACAAACACTTAGATTCAATTGGCATTCAGATTTATTAAAAACTACTTTTCAAACACTATTTAAAATATCTTTGTCATGAACGCATAAGGAATATGGTGTAATCCATATTTTTCACTGACTAACAGTACATTATATGGGTGATATTGTCAGTATCAATGCCAGGCCAATCTGTTTTATAGTAAAAAAAAAGTAAAGTACCCTTGTCACGCCAAGTGGCGTATAGGGAATATGGTGTTAGTGACCATAAATTTTACAGACCTTCGGCACATGATTTTTGGGGTAATGTGGTCGGTATTATGCCCATGCCGCTTTACTTTCCCAGAAAAAAATCCGGTTCCCATTTAAGGCTGGGTGAACCCGGAAGCCGGCGGTTGGGATCGAACCCTACCCCTTGTCCTTTGTAGTCCAGTTCACTAACCACTGAGCTATCACGGCTCCCAATCTGTTTTATAATAAAATTAATTACTTGAAAAATGCAGTGAAGCATGGAGGGTTCCCCTATTTACTTAGTTGGCTAAGGACAGACAAAGTAATCAGTGGATGATACAGACATTGTAAAGCAACAACAGAATATCTTCACTTCTTCAGTTTGCAGCCAACATTCACAGTACACAATAAACTAACATGAAGCTGACAAAATTATTATTTAAAAAAAAACCTGTCTACATAAACAGTTGAAGATAAAATGACAGGGCATGGTGTCAGTTGGTTGTGCTCAAATACATGCAATTTTGTACATATTTTTTTTTTTCGTTCGCCAACTTTTACCTCTGATGAAGTCCCTAGAGACTAGGAACTAAAATTTGCATGTTAATCCATTTTTCCCTGGCAACCGTGTGCACAGGGGTCCTTCGCCACACAGGCAAATAACTCTGACTTCGGAGGTAGTAATATTTTTTCCGTCGATGAGTAATTGACCTTTCAAACCACCACTGCTGAGACCAGGGGTGGTTGCCGCAGAGAGAAATCATAAATAAAAATCCCAACCAGTGTAGCCAGGATTTGAACCCACAACCTCTCTGTCTCAAGGCCGGCATCTTGCCTCGAGACCAACCAGTCCCCCTTTTGTAGATTACAGACGATATAGGCAGAACATGCTATCTTACATGCCAGATTAATAACTACCAAATAAACAAATTTATTGTGAACAGCAAAAGGGTAGAAGGTCACATAGTGAATAAAAAAAAAACAATTCAAGCACACAATAAAGAACTCATTAAAACACTGTGATATCAATCCTCATGCTTAGAAGAATATTCTTGCTAATTTCACAGTATGGTGAAGCAAAATTGCTAAGGTTAGGCAATCCATATGAAAAAAATAAATGACTAAACCAAACCGACCTGAATGATTACTTCACAAGATAAACTTTAACAAATTATCATCTTTCCTGGCAAGTCAAAACATACACCAAGAGACCTTGTCAGGGACAACTATCAACTCATATAGCAAGAGGTCTTTACAATGACAAGCAACAATATCGCAAAAAAAAAAAAAACCTCAGAAAATAGCAATTTAATAATTACACATTCTGTTAACATATAACACCAGCAAAAAGGTTACAGAAACAAGCATTTACAAATGGAGACTACAACAAAAGAGGGAAATGGAAGACCACTAAAAAAACTGACATGAAAATACTATATGTTGCACAAAATTCTAAGTATCAAGGACACTATGTTTTTCCTTGATAATGAATGTTAACAGTCAACCAAAAGTTGAGCAGAACAATTGACAGAACATATCAGATGAGTGAGCTGTTCCAAGTTCAGAAGTCACGATGACAGAATGTGTAACTGTTATCATCCCTGGTCATGTGACACACAAAAATGTGACTAAAATCACCTTGCTTCCAAGATAGGTTAAGCTATTCTCTTTTATTCAGGTATTGTGCCTGTTTTGTGAAACCACACACTTTGATATGTTTTACAATTGTATGCATTGTCTAATGCTTCTGATGAAGTCAGCTTACAGAAATCAAGTGTAGAGCTTTAACACTCAGAGATAACAGAAAGAGGGGAAAAGGTATATCTAGAGGATGACAAATTAATTAAACGGCCAACATCTGGATGAGATCATGCACTGATTCTACTTATGTAGGAAAGATACCACACAGCATATTTCAATTGCAAGAGACATTTTGACCCAAATTAAATACTCAATTTTCTTTCAATGTTGAACACACTAGGCAGAGGGAAGTTGGGTAAATTAAGTAATATAAATCAGCTTATTAAAAAACGTATATGTAAGCTTTACGATGCTCAATAACGTTTTGTTATTTATTAGAAGTTGCGGTTTGTTTACAAATACGAGGTTTTTTAAAATTTATTTTGTATTTGTTTTGTGTACTTCCTTTGTTTCTTCTAATTCTATCATTAAAAAAAAAATTCTTCTGCAGAAATCATTTGATTTTGGTTGTAACATTAAAAAAATAGTATTTTAAACACCAGGTCACCCTATATAGTCCTTGCTTGACAGAATACTAATTTTAATAACACTAACTTAATATATCAAATAATTATAATCAGAGAAGGCAGGTTTAAACGCGTTGCTAAGTAGAATTTTTAAATGCCCCTTCTTTGACTGTCAGAATAATAAAAATTAAGGCTACACTTGATACTTTTGCAGTATGTAAGTATAAGGCCTTCATAGCATACAGAAAAGACTCAACGGCAAATGATCTTGAAAAGACTAAACTGTTCATAAATAGTGTGCGATTAATAAAACACACTTGTCCTGCAGTTTTCCCCTTTTTCTTGTGCTTCTGGGCCGCCATTTTGGATTCTATGTAAACACTTTTGCCGTCTCTTACCAGAAATGTGTAAACTTTTGACATACAAGATTTAGTAAAAAATATATTATAAAATAAAATGTTACATCTTCTCAATATTCCTGAATGGTGCAGAAACATGTGCATTAGACAAGAAAACAGAAAGAAAATTGAAGCCTTTGAAATGTGGATTTATAGAAGCTAAGGTAGAATTGGATGGGGAAAAAAAGAAAACAAACCATACATTTTTAAAACAAATAACAATAAAAAGAGAACTACATATTAGAACAAGACAATTGAAATTTTTGGGGCATGTTAAAAGACACAACAGCCTACTAAAAGTAATATTGGAAGGGAAAATACAAGGTAAAAGAGGCAGAGGCAGATCAAGTCTAAAATGGACGAGTAACATCAAAAGATGGACAAGTTAGCCTATAACAACCTGCATCATCAAAGCAAAAGACGAAATGGCGCTCCATGGTAGCCTTGCCAAACTTCGATGCGGAGACGGCACTCGATGATGATGATGATGAAAAAATATTGGGTTTGCTTCGTACTTTAAATAGTTCGTTCTTGTATTAGCGTTAAAACGCTGGGAAATAAGGCACGAGATGCCTAAAGGAACATCGCAAAAGAGAAACAACAACATAATATATTAAAACAGCACTAGAATAAGATGATAAACACACAAAAACTAGAACCAATGGTGTAAAATAAATATAAATGAAAATAAAGAAAATGATGCAGCATGTATGTTTGTTTCAGGGACACGATGTGCATCTATTACATTCAATGTGTAAAGGCAGGCTACACATCCCACTTCGAAGTTAGATCAGGTGTAAGACAAGGGTACGTACTATCCCCCTACTATTTACTACATACAGGGACCATATATGCAAGTTAGCCAACCCATCAGAGACAGAGGAGATCAACGAGCTTTTATTTGCAGACGATCAGGCACTAATATATGAAACAATAGAAGAACTACAAGAACAATTTAACAAACTCAACATCTCAGGCACAAAATACAAGATGAAAATCAACATCGACAAAACAGAAGTCATGAATGTCGCCAAAAATAAACAGAACATCAACATAACTACAGAAGGCAGACAACTAAAACAAGTAGAGGAATTCAAATACCTAGGATGTTTAGTAGCAAACGATAATTCACAAACAGCAGAGATAGAATCAAGATGCAACAAAGCTTGTCAAATCATTGGACAGTTATCACCATTATTGTTCAACAAGGAAATAACTCTGGAGGAAAAACGGGCTCTCTGCAACACAATCTTCACCCCAACGTTGTGCTACCAATGCCAGACCTGGACCCTAGATGCAAGAACAATAAGAAAAATAACCTCTACTGAGATGAAATGTTTTAGACGAATGACAGGAAACAGTCTGAGAGATAAAATCAGAAATGAAGAACTGAGGGGAAAAAAAAAAACTAGGAATAGCCCTCGCCATAGAATATATAAAGAAACAACAGATAAAATGGTTTGGCCACGTGACAAGGCAGAGTAATCAAAACACAACACAAAGAGCCTTCAGCAAACGATCTGAGAATATCAGACCCAAAGGTCGACTACGAAAAAGATGGATGGATGGACTATTAGAAGCACTAGGAGACATAACAGCAGCAGAGACGAACAGAAGAGCAAAAGACTGCAAATTATATCTGCCCTCGACGCTGAAAGGCAAATGAGGAAGGAAAGTATAAGAACAATGTGCAAAGACGGCAATGTAATGACAACATACTGTAACCCTATGACTGTGACCCTTAGTCAGCCTATGACAAACTGCGCCATCAAAGCAGGGAACAGAGCGGAATGGCGCTCTATGGTAGCCAACCTTCGATGCAGAGACGGCACTCAGTGATGGCTGTAACCCAGTCTTGATTATAATGATGGTTATGGCCCCGGATCACTGCAAAGGAATGGAAATCCATAATTGCTCACCGGCCCGTGCCAGTGGAATCATCCGAATTAACATCTCATCGAATATCCAAACAAAGAAAGGCAGTTGCAGTCACCATCGTAGCAAACACAGCACAGGTCAAAAGACATAAGGTGTATTATAGCACCGACAGTGAACGCATTTGAACTGTCCTTCGTCATTATATATCATCATTCATCGTAAGTAATCTGAATATAGAAACAGCATCCGGATGAAACACACAGCTCACGGTGTGTACATAGCACTATCAGTAGCTCCGTCAGCAAGCCGGACTTGGAATATGAGGAAACTGCAACAAGGAACACTTTTCAGACAGTACCTCAACGGCTCCCTGTCGCCTATCCACCATATTGACCGGAAGTCCGATTATAATGATTTGTATACTCAGTGTTTTTTTTTCTTTCTATTAACTGTTTACCGAAACCATACCACCCAATCTCATAGGATAGAAAACATTGGCAGCAATATTAGTTTAAATTAACTTATTATTAGTTACTTATAATTGTGTAAGTGTTGACATCCTCAAGTTTACCAGAATCTGTTCCGGACGTTGCGGCTGATAAAAAGCACCGAAGCATCCATCCTTTGCTATTTTGCTTCTTTTCCGTGGTCATTGTTCACGGTCAAGTAGTCAATGGCCAAGTAAGACTTGTATGACGTCTTGTAGTATAATAAAGAACCCAGTTCCAGACTAACATTCCTAAATGTTCAATAATTTGATGTCCATATATTATTAATATTCCCCTATTAATTGTATTTGAATGCTCTGCAACGCTCTGTCGTTAATTTGTTGTATTTTTTTGCCAGATTTGTATTCGGAAAACTTTGACACAAAAGTTGAAACTTAAATTATATGACGTAGTTCACAATGGTAAAAAAAAAAACACGGCAAAACGGGCACTGTACAATATAATCTTCGTCCCAATGTGTGGCTACCAAAACCAAGGTGTCAGACCTGGACCCTAGTTGCAAGAACAAACGAAAAATAACCTCTACTGAGATGAAATGTAGCCAGACGAATAACAGGAAATAGTCCGAGAAATAAAATCCGAAATGAAGAACTGAGAAAAAAGCTAGGAATAGCCCCCGCTATAGAATATATAAAGAAACAACAGATAAAATGGTTTGGCCAAGTGACAAGGCACAGTAATCAAAACAGAATCCAACGAGCCTTCAGCAAACGTTGCGAGAATACCAGACTCAAGGGTCGACTACGAAAATGATGGATGGATTGAATATTAGATCTATTACACTAGGAAACGGAAGTCGCGATAGCTCAGTGGTTAGTGAACTGGACTACAAAGGACAAGAGGTAGGGTTCGATCCCAACCGACGGCTTTCGGGTTCACCCAGCCTTAAATGGGTACCGATTTTTTTCTGGGAAAGTAAAGCGGCATGGGCGTAATACCGACCACATTACCCCAAAAATCATGTGCTGAAGGTCTGTAAAATGTATGGTCACTAACACCATATTCCCTATACGCCACTTGGTGTGACGTCGTCTCTTTACTTTTTTTATTTTACACTAGGAAACATAACAGCTGCAGAGGTGAATAGAAGAGCAAAAAACCGCAAATTATATCTCCCATTGACGCTAAAAGGCAAATGAGGAAGGAAAGAAGAAGAAGAAGAAGTTCACAATGTGAAGACAGGTTATTCTGGGCAAACTAACAAAATAATCCCGCAGCAAAAGAGCCAATAAAGGCAAATCAATAATTATTATTACGGAGGACAACTCAAAGACAAGAGACAAACACATTTTACGGAAGGGCAGATAATATAGATGCTCTTTTGAATAAAAATTCACAACTGGTAGAACACAATAGATAACCAGAGCCAGAATTAGCATCAATACCCACGGGGCATTGTTTATTTGCTGTTTACATTTATATTCAGTCTAGACCACTAACACTCAGGACAAGAATGACAATTTATCACAGCTGTGTAATATAACCAATAACTCAAAACCTACAAGTGGCTATTAAAGTTGAAGGAATAGACCTGGAGACAGTTCAGAGCTACAACTGCCTTGGACATACTATAACCAGTGATGGAAAATGTAAAATTGAAATAAACAAAAGAATAGGAATGACAAAAAGTAATTTTAATGTCATGAAAAATATACTAACAACAAAACACATAACTCCAGGGCTAAAACTAAGAATAGCAAAATGTTATATCTTCTAAACATTCCAGTATGGTGCAGAAATATGGACACTAGACAATTAAACAGAACATAAAATTTAAGCCATTGAAATGTGGATTTATAGAAGAATAGGTAGAATTGGATGGAAAGAAAAAAAAAACAAAGGATGAAGTCTTAAAACAACTAAAAATAAAACGAGAACTACTAAACACATTTCAAACAAGAAAAGTGAGATTTTTGGGGCAGGTTAAAGACACACCAGCCTACTAAAAGTAATCTTGGAGGGGAAAATACAAGGTAAAAGAGGCAGAGGCAGACCAAGACTAACATGGACGAGTAACATCAAAAGATGGTCAAGTCAGCCTATGACAACTTGCATCATCAAAGCAAGAGACGAAATGGCGCTCCATGGTAGCTAAACTTCGATGCGGAGACGACACCCATTGATGATAATGATGATGATCATGATCATGATGATGACATGTATATCGCGCAGTGACTGCTCTGAAGTACGAGTGCATTGTCGTCGGCACTTACAAAAATATCCATGAAATTGTATCAATGTCTTCAAAGTTTCACTTGAAAGGAATCCCTTTCACATTAGTGACCTAAACATTTTGTTAATATTGATTTATGGATAATCGATTGCTGATTACAGGTCTCGAAACTCCTTTTAATCATCAACTTCTAAATACATTTTATCAGGCAAGCGATTATGATTGAACTCATATTTCTTTTCAAACTGGGAAACTCTTTTGCGTGCGTGCTTTCAATTTGTTGGCTTTCCCTCTCTGATTGTTAATTACCAACAGGATTTCATGTCATTCCGCCTTCACGAAGGTATAAACATCCGCTTGGGTGGGAGCTTTCTAACACTTCACAGCATGTATGGCCTATTTTTTGTTTGTTTGGGTATATAGTTGCTAATGTGATTATATAGTGACATGTAATGATAGCATTTTGCTGGATTCATAAATCATTTTAAAAAGGGAATGTGTGGTTCACTGACTGCGTGATTCTTGTTTCGTAATAAATGTCGACATCTTCGGTAATAAATTCGTGATTGTTATTTCGTAATTATATAGACATCTGTTGTCACTAACTTTGTGATTATTATTTAGTAATTTATATCGATATCTCTGGTCATTAACTACGGTGATTGTTGTATTTCTGTAATGCCGACATGGCAGGTCAGTCGCGCTGTTCCATTGTTACATCACTATTGAAACGTCATCGCAGGTTACTGTGTAACTTATTTTCTCTAAGAACTATGTCAGCCGCCATGTGTATAAGGTATTACGATTGTCACATTTTTCTCACAGCTGTTTGTTAATGATATATTAGTAGTCTTGCTAATTTTCTCAGTTCTTAAATATAACTTGTGTATACAACTCTTCATCATCAAGTACCAAGCCTGCTGGCGTAGGTGATCATGTCTCTCCACAACTTTCGACCACGACAATTATTTATCATTCTTTTGTTGACCTTCTGCCAAGCCATTCTCTTAAGTTGTGTGGTATCTTTTCTCTTTGCTTCCCTCTATCTCTTCGTCCCTCAATTTCCTCTCTATAATGTCTAACATTTC
Organism: Megaustenia siamemsis; assembly: GCA_032433765.1. Taxonomy (NCBI): domain Eukaryota; kingdom Metazoa; phylum Mollusca; class Gastropoda; order Stylommatophora; family Ariophantidae; genus Megaustenia; species Megaustenia siamemsis. The sequence goes on along the minus strand of JAVIAB010000106.1, from coordinate 68,491,959 downwards.
TTGCAACTCATTTTCACTCATTGCGATTAAGACTGTATCATCAGCATACCTTAGATTATTTATATTATGACCTCCAATTGTTATTCTAGGCATGTCCCTTATGGATCTTAAAATAATCTCACTATAAATATTAAATAAATCTGGTGACAGCACACAACCTTGTCTAACACCCTGTTTTATTTGTTGAAACATTCCCAATTGGTTTCCAGTTCTTATGGCCGCTGTTTGTTGTCAGTACATGTTCTTTATTATTCTTAGATTTTTGCTGTCTACGTTTATGCTTTCTAAAATTTTGATTATTTCTTGGTGCTTTACTTTGTCAAATGCTTTGGTATAATCTGTGAAACATAGATATAGATCTGATTTCAGTTTTATCAACCTCTTATTGTACATTAAAACTGGTCATAAGAGACGCTACAAGTTACATTTTTACAATATTTATTATTTGTATGCCAGTTGGGGTCGAATTTATGAAATTTTGAAATATATTCCATCCATCCATACCCACCCAACCCACCTACCCACCCATCCATCCATCCATCCATCCATCCATCCATCCATCCATCCATCCATCCATCCATCCATCCATCCATCCATCCATCCATCCATCCATCCATCCATCCATCCATCCATCCATCCATCCATCCATCCATCCATCCATCCATCCATCCATCCATCCATCCATCCATCCATCCATCCATCCATCCATCCATCCATCCATCCATCCATCCATCCATCTATCTATCTATCTATCTATCTATCTATCATCTATCTATCTATCTATCTATCTATCTATCTATCTATCTATCTATCTATCTATCTATCTATCTATCTATCTATCTATCTATCTATCTATCTATCTATCTATCTATCTATCTATCTATCTATCTATCTATCTATCTATCTATCTATCTATCTATCTATCTATCTATCTATCTATCTATCTATCTATCTATCTATCTATCTATCTATCTATCTATCTATCTATCTATCTATCTATCTATCTATCTATCTTTTGACCTTTCGAGCCGTAGCCGGCCCATAGGACATAGACCCAGATACTCTTTCTCTTATCTAAATTTTTATTGTAGCAGTTTTCAATCCTTCTAAACATATTTTTCAAATCTCGCCACGTGTCTCTGTTCTGTGCAAGCAACTCTATCTCATTGAGGGAGCCGATTCCTGCTGCTCTTGCCTCTCTGATTAATGTTCTTCTCAGTGTCTCTGTGTTGGCATCTTTTCCTCTTACCTGTTGTTTCCCACATTTTGCCACATTGCTTTGTTATTCGGTTATTATTTTTCCTCATCACATGTATATATATATATATTAAGGAAGTAAAATATCAACATCATACAATTAACGTAGAAAGAAAAGTAATGTTATTGTGAAGTGTCACAAATGTGAACTAATCCAATAAAATATTAATCTTAACAATAAATGGTATGACGTTTTCTCATGACATCGTCATTTATAAATATAGCAGTATTTTTAGGATTAAAACCACAATTACACTTTAAAATTAAAACAAAGAGTTGTATTCTGTAACGGTGAAAAAGAGGAAGTCCCATGTACACTTTGCACACGTGAAAAGTACCACCAGAAGTTACAAATCGAAAATAATAGACCAGAGTCATCACAGGAGCAATTATATCAACACCAATATTGGAGATGGAGAAATTGTGGAAGATATCAGCACTGAGAGAACGAAGGGACACAAAGGTGCTGAGACAGGCAGAAAAATTGTCATGCATGCCGAGACATCCAATGAAGGACCGATCCCAAAATCTTGCATTTGGACGGCTTATGAGAAGCAGTTTTATCCACCAAGCCAAGCGAATTTGTAGACAAACACCAGATATGCCAAGAGTTGTCAGCCTCTAACTGCCCATACCAGAACAGACTCCCTGGACAGAGGAATCAGGATTGTCGATGCAAATATGGACAGCCGTGAAAGGAATAGTTGACAAGGGAGGGAGAATAATCTACAGCACAAAACAATCACGCTGTTTATTGGATGAGGAATACCCGCAAGATCTGTGGATTCGTGTGTGCACAGATGGATCAGCACAGAATGCAGTAAAGAATGGGGGAGCAGGAGCATACATAGAGTACCCAAATAACACTAGCGATATGAATAAAATAGCAACAGGTAAATACTGTCACAATTATGATGCAGAAATACAAGAAATGAAGTTTGAAATAGAAAAACTGCTGAACAGTAATCTTAGCCCGCAGCCTGTAGTGTTTTTGACATATGCAAGATCAACTCTCCTGGCATTACAATCAAGAGGCACACAACCAGTTGCACCAGTTACTTACCATCAGAAGAAACAGATAACCAAATCAATCAGAGGACCACAAGCCCCAAATCAGGATGCCTTTCATAATATGAATAGAAATGAACAAGTTATCATTATACGCCTCAGAACAGGACACAATCGACTCAACAGTCTCATGTATACAAAATTCAAGATCGATACTACGTTTACATGTGGACATACACCGCAGACTGCTAAACACATACTTCAAGACTGCACTGAATATAGTAGACTGAGGGAAATCTATTGGCCTATAGATACAACACTACGGACAAAACTATATGACCGATGCAAAAATTACAAAAGACAGTAAAATGTATACAGGAAACCACACTGCAGATATAGACAATACTTCAGGAAAACGAAAGATAGATGGACTGAAAAAAGTAGACGAAGTGTTTGCTGAAAGAACAACATTTTTGGAGAGAAAATTATCTACTCAAAACGTCAGACAAACGACCATAAAAATATGTTTACTTCTGCCACACCAGGTGGACACTGCAAAACGTCATACTGTGGACACATTGTAAAAGCCCAAACTGTGGACACTCTGTAAAAACCCTCACTGTGGACACTCTGTAAAAACCCTCACTGTGGACACTCTGTAAAAACCCACACTGTGGACACTCTGTAAAAACCCACACTGTGGACACTCTGTAAAAACCCTCACTGTGGACACTCTGTAAAAACCCTCACTGTGGACACTCTGTAAAAACCCTCACTGTGGACACTCTGTAAAAACCCTCACTGTGCACCCTGTAAAAACCCTCACTGTGGACACTCTGTAAAAACCATCACTGAGGACACTCTGTAAAAACCCTCACTGTGGGCATTGTGTAAAAACCCTCACTGTGGACACTCTGTAAAAACCCTCACTGTGGACACTCTGTAAAAACCTCACTGTAGACACTCTGTAAAAACCCTCACTGTGGACACTCTGTAAAAACCCTCACTGAGGACACTCTGTAAAAACCCTAACTGTGGACACTCTGTAAAAACCCTCACTGTAGATACTCTGTAAGAACCCTCACTGTGGACACTCTGTAAGAACCCTCACTGTGGACACTCTGTAAAACCCTCACTGTAGATACTCTGTAAGAACCCTCACTGTGGACACTCTGTAAAAACCCTCACTGTGGACACTCTGTAAAAACCCTCACTGTGGACACTCTGTAAAGACCCTTACTGTGGACACTCTGTAAGAACCCTCACTGTGGACACTCTGTAAAAACCAACACTGTGGACACTCTGTAAGAACCCTCACTGTGGACACTCTGTAAAAACCCTCACTGTGGACACTCTGTAAAAACCCTCACTGTGGACACTCTGTAAAAACCCTCACTGTGGACACTCTGTAAAAACCAACACTGTGGACACTCTGTAAGAACCCTCACTGTGGACACTCTGTAAAAACCAACACTGTGGACACTCTGTAAAAACCCTCACTGTGGACACTCTGTAAAAACCCTCACTGTGGAGATTGTGTAAAAACCCTCACTGTGGACATTGTGTAAAAACCCTCACTGTAGACACTCTGTAAAAACCCTCACTGTGGACACTCTGTAAAAACCCTCACTGAGGACACTCTGTAAAAACCCTTACTGTGGACACTCTGTAAAAACCCTCACTGTGGACACTCTGTAAAAACCCTCACTGTGGACATTCTGTAAAACCCTCACTGTGGACACTCTGTAAAATCCTCACTGTGGACACTCTGTAAAATCCTCACTGTGGACACTCTGTAAAAACCCTCACTGTGGACACTCTGTAAAAACCCTCACTGAGGACACTCTGTAAAAACCCTCACTGTGGACACTCTGTAAAAACCCTCACTGTGGACACTCTGTAAAAACCCTCACTGTGGAGATTGTGTAAAAACCCTCACTGTGGACACTCTGTAAAAACCCTCACTATGGACATTGTGTAAAAACCCTCACTGTGGACACTCTGTAAAAACCCTCACTGTGGACACTCTGTACAAACCCACACTGTGGACACCCAATCAATACCCACGTTGTGGACACTATCAAAGCCACCTGATGTTAAAAGCAAACAACTTTGTGTTGTTGTGAAGCCAAATAACCGTCTGCTGAAGGCGCGCAAGGATATCTAGTGATATATCCATTTTCACAAAATAACCGAGTCACCTACCAATAAAAGGACTACGACAATCTTAATCGCGCCAGTCAGTCAGTCTTGACGCAGATTATTGTCAGGAAGTCCCTTTAGGCGGTAAAGACAGGTCTTGATCAGTTATTATTATTATTTTTATTTTTACCTTCGCCAGCATTGACCTCTGACGAAGTCACTAGAGACAAGGAACTGAATTTTGCGTGTTAATCCGTTTTTTTTAAATAGAAGCTGTGTGCACAGGGGTCCCTCGCCGCACAGGCAGATAACGCCGTCTTCGTAGGTACTCGTATTTTTTCCGTCGATGAGTAATTGACGTTTCTAGCCGGGCCTTGCTGCTGACACCAGGGTGGTTGCCGCAGAGAGAAATCATAAATCAAAACCAACTGATGCAGCCGCGATTTGAACACATAACCTTTTAGTCTCGAGGCCGGCGTCTTGCCTCGAGACCAACTAGTCCCTGATCAGTTAAGTGTCCCTGAGCTTTACAGCAAGTCATCTATCTCGGACTCCAAAAGGTTTTAATTAGGAAATATATTTGACATTTATAAGGTATTGTGGAGACAGGAATATATTATTTCTATCTATCTATCTATTGACCTTTCGAGCCGTAGCCGGTCCATAGGGTGTAGACCAAGATACTCCTTCTCTTATCTAAATTTTTATTCTAGCAGTTTTCAATTTTTCTAAAAATATTTTTTTCAAATCTCGTGCCATTTGTCTCTGTTCTGTGCAAGCAGCTCTATCCCATCGAGGGAGCCGATTCCTGCTGCTCTAGCCTCTCTCATCAATGTTCTTCTCAGTGTCTCTCTGGATCTTCCTCTTTTTCCTCCTACCTGTTGTTTCCCACATGAGAGCTTGCTTTGTTATTCGGTTATTATCTCTTCTCATCACATGTCCAACAATTATATATTATTTATCGTTTGTTTTTTGCTTACCAATTTGATGAAATAGCCAAAATGCCGCTGTTTGCTCTTCAGATATGAACTTTTTAAGTCACTTTGTTCTGACACGCTCGAGGATAAGTGGGGTAGTTTGTGGTCTGAAAACCACATGGAGCTTATCAGAACTGAGAATGAAGAAGATAGTTTGATCATTTCAAATCTGATTCTCTCCAACATGGAAAGTTCGTTGTTGTAGCATGGTTATGGTTAGTCGAAGGCCCCGGTATCACAGAAAACGAATTAAAATCCATAATTGCTCAACCGTTCATGCCAGTGGAATCATCCGAATTGAAACTAATATCATTGAAGGATCCAAACAAAGAAAGGCAGCTGCAGACCCCATCATAACAGCTACAGCACACGCCAAAAGACATAAGGCCTAGCGGCACCGTAAGTGAACGCCGCTGAACTGTCCTTTGTCATACGATATCATCATTTATCGTAAGAAATCGAAATATCGAAACACGATCCGGCTGAAAAAAACACTCCTCACGGTGTGCACAGAGAACTAAACTCAGTAGCTCCATCAGCAAGCCGGACTTGGGAAATTAGAAGACTGCAACAAGGAACACTTTTCAGACTGAACCTCAATGGTTCCTGCCGTCTATCCGCCATATTGACCGGAAGTCTGATGCGGTATATTCTTATTAATTATAGGCCTATAAGCTGATACAAATGTGATGTCCTTAATTGAAATATTCTGTATATTTATACCCGTGAATATTTCTCACAGATGCTGATTAAAATTAAACAAGAGGGGTCAATAACATACCAACCAACCACCATACCAACCGAGTAACTAAGTAATTAACTAACTCAACAATCAACCGATCGTCTGATTGACTAACTAATTCACAACACCCTAATAATAAAAAAGTATGTCCCATAGGAGTAGTCCTGCATGACAAACTATGGGGTGCCGGTGAAGACCTCAAACTGCATCCTCTTGTTCGGGAACCCAGTAGGTCTAATCGTCTAAACGTCCACAAGCAGATGATCGCTAAAGGATTGACTGACTGACTGACAAACTAACTAACTGACTAATTAACTATGTGACTGAATGACTGATTAACTAACTAATTAACTAAGTGACTGACTGACTGACTAATCAACAAACTGACTAACTAACTAACTAACTAACTAACTAACTAAACTAACTAACTAATTAACTATGTGACTGACTAACCAACTAATTAACTATGTGACTGACTGACTGACTAACTGACTGACTGACTGACTGAGTGACTGACTGACTAACTAACTAACTAACTGACTAACTAATTAACTGACTAACTGACTAACTAACTAACTAACTAACTAACTAACTAACTAACTAACTAACTAACTAACTAACTAACTAACTAACTAACTAACTAACTAACTAACTAACTAACTATCTAACTAACTTACTAACTGACCAACTAACTGACTAACTAACTAACTAACTAACTAACTAACTAACTAACTAACTAACTAACTAACTAACTAACTAACTAAGTTTCAAAGTTACCCAAAAATGTTTACTGTTGGAGAAGAAGCAAAATTACTGTGAACGATTTTTGTCCTTTCTGCTGAATTGAGGCATTTTTTTTTAATTGTATGAGTCAATTAAATGGATTTGGACATTCCCCGGTCTGTTGTTGTCGAGCTTAGAGTTAAAGATAAAGATAGTGAGCTGATATTCTCTAGTCGTACAACTTAGAGATCTATTTAGTAATATGTTGTTGTTGTTAATCCAGAGGCCTATGAGCTGACGCCCTTCGGCCCAACGCCATGTAATGATATCTGCAGGTATTTCTGAGTTCCCTAGTTGTTTTGTACAAGGTGTTCCATTTATCAGGTCTTTGAGGAAGTAGAGTTGCTGTGATGTCAATGAGCTTGTGGACAGTCAAAAATGTGATGTTTTACTGTATCATGTGTGTGTTCACATAGTGGACTTGCTGTAATTGAGTTTCGTTGTATTCTATTGATGTATTCTATTGATGTATTCTATTGATGTATTCTATTGATGTGGTTGTTCAATGGCCACTGACCAGTTCTCAGTCTGAAGATGATGGTTTGGTCTCATCTATGTAGGTTGTTAATGTTGTCATGGGAGTTTGGCCTTGTCATGTATTAAACAATTTATCTCCCTTTTTCCCCATGCCCCATCCATTTAGTCAATCTTCTCTACTGTTGGAGTTTATGATTTGTTTGGCTGCGTTTAAAGAGATGTCTGTGTTAAATTGTGCCTGCCTGGATCCTTTCTTAGCTAATGTATCTGGCATATCATTTCCTGGTGAGTCCAGCGATTCATTGCATATGGTGATATCAAGCAGGCAATGCAGGTGGCTAGGTCATGTGCGTTCAAGAGATCCAGAAACATAGAAAAAAATTCCTTGCTTTGGACTCACTCAATATGGAAGGTAAAAGAGAGGCTGACCATCACCATCTGTAGAGGTAAGCCTGATGGCTGAAAGAGAAACATTGGAAAATCCATAATTAGCGTGACGTTACAAGCTTTGAGAGCAGGGGCGGTTCTGGAACAACCATCTATAGCATTACTTATGCCTGGTTTTATTAAGGTCTGCGGGCTAAGAAGGGGATCTTGGAATCACCCAGAGTTTATGACGTCTCCCGTTATGCGAGCTGTAGATGTCTGACGTCATTTTAACCACAACCGCCTCTGCATTGTGTCTCTCCCCACATATGCAGATAACTCCGTCTTCGGAGGTACTCATATTTTTTTTCCCAATTGATGAACAATTGACATTTAAAGCCGAGGCTTGCTCCTGAGACCAGGGGAAGTAACCTCATATACAAATCATAAATTAAAAACCCCAAACTGGTATAGCCTGAATAATGAACTCACAACCTCTCTGTCTCGAGACCGATCTATCCCCTTCAATGAAAATCTCATGTTTATTAGGGTGTTTGGGGTTTTCCCCTCAGCTTTCAGGCTTACTTATATTGATGGTGTCAGACAGACCCAGGACAACCTGGAATTTAACAGAAGAGAAAAAGGCATTGTTCTACTGTGTCATGCGACGGATGCTACGGGCCGTATGAAGTAAAGAAATTTATCTGCTGCCCTACAAGATGCTATAACAAGTATCGGTCATTGTCTACTTTGTCGGTCTGTGGTCAAGGAAAGTAGAAGAAAAAGATGATGAAGAAGAAGATGAAGAGAAGAGAAGAGAAGTGAAGAGAAGAGAAGAGAAGAGAAGAGAAGAGAAGAGAAGAGAAGAGAAGAGAAGAGAAGAGAAGAGAAGAGAAGAGAAGAGAAGAGAAGAGAAGAGAAGAGAAGAGAAGAGAAGAGATGAAGAATAAACTGGTAGAGCTAAAGTGCTTTGCCTTTTTTTCTAACAAAAAAGTTTACGGAATTTCGTCTGTCCAGGCTATGCTGGGAAACTACTAGTCCAGCCTAGTGGTACTGCAATACTGGGTCCTCTATATCAGTAACAACCACCACTACGTGGAACACGGCGATCCTAGCTTCTGTTAGCCAGCGAATCAATTCAGGGGAAGAGGTATGTTTACAGCACTCGGAAAAATTGACAAATAATCAACAACAAAAACAAATATGGACCAAAAGCAGGATCGAACCCGTACTCAGTGGCACAGCGCCTTGCCACGGAAAGCCAAACGCTAGGGAACACTGCCACTCACCTAACTAAACAACTGTGGATGTTTTAGAGCTGGGTAGACTGCAGTATACTGTGAATGTGTTAGAGCTGGGCAGACTGTAGTATACTGTGGATGTCTTAGAGCTGGGCAGACTTTAGTATACTGTGAATGTGTTAGAGCTGGGCAGACTGTAGTATACTGTGGATGTGTTAGAGCTGGGCAGACTTTAGTATACTGTGGATGTGTTAGAGCTGGGCAGACTGTAGTATACTGTGGATGTGTTAGAGCTGGGCAGACTGTAGTATACTGTGGATGTGTTAGAGCTGGGCAGACTTTAGTATACTGTGGATGTGTTAGAGCTGGGCAGACTGTAGTATACTGTGGATGTGTTAGAGCTGGGCAGACTTTAGTATACTGTGGATGTGTTAGAGCTGGGCAGACTGTAGTATACTGTGGATGTGTTAGAGCTGAGTTGACTATAGCATTCTGTATGAATGAATAATACTAAACATTATGGTTCCGGACTACATTCACTTCACTAGTCATTCTCCATTAACAAAAAAGAAACAAACAAATTAAGCAGTTCACAGGTTACTACATTTACCGGCGCAAAAGAGTACAATAAAATAAATATCAATAAGGACAATATTAGAAAAGTGTTAGATTAGTCCAAACATACATACTGTAAAGAATAAGCAAGAAATTAATATGCAATCGATTTTAAAAAAAAATAGAGAGGGGAAAAATAAAGATATAGTAGAAGTAACTTGGATAAACAATTGATCTGATAAACATTGTAATGTGGCATATTACATTCATCTCTATTTTCACTGTAAGCTGCCAGATTGTCTTTGGTCTGTCTCGTTTTCTTCTACCATCAACAAGTCAGTGCGTGACATATTTTGATTTATTATTTCTCGTTTTTAAAAAATGAAAATTGACTTATTCTCAATAATTATTTACCTGTTATCATGAAGTGCATCTTCTCTTGTTTGACCATTTCTAGCAGTATTTGGTTTGTGCTTTTGTTTGGCCACACTATTTAAAAAAAATGTCCTTGAGACAGGCTATGTGAATTAATGTCAGATTTGACGTTTCTATTCCAGCATCCCGATCCAGATCGAAGTACTGGCTGAATAAAACACAAAGCACTTTAGTATACTTTGGTCATAGTGTTGCAAGACCAACGTGCTGTCGTTTGTTAATTATTCATGCAGAAGGCTTTTGAAACCATCACCAGGGCCATTTCCAGACAAACTGAGTACAAACGTCGCCAGCTGTAAGCTGTTGACCAATGCTTTCTTTGAACTTATTGATTTTAACGTCTGAAAATTATGGGCAGAAGAAGATTCACACAAAAAGGAACCAATAATTACATATAAAACAATAGATAAATCTAATTCTGTAAATGTTCGTTGCTCGAAATCAAAGAAGCAGCAATAATTATCCAACGTTTTTAAAAATCCATTTTTATTATTTTAAACATTAAACGAAACGACTACATTAATTATATTATAGTTCGTTCACGAATTCGTGCCCACAGATTTTATTAATTATCTCGGAAACTTTTTGATGAATTTCTGTAATTCTTTTTCGTGAAATCTTATTTTCTTCACCGACATTCAGTCTGATTTTTTGCCCCACTGTCATGCATTTAGGAAAGATTTTTGCTTATTTGAGGTATATAAAAATATGATTTTCCTTTCGGGAGGACGTGAACTCCCATGGTATATGGTGGATAGGCGGCAGGAACCATTGAAGGCTATGTCTGAAAAGTGTTCCTTCTTGCAGTTTCCTCATATTCCAAGTCCGGCTTGTTGCAGGAGCTACTGAGTTACGTGCTCTATGCACACCGTGAGCTGTGTGTCTCATCCGTTTTGATCCTGATTCGATATCCCGCTTGTTTACGATGAATGATGATATCGTATGACAGGGAACAGTTGGCTGTGTTCACTTTCTGCGCGGTTTCGCCTTATGTCTTTTGTCGTGTGCTGAGACTGCTACGATGGGGATTACAGTTACCTTTCTTTGTTTGGGAGATGAGTTAGTAATTCTGATGATTCCACTGGCACGGGCGGTTGAGCAATTATGGATTTTAATTCGTTTGCTGTGATACCGAGGCCTTCCATAACCAATAATAACCAATGCTTTTCTTGCTTGTCCTAAATTTTAGGGTTTTACAATACCCACATTTGTTGTAATCAACTCACCAATTAAAAAGGCAAATTTCACGTGCACACCACACAATCTTAGCACAGTTTCGTAATCTTAACTTGTAAACACGCCAATCTGAGGTGTTTTTTTTTGTTGGTAATTTCAATTCTGGTTTCTTGTTAAATTGGTACAGATGCGTATTTTGACAAAATATTTACTATTAATGAATATTCCTGTTTGTATGATAATTTGTAAGCTGTTGTGAAGTGACTACTTCATTTTTAAAACCATGAAGAGTTTAAAGTGTAAATTCATCACCATGCAAACGGTAACTGTTATTGTACATGCACTTTTGCAAGTAATCTAAAAGGGGTCAGTTATATTACTATTCAAAGTAATACGGATACGCTTTTGACTTGACTGGCATTGTTAGAAAATTAACATAATTTACAGTAAAATCTAGTGTTTAGAGCACGCGGTTTGATATTTTTCTAAAATTATATAACAAAAAACGATTTTTGCAAAATTCAGACTACCTTTGTACTTATATGTTATAAAATCTGAAGGGCAGTGAAAAAATAAGATTTCATGAAAAAGAATTACAGAAATTCATTAAACAGTTTCCGAGATAATTGATCAAATCTGTGGGCACGAATTTCTGAACGAACTATAGCATACTTCGTACGTAATTATTTGTGGTTAAATATTTCGCCTCGTTGACATTATCATTTTTTTAGAACGATGATAACAACATTATTCTTCATGTTTGATTGCATGCACGAGAGTCAACGAACCAGAGTTGACCAAAACGCCTACCCACCTAACCGTTTTGTTGCAGGAAACACCACGGACCTAATCAGTCCAAGTGGGGAGGCAAACCACAGAGAAACACTTATCATTATCCGTGCTATGAAATCTAGAGGGTTGAAACGAAATGAGCATTAAAGGACAGTATAGGGATGAATAGGGAGCCACGATAGCTCAGTGGTTAGTGAACTGGACTACAAAGGACAAGAGGTCGGGCTTGATCATGACCGGCGGCTTCCGGGTTCACCCAGCCTTAAATTGACACGAGATTTTTTCTGGGAAAGTAAAGCGGAACTGGCGTAATACCGACCACATTACCTCAAAATCATGTGCCGAAGGTCTATAAAAAGTATGGTCACTAACACCATATTCCCTATACGCCACTTGGTGTGACGGGGATCTTTACTTTTTTTATAGGGATAAATACGTTACAAAGTTAACAAAAGTCCCTTCCAATGAGCTTTGAAGAAAAAGTAGGAAAAGAAGAATAAAATAATACTTAAAAAAAAATCTCATAAAAAAAAGAAACTATATATATATATATATATATATATATATATATATATATATATATATAATGTCTATAATCATTGTTTTCTTTATTGTTATTATTATAAAAATTAGTTAATTTAACTATTTTCATTCGTTCCATCCTTCTTCTCTCCCCTACTCTTCCTCCCCCTCCTTCTTTCTTTCTCTTTCTTTCCTTCTTACTTTCTTTCTCTCAAATTTCTAAATCTATATTTTTCGATCTCTCCTTCTCTCAGATATTATTTGACAAACCTAATCTTCAAGGCTAACGTCACGATTCCCAGCTTATCGATATACCTCTCCCAGTGACGGGTCTCATTTCTTGGAAAAAAAAAACTGTTTTCCTGGAAGGAAAGGAAATCTCCCCCAAAAATGTTTGATTTTATCTCCATCATCAATGTTCTCAACCCCTCATTATCTACCAGTACAAATAGTGGTATTATGTTCTCGCTCTAAATTACCCTTATTACACAATCACACTAGTTTACTTATGAGGTAAATGCCATTTCCTGGTTTCATTCATCAGTTTCATTGTTTTTTTTGTTTTGTTTTGTTTTGTTTTTAAATTAGGGATCCGTAGCTGACTGCTGGCTCTAGGATTAAGTGAACCAAATGTGGTAGAGATTTCAAATCGTCTCCTCGTGGTAAAACCGGAAACAGATTAAACCGACTTGACTTGCCGAGCGAGTAGGGGATCGAAAGTCGTGGTCTAAATTGAAGCCAAAAATATTTGTCTAAATTTGGCTGTGTTTTGGTCGAAAGGAATAGAGATCACGATATGTTGTAAACAGCACCAATTGGACGACTTCTTAAAGGGAAATAACCATAGGGAGAACTCAGAAATTACATATACAATATAAAATTACACTTGTATATGTTGACATATTTTAATTTGTGTATGTTAAAATGGAGAGAGACACAGAGAGAGAGAGACAGAGAGATAGATTAAAATAATAATTTGTCGTTATCTAGGTGAAGAGAAAGGGAGCCGCGATAGCTCAGTGGTTAGTGAACTGGACTACAAAAGACAAGATCGGGTTCGATGCTAATCAACAGCTTCCGGGTTCACCCAGCCTTAAACGGGTACCGGATTTTTTTTTTTGGAAAGTAAAGCGGCACGGGCGTAATACCGACCACATTACCCCCAAAATCAGGTGCCGTAGGTCTATAAAAAATTATGGTCACTAACGCCATATTCCCTATAGGCCATTTGGCGTGACGGGAGCTCTTGATTTTTTTTTTTAGTTTTATAAGTGAACTAAGAAAAAATAGCTACCAGCTTTACCGCAGCATTGCGATTACATGGCTCTTTCACTTTCTATTTCAGATCGACTAGTTTTAATTACTCTAGAACACGTAATCTAGTAAAAGTAAAAAGTAATGAGCCCCGTCACGCCAAGTTGCGTATAGGGAATATGGTGTTAGTGGCCATAATTGTTACAAACCTTCGGCACATGATTTTTGGGGTAATGCGGTCGGTATTACGCCCGTGCCGCTTTACTTTCCCAGAAACTTCAGTACTTGTTAAAGGCTGGTGAACCCGGAAGCCGTTGATCAGGATCGAACCCGACCTTGGCGTCACCATGAATCGCAGAATGACATGGATAAGTCAGATAGACACAGAAAACAAAAGAGCCAGAAAACGAACAGATATTATGAAGAAATTGACAGGAACGGACTGGCCAGCAGACAGCAATATCTTGAAACGACTATACGTAGGAAGAGTAAGACCGGTCCTAGAGTATGGAGTCACAGCCTGGGCAACAGCTTCCAAAATACAGCTTAGCATAATTGACAGAACACAAAACCAGGCTGCCCGTATCATCACTGGTGCTGTGAAATCTACACTTATCGTGACTCTATAAACAGTAACAGGTTTACAACCATTAGAAGACAGACTACTGATGGCTCCGCTGCAAATGTCACCAGAAATGGAGGAGGAGGTGTGTTCCTGAGGCTGAAAAACCAGAATGAGATCACCAAGTCAATAGCTACTGGGAAATTCTTAAACAACTATAAAGCAGAAACTCAAGCCCTCAAAGATGCTGCAAAACTGGTTATCCAACACAAAAATATGAAGAAATTGGTGATACTGACTGATGCACTGTCAGTCCTAACAGCTCTAAAAACCTCCAGGAACAGTGAGCTCGTTCACTTGAGAACAACCCTAGACCAACTATGCAATAACTTCCTGAGAGTGGTCATCCAATGGATACCATCACACTGTAATATACACGGAAACGAACGCGCAGACAAATTAGCTAAAGAGGGAGGGAGATTACCACAAGAGAACCATCTGGTCAGCTACGATTAAGCCAAATCCATCATCAAAGGCCAGTATCATGAAAAATGGAAACGAGAAGACCCAAAGCATAACGAGAGGAACGGATACCATCAACTATCAAGGAGGGATCAAGTCATCATACTTCGCCTACGCACTGGCCACAGTAGAATGAGGAATCACATGTTCACCAAATTCAAAATAGGTACAACCAGCCTATGCCACTGTACACTGGACAATATGACAACAAAACATGTTCTACAGGATTGCCCCCAGTACACAGACCTGAGAAGAGCAATGTGGTCCACATCCACCTCCCTGGAAGAGAAACTAAACAGGGCAACCGAATCACTTAAATAGACAGCTGCCTTCATAAGAAAGTCCGGAATCCTAGTCTGAATGACGTCATGCTCGCAGAAGAAGAAATAGAAGAAACCGACCCCTTGTCCATTGTAGTCCAGTTCACTAACCACTGAGCTATCGCGGCTCCTGTAGTCCAGTTCACTAACCACTGAGCTATCGCGGCTCCTGTAGTCCAGTTCACTAGCCACTGAGCTATCGCGGCTCCTGTAGTCCAGTTCACTAGCCACTGAGCTATCGCGGCTCCTGTAGTCCAGTTCACTAGCCACTGAGCTATCGCGGCTCCTGTAGTCCAGTTCACTAGCCACTGAGCTATCGCGGCTCCTGTAGTCCAGTTCACTAGCCACTGAGCTATCGCGGCTCCTGTAGTCCAGTTCACTAGCCACTGAGCTATCGCGGCTCCTGTAGTCCAGTTCACTAGCCACTGAGCTATCGCGGCTCCTGTAGTCCAGTTCACTAGCCACTGAGCTATCGCGGCTCCTGTAGTCCAGTTCACTAGCCACTGAGCTATCGCGGCTCCTGTAGTCCAGTTCACTAGCCACTGAGCTATCGCGGCTCCTGTAGTCCAGTTCACTAGCCACTGAGCTATCGCGGCTCCTGTAGTCCAGTTCACTAGCCACTGAGCTATCGCGGCTCCTGTAGTCCAGTTCACTAGCCACTGAGCTATCGCGGCTCCTGTAGTCCAGTTCACTAGCCACTGAGCTATCGCGGCTCCTGTAGTCCAGTTCACTAGCCACTGAGCTATCGCGGCTCCTGTAGTCCAGTTCACTAGCCACTGAGCTATCGCGGCTCCTGTAGTCCAGTTCACTAGCCACTGAGCTATCGCGGCTCCTGTAGTCCAGTTCACTAACCACTGAGCTATCGCGGCTCCTGTAGTCCAGTTCACTAACCACTGAGCTATCGCGGCTCCTGTAGTCCAGTTCACTAGCCACTGAGCTATCGCGGCTCCTGTAGTCCAGTTCACTAGCCACTGAGCTATCGCGGCTCCTGTAGTCCAGTTCACTAGCCACTGAGCTATCGCGGCTCCTGTAGTCCAGTTCACTAGCCACTGAGCTATCGCGGCTCCTGTAGTCCAGTTCACTAGCCACTGAGCTATCGCGGCTCCTGTAGTCCAGTTCACTAGCCACTGAGCTATCGCGGCTCCTGTAGTCCAGTTCACTAGCCACTGAGCTATCGCGGCTCCTGTAGTCCAGTTCACTAGCCACTGAGCTATCGCGGCTCCTGTAGTCCAGTTCACTAGCCACTGAGCTATCGCGGCTCCTGTAGTCCAGTTCACTAACCACTGAGCTATCGCGGCTCCTGTAGTCCAGTTCACTAGCCACTGAGCTATCGCGGCTCCTGTAGTCCAGTTCACTAGCCACTGAGCTATCGCGGCTCCTGTAGTCCAGTTCACTACCACTGAGCTATCGCGGCTCCTGTAGTCCAGTTCACTAGCCACTGAGCTATCGCGGCTCCTGTAGTCCAGTTCACTAACCACTGAGCTATCGCGGCTCCTGTAGTCCAGTTCACTAACCACTGAGCTATCGCGGCTCCTGTAGTCCAGTTCACTAACCACTGAGCTATCGCGGCTCCTGTAGTCCAGTTCACTAACCACTGAGCTATCGCGGCTCCTGTAGTCCAGTTCACTAACCACTGAGCTATCGCGGCTCCTGTAGTCCAGTTCACTAACCACTGAGCTATCGCGGCTCCCATAACGCGTAATTTAGTTTATCTTCATTTCGTTGTCTGTTTCTGTGTTCGTGTTTTCTGAAGAAGGTCGCATGTAGGCCGAAACGTCATGATTTTATTTTATTTCTTTTTTGTAAAGCTATCACCATACTTTGTAGGAGTGTACCTTACACCCGACAACCTTCTTCTTGCCACCAGCTTTACCGCAGCACTGCAATTATTTGCCAGTTCCCAATATATAGAGCCGTGTAAACGAAGAAGTTAGGTATGAAGCCAGTCAGTAGAATCGAACACGGGTTGTCCGAACGTCGGTAGTCCAGTCGGGTGGTTTTCCCAACTAGGCTACCGAGGCCCCTGGTAGTTCATTGATGAGTGGTAGTAGTGTAGTGGTTAGCAAGCAGGCTTGGGGATAGAGTTTACATGGGTTTAAATCCAGCTTGTCGCTCAGCAGTTGACAAAGTAAAACAGATAAGTTGGTCTGGTTGATTGAGTAGGATTGGAGAGAGAAGGCACACCGGGTACCCACAAATGACAGGCTGGAGTCGGATGTTTTGGGCCTCAAGTACTAGATACCGTAGCTTGGATAAAGAAAAGTGAAGCGGCATTCCTCATCTTCCCAGAGTACTACCCTGGTACCCATTTCTGCCTTGAACCAATTTCTCCCAATTTAGAATTGAACACGGGTTGTCTGAGCGTCGGTATGATCAAGTTGATAACAAACAACGACTCATAGCTGACTGTTTGTGCCAGGGCCATTGACATTAGGCTGACAAAGAACATAACCCACCTGACTTGATAATTCACGAAACAAACTACACAGTCTAGTTAGTTATGTCGGGATGAAGAAGGAAAGGCAAATCCGATCTGGAAGTTATTTTGTGATAAAATCGAATGTACCGGGGCAAAAAATGTAGTTTAACCTTTGTGTTTAGACTGTGGAACTGTTATGCACGCGTTATTCTCTTACCGAATGAATGATAAGATATGTAAACTTTGAGGACTTTGTAAATTAGAGAGTTGAGCTGAATTTTTTTTTAAAAGTATTATTTTATTCTTCTTTTCCTACTTTTTCTTCAAAGCTCATTGGAAGGGACTTTTGTTAACTTTGTAACGTATTTATCCCTATAAAAAAGTAACGAGCCCCGTCACACCAAGTGGCGTATAGGGAATATGGTGTTAGTGACCATAATTTTTACAGACCTTCGGCACATGATTTTGGGGTAATGTTGTCGGTATTACGCCCGTGCCGCTTTATTTTCCCAGAAAAAATCCGGTACCCATTAAAGCTGGGTGAACCCGGAAGCCGTCGGTTGGGATCGAACTCGATCGAAGAGGTAGGTCTTGTCCTTTGTAGTCCAGTTCACTAACCACTGAGCTATCGCGGCTCCGATCTGCTTTAATACTGTCCCATATACTTTAATTGGTTAAATACAAAAATAAACATTTTCAACTCAAATGTTAAGGCGGTCCTATTATATGAGTAAAGCAGAGTAAATTAATATAGGTTTGGGTAAACTAATGCAAATGAACATAACTTTGGTGAAAGTAAAGTAAATTAATTATGAGACTGCACTTGGTAATAACCAAACAAAAATAGGAGAAATACCTCTACTAGACGTACAATCTTACATATATCTTGGCAGTAATATAGACATAGAAGGAGGAACAAGGAATGATACAAAAATAAGGTTATCAAAAGCAAGAAGTGCATTCGTTGCACTAGGAAACATATGGAAGTCCAGAGAAATTAGGCTAAATACTAAAATAACAATTTTCAACTCCCTTGTTAAGTCAGTCTTCTTATATGGCTGTGAAACACGGAGAACAACTAAAATGTCAATGATGAAGATACAGACTTTCATGAATGGATGGTTACGCAGGATAAAAGGATGGAAATGGCAGGACAAAATCACTAACATAGAATTATGGAAATGTACCAGTCAAACACCCGTGGATAAAGAGATACAGCGAAGACGATGATGCTGGATAGGACACACACTACGGAAGCCAACTGAGAGTATTACACAACAGGCCCTTTTTTGGAATCCCCAGGGGAAAAGACAAAGAGGAAGACCAAGGAATTCTTGGAGAAGACAGATAGAAGCAGAGATGAAGATGATGGGGAAGACATGGAATGATCTTAAAAGAATGGCAAGAGACAGAACGACTTGGAAAGTGTTTGTTGAAGACCTATGCTCCACTGGGAGCTAAAAAGGTAGAAGAAGATACTTTAATTGCGCATTTTAAAGTTAATTTTCCCTTTGATCTCGATTTTGACTGTCTCGTCATAAGAAAACAACGATCACACTCTGGCATTGAAGGATGATAGGACGTACGCTACGAGCCGAACTGGATGTCGTCACTCCCCACTAAGTAATAGTAAATGCAATTTTCATTGTATTACATAGTATATGTGTAAATTAGTTTTTGTTTTAATTTACCATTTAGTTAATTTAATTGTGTTATTTCTTTCATCTTAAGTTATGTAAATTTGCTGTTTAAGTTAATTGTGTTATTTCTTTCATCTTAAGTAATGTAAATTTGCTGTTTAAGTTAATTGTGTTATTTCTTTCATCTTAAGTTATGTAAATTTGCTGTTTAAGTTAATTGTGTTATTTCTTTCATCTTAAGTAATGTAAATTTGCTGTTTAAGTTAATTGTCTTTTTTTTTCATCTTAAGTTATGTAAATTTGCTGTTTAAGTTAATTGTCTTTTTTTCATCTTAAGTTATGTAAATTTGCTGTTTAAGTTAATTGTCTTTTTTTTCATCTTAAGTAATGTAAATTTGATGTTTAAGTTAATTGTGTTATTTCTTTCATCTTAGGTAATGTAAATTTGCTGTTTAAGTTTATTGAAATGGGTATTCGGTAGGGCCCGGAATCGAATTAATTAACTTTCGATTATTTCTAATGAAGAAAGATGATTCGGATTTGTAACGATTCAGAGTTCGAACGGCTTCCTGCAAAGAATTAAGTTCAAAGTACGAAATATAGCTGTATGCAGAAACACACACTACTTTGGGAGCCTTGGTAGTTTAGTTAGGAAAACCATCCGACTGGGCTACCGACGTTCGGTTAGCCCGTGTTTGATTTCCGCTGGAAGTAGTGTGAGTTGTACTTGTGATTAGAAAAAAAATACCCTCGCGGTCGACCCAGCCACTGGTAGAAATAGGTACTATGGTATTACTCTGGGAATGTGAGGAATGTCGCCTCGCATTGTGAGTTTCAATGCTTGAAGCGACAATATCCAGAAGTCTCCGAACACTTATGCCGAGCAGATATGGGTAAACGTTCGCGTGCTAAGACGCTAATTCAGGTCTCTACTTTACCTTGAACTTTAAACACGCAAAGGATACATAATGATATATCTGTCTAGATAAATATCTACAGTTTCCATTTAGCGACAACAGTTTGACATTAAACGTTGCAGAAATGCTGTAGATGAATCGTGAAATGGAATATGAAATGTTTAATCAGGGATTATAATAAATTGTGAACAACGCTATTTGCTCTAAGAGAGACTTAGAGCACTTTTGATGTTGTCCAAAGTGCAATGTTGTTAGTCCTTCCGGTCTAAAGTCCTTAAACTAGGCTGATTATTTATCGACTACCATTAGTATTTGTTTTACGATTCCAGAATCATTTCTGCCCATCTCTAAACTTTATGTTATAATTAAGCGGTCACGAACAGACTAAAATGTGCTTAGCTTTGGTCATTGTTCGTATTGATCTCGTCCTGCAAGTCAAGTGAATACGACAAACAATACGTTTTGTTACAATGATCAAAGCGCTTGTTACTCCCAGTGTAACTTCTGTTACACCCAGAATCTTTATTAAGTCACTAGCGCCCGATGCTTTACGCGCAGCGCGTGCGGAGTGCGAGAGTGAGAGAGAAGAGGATAGATGGATTGAGAGAGCGTAGAGCCCGCGATATTGCGTGCGGAAGAATTTTCAGATAGATAAATCCGAAGCAGGCAATTCTGCGACCCAGGAATATAACCAATCTTGGATATAGACTTGAAACAATGTGGTGTTTTACGTGCATTCGATTCCAACCGCAGACGACAAGTTAGAAACATTCTGTGGTAGCTGGACTTCACTTGTAATGAACTTTTACCATGACCTCGATGTGCATCAATTTTTAAAACGAACATTCCTCTTGTGGTGATTGTACTGAAACTAAATCCGTCTACCTAATTAATTAATGTAACGGTGATGCCACGGTGACATAATGTTTAGAACGTGTATTCGCCTACTAATTACGAGGGTTTGGGTTCAATTCCCAGATATAGATAAAAAAAAAAGAAAAGAAATTTCGGACCGAGATGGTTTATGGGTTCGCTCTGCATGTGAAACCGGTTACCAGATATTCTATCCGGGAAAGTAGGACGGACTTGCGTGATATCGACCACATCGCACGGTGATGTGTCGACGGTTATTGAAAAATATGGGCACTTACAACATAAACGAAATCAGGTGTAACGGAAGCATTTGCTTACCTGATTGAAGCAAAGGTTACAAATGTAGATTAATGTAAATTATGTTTGGAGAAGTGATCTCCGTCTACGTTATCGTATGGGCTAAGATTAATTTCCTAGCCGTGGTGATAGTATTAATCGTGTAGGCTGAGGTTAATTTCATAGCCGTGGTGATGGTACTAATCGTTTGGGACAGGGTTAATTTCCTAGCCGTGGTGATGGTTCTAATCGTGTGGGCTGAGGTTAATTTCCTAGCCGTGGTGATGGTTGTAATCGTGTGGGCTGAGGTTAATTTCCTAGCCGTGGTGATGGTTGTAATCGTGTGGGCTGAAGTTAATTTCCTAGCCGTGGTGATGGTTGTAATCGTGTAGGCTGAGGTTAATTTCCTAGCCGTGGTGATGGTTGTAATCGTGTGGGCTGAGGTTAATTTCCTAGCCGTGGTGATGGTTGTAATCGTGTAGGCTGAGGTTAATTTCCTAACCGTGGTGATGGTTGTAATCGTGTGGGCTGAGGTTAATTTCCTAGCCGTGGTGATGGTTGTAATCGTGTGGGCTGAGGTTAATTTCCTAGCCGTGGTGATGGTTGTAATCGTGTAGGCTGAGGTTAATTTCCTAGCCGTGGTGATGGTTCTAATCGTGTGGGCTGAGGTTAATTTCCTAGCCGTGGTGATGGTTCTAATCGTGTGGGCTGAGGTTAATTTCCTAGCCGTGGTGATGGTTGTAATCGTGTGGGCTGAAGTTAATTTCCTAGTCGTGGTGATGGTTCTAATCGTGTGGGCTGAGTTTAAATTCCTAGCCGTGGTGATGGTACTAATCGTGTGGGCTGAGGTTATTTTCCTAGCCGTGGTGATGGGTCTAATCGTGTGGGCTGAGGTTAATTTCCTAGCCGTGGTGATGGTACTAATCGTTTGGGACAGGGTTAATTTTCTAGCCGTATGATGGTTCTAATCGTGTGGGCTGAGGTTAATTTCCTAGCAGTGGTAATAGTTCTAATCGTGTGGGCTGAGGTTAATTTCCTAGCCGTGGTGATGGTACTAATCGTTTGGGACAGGGTTAATTTTCTAGCCGTATGATAGTTCTAATCGTGTGGGCTGAGGTTAATTTCCCAGCCGTAGTGATGAAGCTAATCGTGTGGTGTAAGGTTAACTTTCAAGCCATGGTGATGGGGCTAATCGGGTGTGTTGAGGTTAATTTCATAGCCGTGGTGATGGTACTAATCGTTTGGGACAGGGTTAATTTTCTAGCCATGGTGATGGTTCTAATCGTGTTGGCTGAGTTTAAATTCCTAGCCGTGGTGATGGTACTAATCGTGTGGCTGAGGTTATTTTTCTAGCTGTGGTGATGGGTCTAATCGTGTGGGCTGAGGTTAATTTCCTAGCCGTGGTAATAATTCTAATTGTGTGGGCTGAGGTTAATTTCCTAGCCGTGGTGATGGTTCTAATCGTGTGGGCTGAGGTTAATTTCCTAGCCGTGGTAATAGTTCTAATCGTGTGGGCTGAGGTTAATTTCCTAGCCGTATGATGGTTCTAATCGTGTGGGCTGAGGTTAATCTCCTAGCCGTGGTAATAATTCTAATTGTGTGGGCTGAGGTTAATTTCCTAGCCGTATGATGGTTCTAATCGTGTGGGCTGAGGTTAATTTCCTAGCCGTGGTAATAGTTCTAATCGTGTGGGCTGAGGTTAATTTCCCAGCCGTAGTGATGAAGCTAATCGGGTGGTGTAAGGTTAACTTTCAAGCCGTGGTGATGGGGCTAATCGGGTGTGTTGAGGTTAATTTCATAGCCGTGGTGATGATACTAATCGTATGGAACAGGGTTAATTTCCTAGCCGTGGTTATGGATCTAATCGTGTGGGTTGAGGTTAATTTCCTAGCCGTCGCAATAGTTCTAATCATGTGGGCTGAGGTTAATTTCCTAGCCGTGGTGATGGGGCTAAGCGTGTTCGCTAAGGTTAGTTTCCCAGCCGTGGTGATATATTTCAACTGATACGGCTTTAGCGATAACCCTGCTTTGGAATATGCGTACCTTCGATTCTTTCTGTAGTAAAATAGGGCGGCCTGACGTGATACTGACAAGGCGAGTCAAAAATGTAACTATGACAATGAAAGAAAATGAGAAAAACGATTGTTCTAATATCATATTTTGCACTATTATGACACAAGATGCAAAGGAAATAATTTTTTTTTTTTAAATCGAGATAATGATAAGTAATTTGCTAAGAAAACCAAAAACTAAAATCACGGTTGCTATTTTCAGTAATAGTAATAATTTAGTTACAAGTAACGAAATATAACTCTGTAAGAATTAACACTGGATCTGTTACAGTGCCATTATTCTATCTATCTAACTTTCGTTCGCCTGAAGTATTGTCTACATCTGCAATGTCGTTTCCTGTATAAACAGTCTTTACTGTCTTTTGTTGTCTGTGGTGTTGTATCCATGGACTAATGGATTTTCTTCAGTCTGCTATATTCTGTGCAGTCTTGAAGTATGTGTTCAGCAGTCCTGGGCGCCTGCCCACATGCACATGTAGTTGAGGTGCCGATCTTGAATTTTGTATACATGTGACTGTGAAGTCGGTTGTGTCCTGTTCCGTGCCACTATTCTGAGATCTTACATTTTCTTAACAGAATATACAAAACATGGTAGTTAGATGAAGTTTTAATGCTATTTTTCTTGTGAAATAAAGAAAAAGAATGAAAGAGGACTAACAAATCAGCGTCAAACAGCAGTGAAAGAAAACAAATTGTAATGTAAGAAACATTTTAGCGAAGTTCATATGCGTCTTTTGTTCTCATTCTGTTTCTCTTCCGTGTCATCAGTCTTTTAACTAATTGATAAAGTCGTCTTTAACCAACCTTTTCTATTTTGTCTTCAGTATTTTGTATAATTCTACATTGGATCTTATTTAAAAAATCATCTTATATTAATTGATATTTATCTTTTCTTTAGTCTTTCAATTGTTTTCTCCTTCGTTAGGGATTTCGGAATGTGACATTTGTTTCAGAGCTATTTCTGTAGATAGTTGTAAGCTGATACAGTAAAAAGTATATGTTTCCACCACGCCTTGCTAGGCTTATGGGGAATATGGTTTTAAAAAAATGTAAAGTATCCCTGTCACGCCAAGTGGCGTATAGGGAATGTGGTGTTAGTGACCATACATTTTACGGACCTTCGGCACATGATTTTTCGGGTAATGTGGTCGGTATTACGCCCGTGCCGCTTTACTTTCCCAGAAAAAAAATACGGTGCCCATTAAAGGCTGGGTGAACCGGAAGCCGTCGATTGGGATCGAACCCTACCTCTTGTCCTTTGTTGTCCAGTTCACTAACCACTGAGCTATCGCGGCTCCCGAATATGGTGTTATTGACCATATTTTTCTATGACCACGGCATATTTTTGGGTGATGTGGTCGGTATCACGACAGGCCGCCTTTACTTTCCAGAAAAATCTCTGGTACCCATTTTTAGAGGCTGCATGAACTCTGGACACTTGTCGGTCCGAAAAATATCCGCCACTGCCGGGGATCAAACCCGGTCCCTTCTGGTCGGGAAGCGAGCACACTAACCACTCAGCCACCGAGGCTCCTTAAATTGATAACTGACCTGCAAATAGAAGAAAATATATAAAAAACGTGAGCCTTGCCATTCACTACTTGGAATGAACGCTTTAAATTTCTAAGAATAGTTTCATCTGTAACCATGGGGGTAACGTCAAAATCTACAACTCGATATTCGGTAGTTTTCTTTTTCCACCGTAAGACTTTTTTAACTGTACGAATTTTTTTACCGTAAGAATTTTCATTTACGACCTTTTTCACTGTACTACTTTTTTCACCGTAAGACTTTTTTAACTGTACGAATTTTTTTACCGTAAGAATTTTCATTTACGACCTTTTTCACTGTACTACTTTTTTCACCGTAAGACTTTTTAACTGTACGAATTTTTTTACCGTAAGAATTTTCATTTACGACCTTTTTCACCGTACTACTTTTTTCACCGTAAGACTTTTTTAACTGTACGAATTTTTTTACCGTAAGAATTTTCATTTACGACCTTTTTCACCGTACTACTTTTTTCACCGTAAGACTTTTTTCACTTGCGAATTTTTTTCCACACAAATGTGTCTATTGTGTTGGTTGATCTTAAACGAAGGGAACCGTCGGGTCTTCCTCTTCTGCGATCACATAACGCTACTCCACTTTATCGTTTCCTTTAAAAGGACGTTAAAGGGCATATATACATTTGTAGTAGCTTACAGTTTAGTGTAATTGATAGATCATGTTCATTGCACAAACGGAACATTCCTTAGTGTTCAGATCTCCTCAGCACACTTCAGTGTGAAGCACGCCCTCTACTGTGAAGCACACCCTCCAGTGAAAAGCACGCACTCCAGTGTAAAGCACGTCCACTACTGTGAAGCACGCCCTCCAGTGAAAAGCACGCACTCCAGTGTAAAGCACGTCCACTACTGTGAAGCACACCCTCCAGTGAAAAGCACGCACTCCAGTGTAAAGCACGTCCACTACTGTGAAGCACGCCCTCGAGTGTGAAGAACGCCCTCTTGTGTGTAGCACGCCCTCTAGTGTGAAACACACTCTCCAGTGTGAAGTGTGAAGCAGGCCCTCCAGTGTGATGTAGGCCCTCCAGTGTGATGTAGGCCCTCCAGTTTGAAGCACGCCCTCTCGTGTGAAGGCCTTCCAGTGTGAAGCACGCCCTCTAGTGTGAAGCAGGTCCTCTAGTGTGAAGCAGGTCCTCTAGTGTGAAGCAGGTCCTCAAGTGTGAAGCAGGTCCACTAGTGTGAAGCAAGTCCTCTAGTGTAAAGCAGGCCTTCCAGTGTGAAGCATGCCCTCTAGTGTGCAGCATGTCCTCTAGTGTGAAGCAGGCCCTTTAATGTGAAGCAGGCCCTTCAGTGTGAAGCAGGCCCTTTAGTGTGAAGCAGGTCCTCTAGTGTGAAGCATGTCCTCTAGTGTGAAGCAGGCCTTCCAGTGTGAAGCATGCCCTCAAGTGTTAAGCAGGTCCTCTAGTGTGAAGCAAGCCCTTTAATGTGAAGCAGGCCCTTCAGTGTGAAGCAGGCCCTTTAGTGCGAAGCAGGTCCTCTAGTGTGAAGCAGGTCCTCTAGTGTGAAGCAGGCCTTCCAGTGGGAAGCACGCCCTCAAGTGTGAAGCAGGTCCTCTAGTGTGAAGCAGGTCCTCTAGTGTGAAGCAGGTCCTCTGGTGTGAAGCAGGTCCTCTAGTGTGAAGCACGCCCTTTAGTGTGAAGCAGGCCCTCCAGTGTGAAGCAGGCCCTCTAGTGTGAACCACGCCCTTTAGTGTGAAGCACGCCCTTTAGTGTGAAGCACGCCCTCTAGTGTGAAGCACGCCCTCTAGTGTGAAGCACGCCCTTTAGTGTGAAGCACGCCCTTTAGTGTGAAGCACGCCCTTTAGTGTGAAGCACGCCCTATAATGTGAAGCGCGCCCTTTAGTGTGAAGCAGGCCCTCTAGTGTGAAGCAGACCCTCTAGTGTGAAGCACTCCCTTTAGTGTGAAGCAGGCCCTCAGTGTGAAGCACGCCCTCTAGTGTGAAGCAGGCCCTCTAGTGTGAAGCACGCCCTTTAGTGTGAAGCAGGCCCTCCAGTGTGAAGCAGGCCCTCTAGTGTGAAGCACGCCCTTTAGTGTGAAGCAGGCCCTCCAGTGTGAAGCACGCCCTCTAGTGTGAAGCAGGCACTCTAGTGTGAAGCAGGCCCTCTAGTGTGAAGCACGCCCTTTAGTGTGAAGCAGGCCCTCCATTGTGAAGCAGGCCCTTTAGTGTAAAGCAGGCCCTCCAGTGTGAAGCAGGTCCTCTAGTGTGAAGCACGCCCTTTAGTGTAAAGCAGGCCCTCCAGTGTGAAGCAGGCCCTCCAGTGTGAAGCAGGCCCTCCAGTGTGAAGCAGGCCCTTTAGTGTAAAGCAGGCCCTCCAGTGTGAAGCACGCCCTTTAGTGTGAAGCAGGCCCTCCAGTGTGAAGCAGGCACTTTAGTGTAAAGCAGGCCCTCCAGTGTGAAGCACGCCCTCTAGTGTGAAGCAGGTCCTCTAGTGTGAAGCACGCCCTTTAGTGTGAAGCAGGCCCTCCAGTGTGAAGCAGGTCCTCTAGAGTGAAGCAGGCCGTCCAGTGTGAAGCACACCCTCTAGTTTGAAGCAGGTCCTCTAGTATGAAGCACGCCCTTTAGTGTGAAGCATGCCCTCGAGTGTGAAGCAGGTCCTCGAGTGTGAAGCAGGCCCTCCAGTGTGAAGCACGCCCTCTTGTGTAAAGCACGTCCTCTAGTGTGAAGCAGGCCTTCCAGTGTGAAGCACACCCTCTAGTTTGAAGCAGGTCCTCTAGTATGAAGCACGCCCTTTAGTGTGAAGCAGGTCCTCTAGTGTGAAGCAGGTCCTCTAGTGTGAAGCAAGCCCTCCAGTGTGAAGCACGTTCCATAGTGTGAAGCACGACCTCTAGTGTGAAGCACTCCCTCCAGTGTGAACACGCCCTTCAGTGTGAAGCATGCCCTCTAGTGTGAAGTACGCCCTCCAGTGTGAAGCACGCCCTCTAATGTGAAGCACGCCATTTAGTGTGAAGCACACCCTCAAGTGTGAAGCAGGCCCTCAAGTGTGAAGCACGCCCTCCAGTGTGAAGCACGTCTTCCAGTTTGAAGCACGCTCTCTAGTGTGAAGAACGTCCTCTAGTTTGAAGCACGCGCTCTAGTGTGAAGCACGTCCTCCAATTTGTAGCACGCCATCCAGTGTGAAGCACGTCCTCCAGGTAGAAGCACACCCTCCAGTGTGAAGCACGTCATACAGTGTGAAGAACGTCTTCTAGTGTGAAGCACGTCCTCCAGTGTGAAGCACGTCCTCTAGCGTGAAGCACGCCTTCTAGTGTGAAGCACACTCTACAGTGTGAAGCACGCCCTCTAGTGTGAAGTCTCGTCCTCCAGTTTGAAGCACACCCTCTAGTGTGAAGCACGCCCTCCAGTGTGAGGCACACACTACAGTGTGAAGTACACCCTACAGTGTGAAGCACACTCTACAGTGTGAAGAACGTTCTCTAGTGTGAAGCACGTCCTCCAGTGTGAAGCACGCCCTCTAGTGTGAAGCACGTCCTCCAGTGTGAAGCACGTCCTCCAGTGTGAAGCACGTCCTCCAGTGTGAAGCACGTCCTCCAGTTTGAAGCACTTCCTCCAGTGTGAAGCACGCCCTCTAGTGCGAAGCACACCCTCTATTGTGAAGCACGTCCTCCAGTGTGAAGCACACCCTCCAGTGTGAAGCACGTCCTCCAGTGTGAAGCACGTCCTCTAGTGTGAAGCACGTCCTCTAGTGTGAAGCACGTCCTCTAGTGTGAAGCACGTCCTCTAGTGTGAAGCACGCCCTCTAGTGTGAAGCACGTCCTCCAGTGTGAAGCACGTCCTCTAGTGTGAAGCACGTCATACAGTGTGAAGCACGTCTTCTAGTGTGAAGCACGTCCTCCATTTTGAAGCACGCTCTCTAGTGTGAAGCATGCCCTCTAGTGTGAAGCACGCCCTCTAGTGTGAAGCACGTCATACAGTTTGAAGCACGCCCTCTAGTGTGAAGCATGCCCTCTAGTGTGAAGCACGTCCTCTAGTGTGAAGCATGCCCTCTAGTGTGAAGCAGGCCCTCCAGTGTGAAGCATGCCCTCTAGTGTGAAGCACGTCCTCTAGTGTGAAGCATGCCCTCTAGTGTGAAGCAGGCCCTCCAGTGTGAAGCACGTCCTCTAGTGTGAAGCATGCCCTCTAGTGTGAAGCACGCCCTCTAGTGTGAAGCATGCCCTCTAGTGTGAAGCACGTCCTCTAGTGTGAAGCATGCCCTCTAGTGTGAAGCAGGCCCTCCAGTGTGAAGCACGTCCTCTAGTGTGAAGCAGGCCCTCCAGTGTGAAGCACGCCCTCTAGTGGGAATCACGTCCGTCACACATTAACAAAAGTACTGATGATGGCTTCAACTCAGATGCACGCATAACACGGGCAAAAAACTTGACCCCAACCTCCTCATACGTCATGCGTGGCACATGACAGTGGCTCTATTCTTTTCTCTTGTGACCGTGGTCAGGATTATATGACACGCGTGAGTTTACAGGTAACTATAACCCTTGCGCTTTTTGGCCCAAAAATCCGACCTAGTACAATCTTTAGAGGTTTTGGGTTTGCTTTACTTCTTTTTCTCTTCGAATCCTAATTTCATATCTAAAATGCTTCCTGGGACCACTCGGACTCTTTAAATGGGTACAACCGAAGCTCTCTGTGAAGTGTAGGTAGTGAGAAAGGGAACTGGCCACCCATCCAATGCTACTTGCTTGTGTTCACCCGATGGCTAAAGGAATACACCTCTTCGTCATCCGCCCTTAAAGGAACGTTAAGTGGGGTGTATACTTTGCGTTGAGGTTTGCATACAAAACTGACGTTTGCATACAAAACTGACGTTTGCACTTTCGGTCCAACACATCCGACTTCAGTATGCTATTTTTCAGTAACGGGTTGTCTTCCCTTTTCGATCCCTACTCGCTTTACCAGACTTGACAGATTAGTCTGTTACTAGAGGCACCGCGAAGGGCCGGATTAGAATCTGGATGGTTCAGGTTCACTGTTCCTGGCGCAGACCATCAGCTTTGAGTCGCTGACAGCTTCCAGCACTGCTGCTGTGAGATGCGTTTGCCACAACCCCACCTAATAATGCTGCGGGTTAGTACAATGAAGGCACTAACACTAATATACACAACATAACAGGTCTGTTGTTTGGTGTTCGACGGGAATAATCCGACGACTAACTGTGTATTATATGTTCAGAATTAGAGTCAAAAACGATGTTCTAAAATCATCAAGCGCTATACATTAAATAAAAATATGACGATCGTCATTTTCAGGAGGGCGTGAGCTTCCAGTTAATATGGTGGATAGGCGGCAGGAACCATTGAAGGCTATGTATGAAAAGTGTTCCTTGTTGCAGTTTGTTCATATTCCAAGTCCGGCTTGTTGCATGAGTTACTGAGTTAAGTGCTATGTGCACACCGTGAGCTGTGTGTCTCATTCATTTTGATCATGTTTCGATATTACCTTTATTTACGATGAATGATGATATCATATGCCAAGGAACAGTTGGCTGTGTTCACTTTCTGTGCGGTTCCGCCTTATGTCTTTTGGCGTGTGCTAAGATTGCTATGATGGGGACTACAGCTACCTTTCTTTGTTTGGGAGATGAGTTAGTAATTCGGATGATTCCACTGGCACGGGCGGTTGAGCAATTATGGATTTTAATTCGTTTGTAGTGATACCGGGGCCTTTCATAACCATAACCATAACACAACATAAACCACCATGCAATGGACTGATATAAAGAATATTGCGACATATGTGTAATGTCGTGGGGGAGATATTGTCTTATTTGCGGGTCATCATCGTTGCACTCTGGACATGTCCATAAGTGCTCAGATCCCCTCCTCAGCCATTCTCGCAGTGTCCAGCAACTGACGACTCCAGTTCAGTGTTGGTTAATTAGTCTTCTTACACGCCCACTAAGTTTCTCGTATCTGACTGTGCCCATCTCTTTCAGCCGAAGGAGTGACGTGGACTCATGGTTGTCCAAGTCCTGTGCCCTTCCAACTTCCCGGCGGGCATTGATGATGCCCACCCGACCCATTGGTTGCCCGTCCTCAACGACAGCGCAGCTAGCCAACCTGTCAACCCGATCCATTGGTTGACCGTCCTCAACGACAGCGCAGCTAGCCAACCTGTCAACCCGACCCATTGGTTGACCGTCCTCAACGACAGCGCAGCTAGCCAACCTGTCAACCCGACCCATTGGTTGACCGTCCTCAACGACAGCGCAGCTAGCCAACCTGTCAACCCGACCCATTGGTTGCCCGTCCTCAACGACAGCGCAGCTAGCCAACCTGTCAACCCGACCCATTGGTTGACCGTCCTCAACGACAGCGCAGCTAGCCAACCTGTCAACCCGACCCATTGGTTGATCGTCCTCAACGACAGCGCAGCTAGCCAACCTGTCAACCCGACCCATTGGTTGCCCGTCCTCAACGACAGCGCAGCTAGCCAACCTGTCAACCCGACCCATTGGTTGCCCGTCCTCAACGACAGCGCAGCTAGCCAACCTGTCAACCCGACCCATTGGTTGACCGTCCTCAACGACAGCGCAGCTAGCCAACCTGTCAACCCGACCCATTGGTTGCCCGTCCTCAACGACAGCGCAGCTAGCCAACCTGTCAACCCGACCCATTGGTTGACCGTCCTCAACGACAGCGCAGCTAGCCAACCTGTCAACCCGACGCATTGGTTGCCCGTCCTCAACGACAGCGCAGCTAGCCAACCTGTCAACCCGACCCATTGGTTGACCGTCCTCAACGACAGCGCAGCTAGCCAACCTATCAACCCGACCCATTGGTTGCCCGTCCTCAACGACAGCGCAGCTAGCCAACCTGGCCGCAAGAAACGTGTTAAATTAGATATTTTTAGGCCACAGAATATGGAGGTGAGGAGACCAGTGAACTCCGGAGGACAGGTGCAATAGAAGCAACCTTCTATGAATAGTGTAAACCAGACACTAAAGAAAGATGAAAACAAGGATTGAAATGAATATCGCGAAGTGAAACAACTTAGCAATTTCTCTATAAGACTTCAAACGTCGTGCATCAGCCACCGATCGCTAAGACCGTTTATATCTAAGAAAAGAAAGAGAAAGATATGTAAGTTCTTTGTACAGACTTGTACTATTTAACGTATGTCCCATATTAAGCGAGTACTTACAATTATAGAATTGTGCTATTTAAAACAGGTCCCGTTGTACAACACGTCCTTAGAACTATAGACATAATATTTGCTTGCTTGCTTGCGTTCGCCCGATGACTAAAGGAGTGTACCTCGTCATCATCCGCCCTTTAAAGGACGTTAAGTAGGCGTGTCTGCGTTGTGTTGTGGTTTACAGTATAACTGTGATATTTGCGCCTTTCGGCCCAACACATCCGACTTCAGCATGACATTTTTGAGTACTGGGTTGTCTTCCCTCTTCGATCCCTACTCACTTGGCCAGACTAGACAGGTTAGTCTGTTACTAGAGGTACCGCGGAGAGGTGGAGCAGGGTCTGGATGGTTCTGGTTCACCGATCCTGGCGCAAGCCATCAGCTGTGGATCGCTGACAACTTCCAGCTCTGGTGCTGGGAGGCGC
The DNA here is from genome assembly GCA_032433765.1 of Megaustenia siamemsis. Lineage (NCBI taxonomy): Eukaryota > Metazoa > Mollusca > Gastropoda > Stylommatophora > Ariophantidae > Megaustenia > Megaustenia siamemsis. The sequence goes on along the minus strand of JAVIAB010000106.1, from coordinate 68,459,509 downwards.
GCCTTAATATTTAACAGAGGTCAAGAAAACAGCGAGTATTTACAAATAAAGACTTGTACTATTTAAATAACATAGGTCAATTATTATTACGCCCGTGCATTGCCGGGGCCCGAAAGGGGAATAAAGAATTGTAGCGCTGTTCCCTACCAGGCATGTTCGTAAGAGGCGACTAAGGAGGTTTGGGTTTGGGACTAGCTATCCCGTACTGAAATAAAAATAAGCCATAAAAACTTCACAACCATGGACAAGTCAAGGAAATCACGAAGATACAGACCTTCATTAATGGATGCTTGCGCTGAATAAAAGGATGGAAATGGCAGGACAAAATCCTGCCTGAAAAATCTAACATAGAATTTTGGGAAAGTAACAGTCAAATAGTTTTTTTGGGAGGCGAAGGCGCGCCTACCAGCACCAGAGCTGGAAGTTGTCAGCGACCCACAGCTGATGGCTTGCGCAAGGATCGGTGAACCAAAACTATCCAGACCCTGCTCTACCTCTCCGCGGTGCCTCCAGTAACAGACTAACCTGTCTAGTCTTGCCAAGCGTGCAGGGATCGAAGAGGGAAGACAACCCGGTACTCAAAAATGTCTATCTGAAGTCGGATGTGTTGGGCCGAAAGGCGCAAATATAACAGTTATACTGCAAACCACAACACAACGCAGACACGTCCACTACGTTCTTGTAAGGGCGGATGATGAAGAGGAATATTCTAGTTTACTATGGTACTCTAGAATACTTTAGTCATCGGGCGAACGCAACCAACCAAATAGTTTTTTCGTTCAGTGTCAGTAATAGGAATTAAGGAAGCCGTGATAGCTCAGTAGTTAGTGCACTGGACCACTAAGGACAAGAGGTCGGTTTCGATCCTGATCGAACGGCTTACGGGTTCACCCAGGCTTAAATAGGTGCCGGATATTTGCTGGGAAAGTAAAGCGGCACGGGCGTAATACCGACCACATTACCCCAAAAATCATGTGCTGAAGGTCTGTAAAATTTATCGTCACTAACACCATATTCCTTGTACGCCATTTGGCGTGACGAGGAGCACTACTTTTTTTTTTTTTTTTAACTATTTAACATAGGTTCACAATTCAGCGGGTACTTAGAAATATAGATTTGTACTATTTAACACAGAACTTGATTACAAAGAACAAGAAGTAGGGTTTGATCCCAACCGACGGCTTCCGGATTCACCCAGCCTTAAATGGGTACCGGTTTTTTTTTTTCTGGGAATGTAAAGGGGCTCGGCGTAATACCGACCACATTACCCTAAAAATCATGTCTGTAAAATTTATGATCACCAACACCATATTCCCTTTACGTCATTTGGCTTGGCGGGGCTATTTACTTTTACTTTTTTACTATTTAACAAAAGGCCGTAATATTTCTCGGATTTAATATCACCGATTTTACTCGAAAAAAAAAAATCCACAAATAAACAACAACAGAAAACACAAAGAACTATAGATAACCCAAAGCAGGATCAAACTTGTGCTTCTCGACAAAACGCCTTGCAACTAGAGACTTGCGTTACGGCACACTGCCAGCTAAGCAATATTGACATGTACACTTACAAGTAAAGACATGGGCGATAACAACATAGTTTCTCGTTTTCCGGTTGATCATGAAAATTTAAAACAAAAATTTAAAATTTAAATGGGCATTGCCACATCCTGGACACTAACTCAAATAAATAGTAAAATTTCAAGCATCATTAAAAGAGTTAAATAACCGACTTTCTTATATTGCTCCAGGGATTGTCACAGCCGCTACATAGTTAACGCGCCGTGCTAAGTTATTCTTGAGTGATTAGGTAAGAGGTAGAGTTATAGTGGATATCGTCTGAGTGATTAGGTAAGAGGTTGGAGTAAAAGTGGATATCGTCTGAGTAATTAAGTAAGAGGTTGGAGTTATAGTGGATATCGTCTTTGTGATTTGGTAAGAAATGTAAGTGTTAATGAGTATTGTCTGAGGGATGAGTCCTTCAGGATATTGTCTGAGTGAATAGATAAGAGATGAATTCCTCAGGATATTGTCTGAGTGAATAGATAAGAAATGGGCCCTTGAGGATATTGTCTGAGTGAATAGATAAGAGATGAGTTCCTCAGGATATTGTCTGAGTGAATAGATAAGAAATGGGCCCTTGAGGATATTGTCTGAGTGAATAGATAAGAAATGGGCCCTTGAGGATATTGTCTGAGTGAATAGATAAAAAATGGGCCCTTGAGGATGTTGTCTGAGTGAATAGATAAGAGGAACAACATTGGGGCCTCGGTAGCCAAGTTGGGAAAACCACATGACTGGGCTACCAACGTTCGGACAACCTGTGTTCGATTCCTCGTGGAAGCAGTGTGAGTTGTACTCGTGGTTGAAAAAAAAAAAAAACCTCCGCGTCGACCCAGACACTGGTAGAAATGGGTCCAGAGTATTACTCTGGAAGGGTGAGGAATACCACTTCTCATCGTGAATTTCGATGCTTGAAGTGACACTATCCAGAAGTCTCCGAACACTTTTGGATAGGCGGCCGAGCACATATGGGTGAAAACTCGCGTGCTAAGTCGCTGATTCAAGTCTCGTACTTTACATTTACCTTAACTTTTAGATAAGAGACAAATCTTACTGGATATTGTCTGAGTGAGTGGATAAGAGATCGGATTGCTACTGGATATTGTCTGAATGAATGGACAAGGGATCGGATTGCTACTGGATATTGTCTGAGTGAGTGGATAAGAGATCGGATTGCTACTGGATATTGTCTGAATGAATGGACAAGGGATCGGATTGCTACTGGATATTGTCTGAGTGAGTGGATAAGAGATCGGATTGCTACTGGATATTGTCTGAATGAATGGATAAGAGATCGGATTGCTACTGGATATTGTCTGAATGAATGGATAAGGGATCGGATTGCTACTGGATATTGTCTGAATGAATGGACAAGGGATCGGATTACTACAGGATATTGTCTGAGTGAGTGGATAAGAGATCGGATTGCTACTGGATATTGTCTGAATGAATGGATAAGAGATCGGATTGCTACTGGATATTGTTTGAGTGAATGGATAAGAGATCGGATTGCTACTGGATATTGTTTGAGTGAATGGATAAGGGATCGGATTACTACTGGATATTGTTTGAGTGAATGGATAAGGGATCGGATTACTACTGGATATTGTTTGAGTGAATGGATAAGGGATCGGATTACTACTGGATATTGTCTGAGTGAATGGATAAGAGATCGGATTGCTACTGGATATTGTTTGAGTGAATGGATAAGGGATCGGATTGCTACTGGATATTGTTTGAGTGAATGGACAAGGGATCGGATTGCTACTGGATATTGTCTGAATGAATGGATAAGAGATCGGATTACTACTGGATATTGTTTGAGTGAATGGACAAGGGATCGGATTGCTACTGGATATTGTTTGAGTGAATGGACAAGGGATCGGATTACTACTGGATATTGTCTGAGTGAATGGACAAGGGATCGGATTACTACTGGATATTGTCTGAGTGAGAGGATAAGAGATCGGATTGCTACTGGATATTGTCTGAATGAATGGATAAGAGATCGGATTGCTACTGGATATTGTCTGAATGAATGGATAAGGGATCGGATTGCTACTGGATATTGTCTGAATGAATGGACAAGGGATCGGATTACTACAGGATATTGTTTGAGTGAATGGACAAGGGATCGGATTGCTACTGGATATTGTCTGAGTGAATGGACAAGGGACCGGATTACTACTGGATATTGTCTGAGTGAATGGACAAGGGACCGGATTACTACTGGATATTTTCTGAGTGAATGGACAAGGGATCGGATTGCTACTGGATATTGTCTGAGTGAATGGACAAGGGATCGGATTGCTACTGGATATTGTCTGAATGAATGGACAAGGGACCGGATTACTACTGGATATTGTCTGAGTGAATGGACAAGGGATCGGATTGCTACTGGATATTGTCTGAATGAATGGACAAGGGATCGGATTACTACTGGATATTGTCTGAGTGAATGGATAAGGGATCGGATTGCTACTGAATATTGTCTGAGTGAATGGATAAGAGATCGCATTACTACTGGATATTGTCTGAATGAATGGATATGGGATCGGATTACTACTGGATATTGTCTGAATGAATGGATAAGAGATCGGATTACTACTGGATATTGTCTGAATGAATGGACAAGGGATCGGATTACTACTGGATATTGTCTGAGTGAATGGATAAGAGATCGGATTGCTACTGGATATTGTCTGAATGAATGGATAAGAGATCGGATTACTACTGGATATTGTCCGAGTAAGTGAATAAGAGATCGGATTACTACTGGATATTGTCTGAGTGAATGGATAAGAGATCGGATTGATACTGGATGTTGTCTGATTGAACAGATAAGAGACCAAACTGCTACCAGATGTTGTTTGGGTGTATTAACTGAGTGATCATTGCATGAACAAGAAAACAAAGGAAAACTCATCCTTCGTGAGAAAAAAATCAGGATTAGAGAAATCTAGGAAGACACAAACGTCGGATAATCATAAACAAAATGCTAAAATAGCTTATTGTAAATTCTTATTCTTCTTCTTGTATAATCCTCCGTAATATTTGTACTGAAGCTTTTTATCGACGCAACGGAAGAGATTTCAGAGACAAAATGTTTCATGGTTTTAAAAATCAATCTACATATTAAAATTTATCTAACATATAACATATTATATATGCATTTTTAGATAATTGAACAAGGTGTTAGATTTCACCAATATCGAGATGATACAAGACATGGAAAAAAGAATATGGGGTGATGACGGTCACTTTAATCAAATTGAGTGTGGCGCACTGTGCGGCGAAACGTACATTGCCGAAATCGGCATGGCACACAGTGCGGTGAAAAGAATTAAGTAAAGACTAGACATCCTATATTGGGAGTCTGGGTTATCTAAAGGTAGGCCGGTGATCTGTGGATACGAATGTGGTGGGTTCGAATCCTCCCATAGACGGTGAGAATGATTCTCTTCGAATTTTTTATTTATTTTTACGGTTTATTTTCCCGGCTGAACCGTTCCCCGGTCTCTTTTAGTGATGCCCTCACTGTTAGCCCTCTTTTTTTTTTATCACGGCGAAAAGTAGATGATTTCGGTGTGCACTTTGCTCGCGTTAAAAAACCTTTGACAGTCATCATCATCATCATGTACCCTGCCGGTTGGCGTATGCGATCATGTCCCTCCACAATCTTCTATCTACAGTGCATTGTATCAGTTCTGTTATTGACTGTTTTCCATGCCATGACACAAAGCTATCCAGTATTTTCTCTCTTTGTCGTCCGCGATCTCTCTTTCCTTTTATTTTGCCAGTTGTAACCAAGTATTCCAACTTTCCTCTTCTCATGATGTGCCCGAAAAATGTTGATTGCTTCTTTCTGATGTTTTTTAAGAGCTCCCTTTTTGTGTTGGCCTCTTTGAGAACTTCCTCATTGGTCTTTTTAACTGTCCAGGGAACTTTCAACATTCTTCTGAGAAGACAGTATCAAGTAAAAAAAAAAACGTGGATCAAACGACAGCTGTCGGGACATTTAATTGTTAGAAATCTACGAATTTGGATCCCAGACCGTGCAATCGAGTTTGTGCAAGTGGGTGAAGACACCTGTTGGAGTTTGTGAATATTTCAATAAGATCGGAGGGCCTATAGATGTGTCCAGAACGTAGTAATGATTATCCTTACATGACATAGTATAACATAACAAAGTGTGTTGTATATTTCACTTTTGTTAAAACGCATTTTAGATTATTTCGAACCTTGCTTGTAGAGCTGAATCACTCTGATTGTAAAGTTGAGTCGTTGAGACTATATTGTAAAGTTGAATCGTTTAGCGTTGAATAAAAAGTTGAATCATTGAGCCTTGATTGTAAAGTTGAATCATTGAGCCTTGATTGTAAAGTTGAATCATTGAGCCTTGATTGTAAAGTTAAGTCTGTATTGTAAAGTTGAATCATTGAGACTATATTGTAAAATTGAGCCGTTGATACTATATTGTAAAGTTGAGGCGTTGAACCTATATTGTAAATATGAGTCGTTGAGCCTTTATTGTAAATATGAGTCGTTGAGCCTTTATTGTAAATATGAGTCGTTGAGCCCTTAAGTTGAATCATTGGGTCAATGAATCCTTCTTAGCCGGTCAAATATCGAATAACCCTGTAGCATTTTTCATAGACTGTATATAGCTGTAGTATTGAAGTTAAGGCGACCCATAATAATTACATGGTACCCAGTTTAAAGAACATATGAAGCAATCGGACTTTTCCTACTGATTCATGGTCAATAGATACGATCGAAGACCCAGTCCTATCGGAGACGGGCAAAAAGGGTGAGGTATTCAAGTTGAGCACAAACAGGAACAATTGCCAGTTAATAATAGACAACGAAGGCTGTATGTAGTTATTCGAGCTAAAGACAAAAAGAGAAGAACGTCAATTTACATTGACATTACTAAATAACTTTGTTGAAATCACCCTTGAGTACAACGGAGACAGAGGGGTGCAACTTTTCAGACAGATTCTCAACGGTTTCTATCGCCTATCCGCCATATTGACCCGAAGATACTAAGAACATTTTATGCCAGCACAGCAAGAGAGACATTATCACGGAACCCACAGGGGAAGAGAAAGCCAGGAAGGCCCAGGAATACACGAAGAAGGGAATCATGAAGCCATTAATAAAATTAGCCGTGACTGGAGAGAGTTAGAGAAAGTGTCCAAAAAACAGGATGAATGGATAGACCTTGTCCGTGGTTAATGATCCAAAATGGGGCATAAAGGGCTTTGATTGAACCAATTTCTGGAATATTTAAGAAGAAAGATAATTTTTATAACAATTTAACAAGATATGGCTGGTCAGTTCTTTTTTTTTATTTATTTATTTGGAGCCATCTTGTGAGCTGACGTGATTGAGAATTTCTTTGTTGACACTTAATGACGTCCACCGACGTCTGATCATTCTTCGGAGGAACCACATCACTGTGAGGTCTAGTTGCTGATATTGTGATGTAGAAATAGCATTATGCTGTAAACTAATATATATATGATTATGCAATAAATATACTTTATAGATCGGATTATGCTGTAAACTAAAATAGCCAAGATTAAGTAATAAATTCAGAATGTAAGATTATGCTCCGTTTGATTATTTGTAGAGACAGGTTTTAAAACATGGATTATAAAAGATTTGTTGTTTGTAAAAAGCCTAAGTAAATCTGTTGTTGAAATAATGGAGAACGATTTGAGAAAAAGAGGATTAAATCGATCATTTGTCGAGCAGTTTAAGTCTATTTGATTCTTTATATAGTGGAGAGTTTCTTATTGAATTTGAAATAAAAACCTAAATTATTCACCACCCGGAAACAACATTCGATGTCTGACCTTTGTTTTTTAATCAGCCAATGAAAACATTTCACATCCTTTTTTTTAGGGCATTGGTCACGGTCAAGGCGTCTTCATCCATTGTTCCTGTACATTTTTTTTCTGTTTCTTTCCGGTCAATGACAAAATTTTCTTGAGAGTTCTTGTCTTCTCGATGTATTCGTTGGTCGTCCTGTTATCCTCTTCATCTATGGGTTTCATGACATTACCTGTCTTGCTATTCCGGCATCAGCTTTTCATAGTGTTTGCACACTCCATGTTCATTTTCTCTTTTCAATCATTCGTTCAGTTAGATCTTATGTTATTTTTTTTTAGATCTTTTCATTTCTGATACCATACAGTCACATGTTGCTTGCAATTGTCTACATCCTTTGTTTGCTCTTGCAACGTGATGGTCTTTCTTTTTACAAGTCACGTCAAGTAAAACCATTGAAATAAAAGATTAGGATCAGACCCGACATCTTGTCCATTGTAGTCCAGATCAGTAACCATTGAGCTATTGCGGCTCTCTTCCTGAAATGTGACAATGGTTCATTCTGTTCATTCACCGATGTTGTCGTAGAACCGATTTCTCTGTCTTCCTTGTCATTTTCTCTGTCTTCCTTGTCATTTTCTCTGTCTTCCTTGTCATTTTCTCTGTCTTCCTTGTCATTTTCTCTGTCTGCCATGTCATTTTTTCTGTCTGCCGTGTCATTTTCTCTGTCTGCCTTGTCATTTTCTCTGTCTGCCTTGTCGTTTTCTCTGTCTGCCTTGTCATTTTCTCTGTCTGCCATGTCATTTTCTCTGTCTGCCTTGTCATTTTTTTCTGTCTGCCGTGTCATTTTCTCTGTCTGCCTTGTCATTTTCTCTGTCTGCCGTGTCATTTTCTCTGTCTGCCTTGTTATTTTCTGTCTTCCTTGTTGTTTTCTCTGTCTTCCTTGTCATTTTCTGTCTTCCTTGTTGTTTTCTTTGTCTTCCTTGTCATTTTCTCTGTCTGCCTTGTCATTTTCTCTATCTTCCTTGTCATTTTATCTGTCTTCCTTGTCATTTTCTCTGTCTGCCTTGTTATTTTCTCTGTCTACCTTGTTATTTTCTCTGTCTTCCTTGTCGTTTTCTCTGTCTGCCTTGTCGTTTTCTCTGCCGGCCATGTCATTTTCTCTGTCTGCATTGTCATTTTCTCCGTCTGCCTTTGCATTTTCTCTGTCTTCCTTGTCATTTTCTCTGTCTTCGTTGTCATTTTCTCTGTCTTCCTTGTTATTTTTTCTGTCTGCCTTGTCATTTTTTTCTGTCTGCCGTGTCATTTTCTCTGTCTGCCTTGTCATTTTCTCTGTCTGCCGTGTCATTTTCTCTGTCTGCCTTGTTATTTTCTGTCTTCCTTGTTGTTTTCTCTGTCTTCCTTGTCATTTTCTGTCTTCCTTGTTGTTTTCTTTGTCTTCCTTGTCATTTTCTCTGTCTGCCTTGTCATTTTCTCTATCTTCCTTGTCATTTTATCTGTCTTCCTTGTCATTTTCTCTGTCTGCCTTGTTATTTTCTCTGTCTACCTTGTTATTTTCTCTGTCTTCCTTGTCGTTTTCTCTGTCTGCCTTGTCGTTTTCTCTGCCGGCCATGTCATTTTCTCTGTCTGCATTGTCATTTTCTCCGTCTGCCTTTGCATTTTCTCTGTCTTCCTTGTCATTTTCTCTGTCTTCGTTGTCATTTTCTCTGTCTTCCTTGTTATTTTTTCTGTCTGCCGTGTCATTTTCTCTGTCTTGCCTTGTCATTTTCTCTGTCTTCCTTGTCATTTTCTCTGTCTGCCTTGTATTTTCTCTGACTGCCTTGTTATTTTCTCTGACTTCCTTGTCATTTTCTCTGTCTTCCTTGTCATTTTCTCTCTCTTCCTTGTCATTTTCTTTGTCTTCCTTGTCATTTTCTCTGTCTTCCTTGTCATTTTCTCTGTCTTCCTTGTCATTTTCTTTGTCTTCCTTGTCATTTTCTCTGTCTTCCTTGTCATTTTCTCTGTCTTCCTTGTCATTTTCTCTGTCTTCCTTGTCATTTTCTCTGTCTTCCTTGTCATTTTCTCTGTCTTCCTTGTCATTTTCTTTGTCTTCCTTGTCATTTTCTCTGTCTTCCTTGTCATTTTCTCTGTCTTCCTTGTCATTTTTTCTGTCTGCCGTGTTATTTTCTCTGTCTTGCCTTGTCATTTTCTCTGTCTTCTTTGTCATTTTCTGTCTGCCTTGTCATTTTCTCTGTCTGCCTTGTTATTTTCTCTGTCTTCCTTGTCATTTTCTCTGTCTTTCTTGTCATTTTCTCTGTCTTCCTTGTCATTTTCTCTGTCTTTCTTGTCATTTTCTTTGTCTTCCTTGTCATTTTCTCTGTCTTCCTTGTCATTTTCTCTGTCTTCCTTGTCATTTTCTCTGTCTTCCTTGTCATTGTCTCTGTCTTCCTTGTTATTTTCTCTGTCTTCCTTGTCATTTTCTCTGTCTTCCTTGTCATTTTCTCTGTCTTCCTTGTCATTTTCTCTGTCTTCCTTGTCATTTTTTTGGTCTTCCTTGTCATTTTCTCTGTCTTCCTTGTCATTTTCTCTGTCTTCCTTGTCATTTTCTCTGTCTTCCTTGTCATTTTCTCTGTCTTCCATGTCATTTTTTCCTATTACTATCAAACTGATCTTAACGAGGCCAAAAGCATGTCCTTGCCATTTTTATTTTCGTTCTTTTACTGTTGACAATAGAGTCTTCAATCGGTCGTTTGGATCAGTGAATTGTGTTGCCCACCTCCTGATTTGTGATATTGTCAATACAAGATATGTGCAAGATCTTTGTGTACTCTCTCATCTTTCGGGGAAGCAAAAGAGTTAAATTTAAAAGTCATGTGTTCACTTGGAGGGTTGATAGGTAAAAAAAAAAAAGTAAAAAGTTAAGTACCCCCTTCACGCCAAGTGGCGTATAGGGAATATGGTGTTAGTGACCATCAGTCATATAATTATAATAAAAACATGTAACAACAAAGGAAAATCACTAATTCAGACAGTTCGAGCAGCTCAAGAACGACAAATGATATAAACCACGACACCTTTTAGGTATGAGTGAAAAGAGAAAAGAAGAAGATGAAGAAAAAAGACCATCAATTTGACAGACTTTCGGCACATACTTTTTGGGGTAATGTGGTCGGTATTACGCCCGTACCGCTTTATTTTCCCATAAAAAAATTAGGAACCCATTAAAGGCTGGGTGAACCGGAAGCCGTCATTTGGGATCGAACCCTACCTCTTGTCCTCTGTAGTTCAGTTCACCTAACCACTGAGCTAAGGGTGAGATGCGCCGTTTATAAATCGTGGAAACATCCATGGTTAAGGGGGAATTCTGACAGAAAAAGTACAGAACAAAACCTTAACTACCATAACGTCTCTTTTCCAATACTGGAGGTCTGCCCAGGGATCGGTAAAGCTGGAGAATAAATGTCGGAAGCACACTGCGATAATCATTGAGTTTTTATTTGAATCATACCTTCAATCGAGCCTTCAGTCCACCTTATCTGGAAAGTGACAGATTTGTTTCCACTCAATCACTCGCTCTCCAGAGTAAAGTAGTAAAATAAAGAGCCCGCATCACGCCATGTTGCGTATAGGGAATATGATGTTAGTGACCATACATTTTACAGACCTTCAGCACGTGATTTTCGGGGTAATGTGGTCGGTATTACGCCCGTGCCGCTTTACTTTCCCAGAAAAAAATCCGGTACCCATTTAATGCTGGGTGGAACCGGAAGCCGTCGGTTGGGATCGAACCCTACCTCTTGTCCTTTGTAGTTCATTTCACTAACCAATTAGCTATTGCGGCTCCCGCCCTCCAGAGTGCACAGTTAAAATGATTAATTACAAGTAATTTAGTCAAATATAGAAGAACCAGAAGTAGGTAGATTATTTCTTTCTGATGTTTCTCATGAGCTCTCTTTTTGTGATGGTCTCGTTGTAAAGAACATTTCCTCATTGGTCTTTTTACCAGTCCAGTGAGCACTCAACATTCTTCTGCTAAATCTCACCTATGTGGCCTCTAACCGTGTTTTCATTTGTCTGTCTACTGTAAAGGATTCGTTCCATAGGTCAGAATTCACTCTATATAGCACAGGTGAATACTCTTTCTCAATTCTATTGACATAGACTCCTTGCACAAGACATTTTTCATTTTCTCTAATTCTATTTTGGCCTCTAACACATGTCACTTTTCATTTTGAAGCCTAATTTTGTTAATACCGTATCACCTCAGTGCAAACGTGTTGTGGTTGATTTGGCCGGTTGAAGGAGACACCGTCCCATATTCTTCGCGTTATTAAATATGATGTGGAGGCCGTGATGTCATTTATAAATGGTTACGAAGGATTCTTGTCAATATCTTGAGTTCATCAGTTTTCCACACGCACACACATCATCACACACACACACATATCATCATCATCATCATCATCATTATCATCATCATCATCATCATCATCATCATTATCATCATCATCATCATCATCATCATCGGGTGCCATCTCCACAACGATGGTTGGCTACCATGGAGTGCTATTTTGCTATGTCCCTTGCTTTGATGGTGCTGGTTGTCATAGGCTGATTTGTCCATCTTTTGATGTTACTCGTCCATGTTAGTCTTGGTCTGCCTCGTATTTTACCTTGTATTTTCCCCTCCAAGATTACTTTTAGTAAGCTGTTGTGTCTTTTAACATGGCCCAAAACTCGCATTTGTATTGTTTGAATTGTGTTCAGTAGTTATCTTTTCATTTTTAATTGCTTTTAGACTTTGTCATTTGTTTTCTTTTCTGTCCCTCCAATTCTATATTGTTGATGTTGTTGCGTTCGCCAGCTTTCAACTCTGACGAAGTCCCTAGAGACTGGGAACTGAATTTTGCGTGTTAATCCATTTTTCCCTGGTAGCCGTATGCATAGGGGTCCCTCGCCGCACAGGCGATAATAGCGATAGTACAGATAACTCCGACTTCGGAGGTACTCATATTTTTTCCGTCGATGAGTAACTGACGTTTCAAGCCGGGCCTCGCTGCTGAGACAGGGGTGGTTGTCGCAGAGAGAAATCATAAATAAAAATTCCAACCGGTGGAGCCGAGAATTGAACCCACAACCCCTCTGTCCCGAGGCCGGCGTCCTGCCTTGAGACCAACAAGGCTTGGACTTGGAATATGAGGAAACTGCAACAAGGAACACTTTTCATGCATGGCCTGCAATGGTTCCTGCCGCCTATCCACCATATACCAGAAGTTCAAGTCCTCCCGAAAGTGATGATCGTCATATTTCTTTAAAGATGTATAGCGCTTGATGATGTTACACATAACAATGGCGCAAGCACAGCAATGACGCGCCCTTTAGATTCTTGATTACTCTAGTGAATGTAGCCTACGACGAACAGAACACGGTGCAAATTCCCTAAAGAGATAAAACTGCGCTTACGAAGCATTTCACATTAATAAGTAACATGGAAATAACTTGCGTCAAGCAAATCCAACAACGGTCATGAACAGCACCAATGTGACGTAAAGCGCAGAACAAGCCTAGACGATGGATGGTCGCATTCACAACACTTGATTTGTCGAAAATGGAATATCACCGGCGTACGACATTGTTTTATCAGCGCAGATGTAATAAGTAGATCATGATCTTGACTTTAACGCATAGGAGTGCGATGGGAAACTGAAATTAATCAGACATCGAATGCACTTTTTGCAGCGATCGATAGAACGTGGACTAGATCCGCCATCTTAGAATGGAAGTCCCCAATTCTATATATTCTTCTATATATCCACATTTCAAAGGCTTCAATTCTCTGTTCTATTTTCTTGTCTAATGTCCATGTTTCTGCACCATAGAGGAATATTGAGAAGATGTAACATTTTGCTACACACATATACATACTTACAACCATGCATACGTACATACATACGCGCACGCACGCACGCACACATACATACACAACACATACATACATACATACATACATACATACATACATACATACATACATACATACGTACGTACGTACGTACGTACATACATACATACATACATACATACATACATACATACATGCATACATGCAAACATACATACATTAATACATTCATACATACACACACACATACAAACATACATACATATACACACGAGCACGCACGTACACACACACACATACATACATACATACATACATACATACTTACATACATACATACACACGAGCACGCACGTACACACACATGCACACACTGATACATACATACATATATACATACATTTACACATACATACACATACATAACCAATAACCAATAAACAAACGCATACAGTTTTTGTTGTGCGAGTAAACTACCACAAAAACACACACTTTTGGACGTAACTTTCCCCATTTCTAATGAAAGTCAAGCGCATGTTAATCCACAAAAAACACACACTTTTGGACGTAACTTTCCCCATTTCTAATGAAAGCCAAGCGCATGTTAATCCACAAAAAACACACACTTTTGGACGTAACTTTCCCCATTTCTAATGAAAGTCAAGCGCATGTTAATCCACAAAAAACACACACTTTTGGACGTAACTTTCCCCATTTCTAATGAAAGTCAAGTGCATGTTAATCCACAAAAAACACACACTTTTGGACGTAACTTTCCCCATTTCTAATGAAAGTCAAGCGCATGTTAATCCACAAAAAACACACACTTTTGGACGTAACTTTCCCCATTTCTAATGAAAGTCAAGTGCATGTTAATCCACAAAAAACACACACTTTTGGACGTAACTTTCCCCATTTCTAATGAAAGTCAAGTGCATGTTAATCCACAAAAAACACACACTTTTGGACGCAACTTTCCCCATTTCTAATGAAAGTCAAGTGCATGTTAATCCACAAAAAACACACACTTTTGGACGTAACTTTCCCCATTTCTAATGAAAGTCAAGCGCATGTTAATCCACAAAAAACACACACTTTTGAACGTAACTTTCCCCATTTCTAATGAAAGTCAAGTGCATGTTAATCCACAAAAAACACACACTTTTGGACGTAACTTTCCCCATTTCTAATGAAAGTCAAGTGCATGTTAATCCACAAAAACACACACTTTTGGACGTAACTTTCCCCATTTCTAATGAAAGTCAAGTGCATGTTAATCCACAAAAACACACACTTTTGGACGTAACTTTCCCCATTTCTAATGAAAGTCAAGTGCATGTTAATCCACAAAAAACACACACTTTTGGACGTAACTTTCCCCATTTCTAATGAAAGTCAAGCGCATGTTAATCCACAAAAAACACACACTTTTGGACGTAACTTTCCTCATTTCTAATGAAAGTCAAGCGCATGTTAATTCACAAAAAACAATTTGAATCAAATGCTTAGTCAATAAAGGAAGCCGTTATAGATCAGTGGTTAGTGACCTGGACTACAATGTACAAGAGGTCGGGATCAATCTTGATCGACAGCTTCCAGGTTCACCCAGCCTTTAATGGGTACCGGATATTTTTCTGGAAAATTAAAGCGGCACGCTTTTATGTTTTTTTTATATTCATCATCATCATCATGTGCCTTACCGGTTGGCGTAGGTGATCATGTCCCTCCACAATCTTCTATCTACAGTGCATCGTATCAGTTCTGTTGTTGACTGTTTTCCATGCCATGACACCAGGCTATCCAGTATTTTTGTCTCTTTGTCGTCCGCTATCTCTCTTTCCTTTTATTTTGCCAGTTGTAACCAAGTATTCCAACTTTCCTCTTCTCATGATGTGCCCGAAAAATGTTGATTGCTTCTTTCTGATGTTTTTTAAGAGCTCTCTTTTTGTGTTGGCCTCTTTGAGAACTTCCTCATTGGTCTTTTTAGCTGTCCAGGGAACTTTCAACATTCTTCTGAGAAATCCCATCTCTGTGGCCTCTAATCGTCTTTTCATTTTTTTTATATCACATAAAAAAAGTAATACCGACCACATTACCCCAAAAATCATGTGCCGAAGGTCTGTAAAAATTATGGTCACTAACGTCATATTCCCTAAATGGCACTTGGCGTGACGGTGACACTTTATTTTACTTTTAGTCGACAAATACACGTAGTGTAGAAGAGCCTAATTAAATAAGTAAACAATTACAGTTTAATTTGAACATCAGTACACAAAAATTTATGTGGACATCAACATGAAAAAATACATAAATAATGAGGTTAAAAGCAACATGGAAAGTATGCTACCAAATTTATGCACTTTCTAGAAAATACATTTATTTACCAAAAACATTTTTGAAAACGGCGTTGGTAAACAAGAGTGTTAAAGTTTAACGTAATTCAAGGAAAATATTCAAGCTTTGTCTGAATTCTGATTTGGGACATATCTTTACTGCTCCAACAGTTATAATTTTCTGCTTCCATCGACGGAAATCCCGCTATCAAGAAACAGGTAAGTGGCATTAAATTATAACATATTTTAAAATCTTGTATTTTTTTTTCTGCATTCAGAAAGGAATTAAAAAAAAAAAAATTCAACTCCAATGTTAAATCAGTGCTATTGTATAGCTGTGAATCATGGAGAGCAACAACAGTGACAATTACGAATAAACATAACTGCATCAATGGACGCTTGCACACAAAAAAGGGATGGACATAGCAAGACAAAATCATTTACTTAGAATAATGGGAAGTACCAGTCAAATACCAGTTTACAGAGAAATACGATGAAGACGATGACGCCGGATATGACATACACTGCGGAAGTCAACTGAGAGTATTACACGACAGGCCTTTTTTGAAAAAAAAACCTTTGGGGAATGGCAAAGTGGAAGATCACAACATTCTTAGAGAAGACAGGTGGATGATGTCTAAATTCAAGAGAGCTGCACGGATTTGTGAACCAACATTGTTTGATTTCTCGGTTGTTTCACTATATCTTAGGGGCAGGGGGTATCTGAGGGGATATCTGAGGGGGATATCTGAGGGGGCGGGGGTATCTGCGGGGGGAGGGGAAGGGGGTATCTGGGGGATATCTGAGGGGGAGGGGTATCTGGGGGATATCTGAGGGGGAGAGGGTATCTGGGGGATATCTGAGGGGGGATATCTGAGGGGGACGGGGTATCTGGGGGATATCGGAGGGGGAGGGGGTATCTGGGGAATATCTGAGGGGGAGGGGGTATCTGGGGGATATCTGAGGATGGACATCTGAGGGTGGATATCTGAGGGTGGATATCTGAGGGTGGATATCTGAGGGTGGATATCTGAGGGTGGATATCTGAGGGTGGATATCTGAGGGTGAATATCTGAGGGTGGATATTTGAGGGTGGATATTTGAGGGTGGATATCTGAGGGTGGATATCTGAGGGTGGATATCTGAGGGTGGATATCTGAGGGTGGATATCTGAGGGTGGATATCTGAGGGTGGATATTTGAGGGTGGATATTTGAGGGTGGATATCTGAGGGGGGATATCTGAGGGTGGATATCTGAGGGGGGATATCTGAGGGTGGATACCTGAGGGGGATATCTGAGGGGGGATATCTGAGGGGGGATATCTGAGGGGGGATATCTGAGGGGGGATATCTGAGGGTGGATATCTGAGGGTGGATATTTGAGGGTGGATATATAAGTGGGGATATATGAGGGGGGATATCTGAGAGGGGATATCTGAGGGTGGATATCTGAGGGTGGATATCTGAGGGTGGATATTTGAGGGTGGATATTTGAGGGTGGATATATAAGTGGGGATATCTGAGGGTGAATATCTGAGGGTGGATATTTGAGGGTGGATATATAAGTGGGGATATCTGAGGGTGAATATCTGAGGGTGGATATCTGAGGTTGGATATTTGAGGTTGGATATATAAGTGGGGATATCTGAGGGGGAATATCTGAGGGTGGATAAATAAGTGGGGATATCTGAGGCCGGATATCTGAGGGTGGATATCTGAGGGTGGGTATCTGAGGGTGGATATCTGAGGTTGGATATATAAGGGGGAAATCTGAGGGTGGATATCTGAGGGTTGATATATGAGGTGGCATATATAATTGGGGATATCTGAGGGTGGTTATCTAATTGTGGATATATAAGGGTGATATCTGAGAGGGGATGTATAAAGGGGGATATCTAATTGTGGATATATAAGGGTGATATCTGAGAGGGGATGTATAAAGGGGGATATCTAATTGTGGATATATAAGGGTAATATCTGAGAGGGGATGTATAAAGGGGGATATCTGAGGGTGGATATATAAGGGTGATATCTGAGAGGGGATGTATAAAGGGGGATATCTGAGGTGGATATATAGGGTGATATCTGAGAGGGGATGTATAAAGGGGGATATCTGAGGATGGATATATAAGGGTGATATCTGAGAGGGGATGTATAAAGGGGGATATCTGAGGGTGGATATATAAGGGTGATATCTGAGAGGGGATGTATAAAGGGGGATATATGAGGGTGGATATATAAGTGTGATATCTGAGAGGGGATGTATAAAGGGGGATATCTGAGGATGGATATATAAGGGTGATATCTAAGAGGGGATGTATAAAGGGGGATATATGAGGGTGGATATATAAGTGTGATATCTGAGAGGGGATGTATAAAGGGGGGTATCTGAGGGTGGATATCTAATTGTGGATATATAAAGGTGATATCTGAGAGGGGATGTATAGAGGGGGATATCTGAGGGTGGATATATAAGGGTGATATCTGAGAGGGGATGTATAAAGGGGGATATCTGAGGTGGATATATAAGGGTGATATCTGAGAAGGGATGTATAAAGGGGGATATCTGAGGGTGGATATATAAGGGTGATATCTGAGAGGGGATGTATAAAGGGGAATATCTAATTGTGAATATATAAGGGTGATATCTGAGAGGGGATGTATAAAGGGGGATATCTGAGGTGGATATATAAGGGTGATATCTGAGAGGGGATGTATAAAGGGGGATATCTGAGGTGGATATATAAGTGTGATATCTGAGAGGGGATGTATAAAGGGGGATATCTGAGGTGGATATATAAGGGTGATATCTGAGAGGGGATGTATAAAGGGGGATATCTGAGGGCGGATATATAAGGGGGATATGTGAGTGTGGATATATGAGGGTGGATATCTAAGGGTAGATATATAAGGGAGGATATCTGAGGGTGGAAATATAAGCGGGGATATCTGAAGGGAGATATATAAAGGGGAATATCTGACGGTGGATATATATGGGGGATTTCTGAGGGTGGATATCTGAGGGTGGATATATAAGGGGGGATATATGAGGGTGAATATCTGAGGGTGAATATCTGAGGGTGAATATCTGAACACTTATGGACAATTTTTCGATTGTGGGATGAGGTAGTTCGTCGACTACTAACATAACAGAGTGTGAGAGCATCGACTAAATAATTTCGAAAGTTGCACTTCTTTCTCTTCTTTCTTTCCTCATCTGCCTTTCAGCGTCGAGGGGAGATATATAATTTGCTCTTCTGTTCGCCTCTGCTGCTGTTATGTTTCCTAGTGTTTCTAATATTTCATCGATCCATCTTTTTCGTGGTCTGGTGTTCTCACAACGCTTGCTGAAGGCTCGTTGTGTGGTATTTTGATATTTCTGCCTTGTCATGTGGCCGAACCATTTTATCTGTTGTTTCCTTATATATTCTATGGCGGGGACTACTAGCTTTTTTCTCAGTTCTTCATTTCTGATTTTATCTCTCAGACTGTTTCCTGTCATTCGTCTAACACATTTCATCACAGTAGAGGTTATTTTTCTTATTGTTCTTGCATCAAGGGTCCATTCTGGCATTGGTAGCACAACGTTGGGATGAAGATTGTATTGTATAGTGCTCGTTTTGCCTTGTTGGACAATAATGTTAATAACTGTCCAAAAATTTTTGACAAGCTTTGTTGCATCTTGATTCTATCTCTGTTGTTTGAGAATTATCGTTTGTCATTAGACTTCCTAGGTATTTGAATTCCTCTACTTGTTTTAGTCGCCTGCCTTCTATAGCTATGTTGATGTTCTGTTTATTTTTGGCGACATTCATGACTTCTGTTTTATTGATGTTGATTTTCATGTTGTATTTTGTGCCTGAGATGTTGAGTTTGTTTAAGTGTTCTTGTAGGCCTTCTATTGTTTCATGTATTAGTGCCTGGTCGTCTGCAAATAGAAGCTCGTTGATCTCCTCTGTCTCTGATGACAGATGAGAGAGAGAGAGAGAGAGAGAGAGAGAGAGAGAGAGAGAGAGAGTTTAACATAAAAAAGACTACGAGACAGCGAGAACGAGATGAACAGAAAAGTAATGATAGAAAAATGAGAGAGAGACAGAGAGAGAAGAGAGAGAGAGGGAGAAGAGATAGGGAGGACTAGAATTATGAAGAGAAGAGGAGGAAAGATGGCGATATAGAGATAAAAGAGATAGAGTATATAGAACATAGATGAAAAACAGAGAGGCAGAATATTGGTGATTTTAAAAAATACAAGAGAGAAAGAGAGAGAGAGAGAGAGAGAGAGAGAGAGAGAAGAAAGACCTGAGAAACGCTGATGGCGCTGGCTTCCTCTTAAAAAATTATTAGAAGAGACAATTGTTAAAAAAAAACACAAGAAGAAGAGCAAAACTCGGAAAACTAAGATAAAATCCATTGAAAAAAACAAAAAGCCATTCCAAAATCATCAGAACCAGTGCAGAACTTGAAATTGTTACAAACTTTGACTATCTGGGATATGTAGTAACTAACAATGGAGACTGTGAGAACGAGATCAAAAGAAGATTAGCAATAGCAACACAACAATTAAACGTCACGAAGAACATGTGGCACAATATCTACAAGGCAGTAAAATTAAAATGATTGAGGACATGTATCTTCCCGATAACAAAAGAGATGGTTGTGAATCATGGACAATCTAGGAAACATATATATTGCCTTTGGCGTTTTGACAGACGGTTGGTAGTAAGCAATCATGATAAGTCAGTAGTTTGGTAAAGCATTAGTGTCTCATACTGGGTGCTGCTTTGCTGAACAGCTTCTCTCCCTTGTGGGCGAATCTGCCAAAACTGGATAGACAGATTGGACTCCAGAATGAACAAGATTTATTCGTGGTGCCTCGTCTCCTTTCTTCTGCGCCTTTTTTATTCTGAATTTGACATCAACGCTACCTCCAATTTTGCCGTGCCTTTTTTTTTCTTCTAAAAATGTTAAAAACGGTAATGTTTTGTTCTTCATGTGCTACGACCCGTAGCCAGGTCCTCCCACTTCATTTCACTGATACAGAATCAGGCAAGGAAGCCTTGCACATCCTTATATCTCAACACTGGCCTACCCTTTTAGTCTCTTTCCGTCCCTAAGTTCGCCAAATAATACTTTTTTTTAGAAATACGATTGCTTTCTATTCTTTTTACATGACCCAGCCACTGTAGTCTACGAATCCTAAGTGTTGCCATGATGGATGGGAGTTTGGCTCGTTGTAAGACATTAGAGTTGGTTACTTTGTCCTGCCATGATGGATGGGAGTTTGGCTCGTTGTAAGACATTAGAGTTGGTTACTTTGTCCTG
This sequence comes from Megaustenia siamemsis, assembly GCA_032433765.1. Taxonomy (NCBI): domain Eukaryota; kingdom Metazoa; phylum Mollusca; class Gastropoda; order Stylommatophora; family Ariophantidae; genus Megaustenia; species Megaustenia siamemsis. The sequence continues at coordinate 68,438,572 of JAVIAB010000106.1, read as the reverse complement.
CCATGATGGATGGGAGTTTGGCTCGTTGTAAGACATTAGAGTTGGTTACTTTGTCCTGCCATGATGGATGGGAGTTTGGCTCATTGTAAGACATTAGTTAGAGTTGGTTACTTTGTTCTGCCATGATGGATGGGAGTTTGGATCGTTGTAAGACATTAGAGTTGGTTACTTTGTCCTGCCATTTGATGTTCATAAACTTCCGAAGGCAACGTACATGAAAGCTGTTTAAACTTTTCTCCTGCCTTGCATAGGTAGTCCAAGTTTCTGATCCGTATAGAAGTGTACTAATCACACACCTTTGCTAAATTTGAATATTAATCCTGAGTGTTAGTTTGGTGTTGGTCCATACTCTATCTGTAAGTTTACCAAATGTGGAAGCAGCTTTTTCGATTCGGGAATTTATTTCTTCTTCAAGGGTGACAGTGGTTGTGACCATAGAACCGAGATAGGTGAACTTTCTCACAGATTCAAGGGCTATGTTATTTAATGATATAGCTGCGGGGCTGGCTACACTTTGCTGAAGCACCACAGTCTTCTGTATACTTATTGACAGGGAGAATAAATCACATGCTCTAGCTAGAATATCAATCATTGACTGCAGGTCGGATTCATCGTGAGCAATCAGTGTTGCATCATCAGCGAACAGAAACTCATTGATTAGGGCCCCACTTGTTTTTTATTTTGACCTCAGACGTGCAAGATTGAATAAGGAGCCGTCAGATCTAGTACGGATGTAGATGTCTCGAGAGACGGTTTCAGAGGCATTGCATCTCGCAAGCAACTAGGAAGAAAATCGATTAATTCGAAACAAATGCTGTAGAAAAATCCTTAATGTTCCTTTATTAGTGAAAAAGAGCAACGAAGACAAGCTAAACGATCTAAACATTAAAAAGAACTGGCTTGTAAACACCAATCTACAGAGAAAATGAAAATACTATGGTCAGGTCAAAAGGCACGGCAGGCAGGAAAGAACAATAATAGAAAGTATGGCTCCTGGGCAACGATCAGGGGCAGACCTAGAAGAATCTGGTTTGAAGACATCAAAGAGACATTGAACATGACAACAGAAGAAGTGGGAGATCTAGCTAAAGACATAGATTCTTTCTGACGGGTTGTGGTGAATGCAACGTTCTGTGGGAGATCTAGCTAAAGACATAGATTCTTTCTAACGGGTTGTGGTGAATGCAACGTTCTGTGGGAGATCTAGCTAAAGACATAGATTCTTTCTAACGGGTTGTGGTGAATGCAACGTTCTGTGGGAGATCTAGCTAAAGACATAGATTCTTTCTAACGGGTTGTGGTGAATGCAACGTTCTGTGGGAGATCTAGCTAAAGACAGAGATTCTTTCAGACGGGCTGTAGTGAAAGCAACGTTCTGTGGGAAATCTGACAAGACAGAGATTCTTTCGGACGGGCTGTAGTGAATGCAACGTTTTGCAAAAGACATGCGACACGATGATGAGAGAGAGGGTAAGAGAGATCTCTAGAGTGAGGAAGGTAGAGGAAAAGAAATATGGTGAGAGAGAGATAAATAAAGTAGTTAGATAAACTATTTGAAAAAAAACAGCGAAATACATACAGGTAGAACGATGATGATAAAATATATAGCGAGAGAATGAGAGAGTTATAGCGAGTAAAAGGTGATAATTAGAAAAGAGAAATACACATACACATACACACAATGGGCTCGCTGGATAAACAGTTGTAGTATGAGAGGTTAATGTGTGTGGATTAGAGGTGATTAAAGGCCACAGAGATGGGATTTCTCAGAAGAATGTTGGAAGTTCCATTGACAGCTAAAAAGACCAATGAATAAATTCTCAAAGTGGCCAACACAAAAAGGGAACTCCTGAAAACATCAGAAAGAAACAATCAACATTTTTTCGGCACATCATGAGAAGAGGAAAAGTTTAAATACTTGGTTACAACTAGCAAGATAAAAGGAAAGAGAGATCGCGGACGACAAAGAGAGAAAATACTGGATAGCTTTGTGTCATGGCATGGAAAACAGTCAACAACAGAATTGATACGACGCACTGTAGATAGAAGATTGCGGAAGGACATGATCGCGTATGCCAACCGGTATGGCACATGGTGATGGTGACATAACAGTTAGTAAACATTTGGCATTTCGCAAAATATTTCATTTACGAGGTTTGACTTTCTTTCCGGTATGGTACATGATGGTGATGAATGTGTGTGGTCAGTCCCTTTGAGAAAAACTAAGTAAGATCTGATGATTCTAGAAGCACGTTGGTGATAATATAAATACTCGTGCCCTGGGCTCAACATTAATAGTCACACACTTCACTGCCAAGAACACGGTCCGACACAGAATACCCACTCTCGCCAAAATCACATGAGAGAGACATGGTGACATTGCTAACCTTTCTAAGAAAAAGACAATCGATGGCTATCCGCTCTAGACTGAGAACTGGCCAGGGCAGACATGAGCAACACGTTCCAAAGTCGAAAATAATGATCTCACTCTCCTGTGGTCAGGCTTGCTAAAAATTGCAGTTCGAGAAGAGGGCAAGTGGGCAATAGAGAGAGAGAGAGAGAGAGAGAGAGAGAGAGAGGCAAGTAGATGGATGAAGAAAGGGGAGATAGTGAAGTAGAGAGACAGGGAGAGAAAGAGAAGAAGTTGAGAGAGATGGAGAAAGAATGATGTTGTGAGAAAAAAATTGGGAGGTGGAAGTTCAGCTAGATGGAGAGAGGCAGGTTGAGAGAGAGGCAAGTGGAGAGAGAGGCATGTGGAGAGAGAGGCATGTGGAGAGAGAGGCAAGTAGATGGATGAAAAAAGGGGAGATAGTGAAGTAGAGAGACAGGGAGAGAGAAATAGAAGTTGAGAGAGAGAGGGAGAGAGAATGATGTTGAGAGAACTAAACTGAGAGGTGGAAGTTCAGAGAGAGAGAGAGAGGCAAGTAGATGGATGAAAAAATGGGAGATAGTGAAGTAGAGAGACAGGGAGAGAGAAATAGAAGTTGAGAGAGAGAGGGAGAGAGAATGATGTTGAGAGAAATAAACTGAGAGGTGGAAGTTCAGAGAGAGAGAGAGAGAGGCAAGTAGATGGATGAAAAAAGGGGAGATAGTGAAGTAGAGAGACAGGGAGAGAGAAATAGAAGTTGAGAGAGAGGGAGAGAGAATGATGTTGAGAGAACTAAACTGAGAGGTGGAAGTTCAGAGAGAGAGAGAGAGGCAAGTAGATGGATGAAAAAATGGGAGATAGTGAAGTAGAGAGACAGGGAGAGAGAAATAGAAGTTGAGAGAGAGAGGGAGAGAGAATGATGTTGAGAGAAATAAACTGAGAGGTGGAAGTTCAGAGAGAGAGAGAGAGGCAAGTAGATGGATGAAAAAAGGGGAGATAGTGAAGTAGAGAGACAGGGAGAGAGAAATAGAAGTTGAGAGAGAGGGAGAGAGAATGATGTTGAGAGAACTAAACTGGGAGGTGGAAGTTCAGATAGATGGAGAGAGGCAGGCTGAGAAAGAGGCAATTGGAGAGAGAGGCATGTGGAGAGAGAGGCAAGTAGAGAGAGAGGCAAGTAGATGGATGAAAAAAGGGGAGATAGTAAAGTAGAGAGACAGGGAGAGAGAAATAGAAGTTGAGAGAGAGAGGGAGAGAGAATGATGTTGAGAGAACTAAATTGGGAGGTGGAAGTTCAGAGAGAGTGAGAGAGAGAGAGAAGTAGAGAGAGGGGCAAGTGGAGAGAGGGAGAGAGAGGCAAGTAGAGAGAGAGAGGCAAGTAGAGAGAGCGAGAGAGAGAGGCAAGTGGAGAGAGGGGGAGAGAGAGAGGCAAGTAGAGAGAGAGGCAAGTGGAGAGAGAGGCAAGTGGAGTGTGGGAGAAAGAGGCAAGTAGAGAAAGCTAGAGACAAGTGGAGAGGGAGGCAAGTAGAGAGAGGGGCAAGTGGAGAGAGAGAATGATGCTGAGAGAACAAAATTGGGAAGTGGAAGTTCAGAGAGAGAGAGAGAAGTAGAGAGAGGGGCAAGTGGAGAGAGGGAGAGAGAGGCAAGTAGAGAGATCGAGAGAGAGAGGCAAGAGACTGAGGCAAGTAGAGAGAGCGAGAGAGAGGCAAGTAGGAGAGGGAGAGAGAGGCAAGTAGAGAGAAAAGAAAGTGGAGAGAGGGGCAAGTGGAGAGAAGGTGGGAGAGAGGCAAGTGGAGAGAGGGAGAGACATGCAAGTGGAGAGAGGGAGAGAGAGGCAAGTGGAGAGAGTCAAGTGGAGAGAGGGAGAGAGAGGTAGAATGAAAGAGGAATGTGCTTTATGACGGAGAAAGTGCTTTAAACTGGGGAATGTGCTTTATAACGGGGACGTGCTTTATAATGGAGAAGGTGCTTTATAATGGAGAAGGTGCTTTATATTAAAGAAGGTCCTTTATAATGGGGACGTGATTTTTATAACGGGGACGTGCTTTATAATGGGGACGTGCTTTATAATGGAGAAGGTGCTTTATATTAAAGAAGGTCCTTTATAATGGGGACGTGCTTTATAATGGGGACGTGCTTTATAATGGGGACGTGCTTTATAATGGACACGTGCTTTATAATGGGGACGTGCTTTATAATGGGGACGTGCTTTATAACGGGGACGTGCTTTATAATGGAGAAAGTGCTTTATATTAGAGAAGGTCCTTTATAATGGGGACGTGCTTTATAATGGAGAAGGTGTTTTATATTAGAGAAGGTCCTTTATAATGGGGACGTGCTTTATAATGGAGAAGGTGCTTTATATTAGAGAAGGTCCATTATAATGGGGACGTGCTTTATAATGGAGAAGGTGCTTTATATTAGAGAAGGTCCTTTATAATGGAGACGTGCTTTATAATGGAGAAGGTGCTTTATATTAGAGAAGGTCCATTATAATGGAGACGTGCTTTATAATGGAGAAGGTGCTTTATATTAAAGAAGGTCCATTATAATGGGGACGTGCTTTATAATGGAGAAGGTGCTTTATATTAGAGAAGGTCCTTTATAATGGGGACGTGCTTTATAACGGGGACGTGCTTTATAACGGTGACGTGCTTTATAATGGGGACGTGCTTTATAATAGAGAAGGTCCTTTATAATGGGGACGTGCTTTATAACGGGGACGTGCTTTATAACGGCGACGTACTTTATAATGGATAAGGTGCTTTATATTAGAGAAGGTCCTTTATAATGGGGACGTGCTTTATAATGGAGAAAGTGCTTTATATTAGAGAAGGTCCTTTATAATGGGGAAGTGCTTTATAATGGAGAAAGTGCTTTATATAAGAGAAGGTCCTTTATAATGGGGACGTGCTTTATAACGTGGAAGTGCTTTATAACGGGTACGTGCTTTATAATGGAGAAGGTGCTTTATATTAGAGAAGGTCTTTTATAATGGGGACGTGCTTTATAACTGGGACGTGCTTTATATTAGAGAAGGTGCTTTATAATGGAGAAGGTGCTTTATAATGGGAAATGCGCTTTATAATGGGAAAGGTGCTTATAATTGGAAAGGTGCTTTATAATGGGAAAGGTGCTTTATAATTGGAAAGGTGCTTTATAATGGGGACTTCCTTTATACTGGGGAAGGGGCTTTATAATAGAGAAGGTCCTTTATAATGTGGAGGGGCTTTATACTGGGGAAGGGGCTTTATAATAGAGAAGGTCCTTTATAATGGAGAGGGACTTTATACTGGGGAAGGTACCTTATATTGGGGAGGGGCTTTATAATGGAGAAAGTGCTTTATAATGGGGTAAGCGCTTCATAATGGTGCCGGTGCTTTTTAATTGGTAAGGTGGTTTATAATATGGATGGTGCTTTATACTGGAGAAGATGCTTTATAATGGAGAAAGTGGTTTATAACAGGGAATATGCTTTAAAATATAGAAGGTGCTTTATATTGGAGAAGATGCTTGATAATGGAAAAGGTGGTTTATACTGGGGAAGGGGCTTTGTAATAGGGAAACTATTCTATGCTGGGAAAGGTGCTCTATATCGGAGGAGGTGCTTGATATTGGGGTACAGAATGAGGACGGGGCACCGTGGAGCTGTCCTCTGTGCAATGAACATGATCTATCGACTAAACAAAACCCTCATCATTTCTCTAGCATTAAAGAAAACAACACATTTCCTGCTGATGCCTTTAGCTTCGTCACGTTTCCTGGTCATTCCCTTACATGAAAATATTCTTTTCACGAAAACGTGCATGAAGCCAATTACTTAAGAAGCTCACATTAGGCTGATCAAAGTAGTTTTAATGATGGGCAAGATTAAGCATTGCTCTCTAATTGTCTGTATGTTCTTCTCGTTTCTAGCCAATATGTGAGTGGTACAGAGACTGCGATGAGTAATGTTGTGTGTAGAAAACAGGAGATTTTATTTTTATCGTTATAAATCGAAAGGTTTGAAAGTCCTTCCTTCCTTCCTTCCTTCCTTCCTTCCTTCCTTCCTTCCTTCCTTCCTTCCTTCCTTCCTTCCTTCCTTCCTTCCTTCCTTCCTTCCTTCCTTCCTTCCTTCCTTCCTTCCTTCCTTCCTTCTCTCTCTGTCTCTTTCTTTCTTTCTTCCATTTTCTTTCTTTCTTTCTTTCTTGTTCTTTCTTTCTTTAGTGATTCCCTTGTCTTTCTTTCTTTCTTCCCTTTTCCTTCTTTCTTTCTATCCTTTTCTTTCTTTCTTTCCTTCCTTCTTTCTTTCCATCTTTTTTTCTTTTTTTTTTACTTTCTGTCTTTATTTCATAGCTTCTTTGTTCTTGTCAACGAACCGACAAAATAGATACTGCCGAACAACTCAAATTCCGTCTTGTAGAGCAACAACAAAACCCACAGCTGTGCACGGTCGTTGTGTCTTTCTCAGATTTGTGAAATCTGGTCTACATTTAGTAGCTCCCTTTTCACAGAGCTCTATCAGGTTGCCTGTTCTTCTTATTCACCATTCACAGAGCTCTATCAGGTTGCCTGTTCTTCTTATTCACCATTCACAGAGCTCTATCAGGTTGCCTGTTCTTCTTATTCACCATTCACAGAGCTCTATCAGGTTGCCTGTTCTTCTTATTCACCATTCACAGAGCTTTATCAGGTTGCCTGTGGCCTATCACCCATTCACAGCAGAGCTCTATCAGGTTGCCTGTGGTCTTTTTCCCCATTCACAGAGCTTTATCAGGTTTTTTTGTGGTCTATCTCCCATTCACAGCAAAGCTCTATCAGGTTGCCTTGTGGACAAGCTCCCTATTCACAGAGCTCTGTCAGTTTGCCTGTGGTCTTTTTCCCCATTCACAGAGCTTTATCAGGTTGCCTGTTGTGGTCTATTTCCCCATCTACAGAACTCTATCAGGTTGCCCGTGGACTATCTCTCTTTTGCCGTCCTCTGGAAGAATACATGACAATATTTGTGATGGTTTGCTATTCTCGCCCGGACACGTGGCGAGTTCTAGTGCCTGCATGTGTGCTTTACGTCTTGGTGGTATCTGTTGAATAGTTCTGGGATGTTATAGTTCATGCCAAGAGTTGTTAATCCCCTACTGCCCATACCAGAACAGACTCCCTGGACAGAGGAATCATGATTATCAGTTCAAATACGGACAGAAGTGAAAGGAATAGTTGACAAAGAGGAACAGAATAGTCTACAGAGAAAAACAATAACTCTCAGTTTCCTGGATGAAGAATACCCACAAGACCTATGGATTCGTGTGTACACAGATGGATACAGAATGCAGTAAAGAATGGGGGAGCGGGTGCATATATATAGTACCCAAATAACACTAGGGATATGAATAAAATAGCAACAGGGAAATATTGTCACAATTATGATGCAGAATTCCAAGCAATAAAGTTGGCAATAGAAAAACTGCTGAACAGTAATCTTAGCCCACAGCCTGTAGTGTGTTTGACAGATGCAAGATCAGTACACCAGGCACTACAATCCAGAAAATTACCACACCTGCAGACCTTATTGACTGAACTCTGCAAGCACCACAGTGTTGCCCTGCAGTGGATCCCATCTCACTGTGGAATACCAGGAAATGAGAAAGCAGATCAGTTGGCAAAGGAAGGTTCAACAGGCACACAACTAGATACACCAGTTACATACCATCATAAGAAACAGATAATCAAATCAATCAGAGGACCACAAGCCCCAAATCATGATGCCTTTCATAATATGAATAGATGTGAACAAGTTATCATTATACGCCTAAGAACAGGACACAATCGACTCCATAGTCACATGTATACAAAATTCAAGATCGGCACCTCAACTACTTGTACATGTGGACAGGCGCCGTAGACTGCTGAACACATACTTCAAGACTGCACTGAATATAGTAGACTGAAGAAAATCAATTGGCCCATAGATACAACACTACAGACAAAACTATATGGGCCACTGCAAGAATTACAAAAGACAGTAACATTTATACAGGTAAGGACATTGCAGATATAGACAATACTTCGGGCGAACGAAAAATAAAGATTGATAGTTCTTGGATACTTATTTTGTTTGGCAAATTTATCTTGACAATTTGATTCGAGCAGATTGTATGAAATGATAACATATTTTCACGCTGTCTTCACTATTAATTACATTGAACATAAGCTTGAAAGAATATATTCCAAAACGAGCTGCTCAGAGACGAATCTAAACAATAATGGGTGTCGAGCTTTCAGAAGAAGGCGTTGGAAATATATCGGACATGTGCTGAGAATGAATAAAGAAAGACTTTCAAACGCGGCATTCATGTGGAAACCATCTGGTGAAAGAAAACAAGGAAGATCAAGAGAATCATATCGCAGAACAATTACTAAGGAAGGTTCAACTATGGGAATAAGAAACAATCAAGACTTACAAGAACTAGCTGCAAATTGTTAATGGTTAAGAACTAAGACTTCTGGCCTATGAGAAGTCTTCGGCCCGAGAGGAAAATGCATGAAAATTATTAGATTGAGTCATACGTTCATTTTTACTGATTTTCTTTTTTTATTTTAACAATGCTCAGACTTCCGCAGCGCTGGATCTTTCACAACGCTTCTTCTGGCCAAGTGGTTTCCTTTCCAATTGTGTTTATGGTAGTTGCTGTTCAAAGTGACCGGAATGACATAATCTCGGTTTGAACGGAACATTTATCCTCAAGAACACAAGGGAAAACCACGAAGTCTTCAACAACGTTCCTTGTCTTAAATTAGAGGTGGACAACGTTTTACAAATTGAGGGACAGATCTGAAAATACTAAAGACGCCGAGGGCCAGATATGAAAACTATGAAGACGCCGAAGGCCAGATATGAAAACTATGAAGACGCCGAGGGTCAAATCTGTTAAACACCGAAGACGCCGAGGGCCAGATCTGAAAACACCGAAGACGCCGAGGGCCAGATCTGAAAACACCGAAGACGCCGACGGCCAGATATGAAAACTGTGAAGACACCGAGGGCCTGATCTGAAAACTGTGAAGACACCGAGGGCCAGATCTGAAAACTATGAAGACCCCGAGGATCAGATACCATCATCTAATGGAGCCATTATATAAATTACCTAATGTGCATTCACAAGAGATTTTAAAGTAACAATCTTAGTGATGGAGAGCATAAGACAGAAGGAAGAAGGGTGAGAGAGAAAAATACGGGGTAGAGTGAGAAAATTCAACAATAAATTATAAATATAAAGCCGAATAAATTCATTTATTTATTCTTTTTGGCTCAGGGAATGAAGTGAAAATTAATTTTCAAATCACGCACAGAGGCCGGTCAAAATAATTTGGCGGGCTTGTTCTGGTCAGCGGGCCATAGGTTGCCTACCTCTGGCTTAATAAAATCAAATCCTCCCTCTTTGAGCCATTAAGAGAACGCGTGAGACGGCACTCTGTTGCGTCGCTCAAGGTGAAGGTAACAACATAAGTTGATAATGACTGGCTCCGTCAACAGGGCCAGCACCAGATATTTGTTATCTCGTTCAACACCCGAACGGGTCTAACAAGACCTGAAAACATTAAAGCGATAAAGAAAAGAAGGAAAGAAAAAAAGCTAAAGAAAGAAAGGAAGATAGAAAGATTGAAAGCAAGCGAGAATAAAAAAGAAAGGAAGGAAAATGAATGAAAGAAAGCAAAATAAAAAGAAAGAAAGAAAAAAGAAAGGAAAAAATATAGAAAGATAGGAAGCAAGCAAGAAAGAAAAGGAAGAAAGAAAGAAATAAAAAGAAAGAAAGGTAGATAGATAGATAGAAAGCAAGCGAGAACGAAAGAAATAATAATGAATGAATGAAAGTAAGAAAAGAAAGAAAGAATGAAAAATAGAAAGATAGAAAGCAAGCGAGAAGGAAAGACAGGAAGAATAATGATTGAAAGTAAAGCAAGAAAAGAAAGAAAGAAAGAAAGAAAAATATAAATCAAGCAAGAAAGAAAGGAAGAATAATGAATGAAAGAAAGCTAGAAAAGAAAGAAAGAAAGAAAAAGAAACAAACAAACGAAAGAAATATAGAAAGATAGAAAGCAAGCGAGAAAAAAAAAATAATGAATGAAAGAAAGAAAGAAAGAAAGAAAGCATGTCAATGGAGTTGCGATATAGCCGATAAGCTCGCTGGCAGGTCTAGCACAGAGTGTGGTCTGACTCTAGATAGAGTAGACATCGACAATTTTGTCCTTCATTCCTTAAGAGAATTGGAGGAGGATGGGAGGGACAATGATGTATATATTGCGAGACTAATGAGACGAATGAGTCTAAAGACGGAGAATAGGTCCGGTCGATCCTGAGTGCTTAGTGGGGGAAAAAACAGCCTACAATCAACACCTTACCGGAACAGTCAGTGTGCAAATGGTTCGGCAAATGCTGGGATGGGTGGTGGAGTGGGTAAAGGGAAGCCCCGAATGCAATGAAAAAAAGGTAGAGGTACGAGACTTGAATTGGCGTCATAGCACGCTGATTTTTTTTTTTCATACATATGTGCTCGGCCGCTTACCATGAAGCCTTCGGAGACTCCTGTCTAGTGTCGCCTCAAGCATCGTAACTCACGAGTAGAATATAATAGAATAGAGTAGTTTATAATAAAACAGAGTAGAGGAGAATAGAGTAGAATAGAATAGAGTACAGTGGAATAGTATATAGTAGAATATAGTAAAATATAGTAGAATAGAGTAGAGTACTACAGAATAGAATATAGTAGAGTAGAGTAGAGTAGAGTAGAGTAGAGTAGAGTAGAGTAGAGTAGAGTAGAGTAGAGTAGAGTAGAGTAGAGTAGAGTAGAGTAGAGTAGAGTAGAAGAGAATTGAGTAGAATATAATAGAATATAGTTGAATATAATAGAATATAGTTGAATATAGTAGAATATAGTAGAATAGAATAGTTTACGAGAGTTTGTGGCTATATGACGCCAGTAGTGAATGTGATAGGAGGCAATGGACATAAGATATAAGTGAATCTTTTTTTATTTTACGAAAACTTTCAACGGCGATGATACAAATAAGGTCAGAGCGGTCCGTTTACTAAAAGAGCCTGCAAACATCCATGGAGGCTGCAACATCTTTCTCCATTTCCCAATTTCTACCAAAGACTTTGCATCCTCTACATCTTAAAGGTACTGGAGTCAAAGATCTTTTACAATTCAGATATGGCTCAAATGGCGACCCGCGGGTCAAATCTAGCCAGCCAGTCTAATTCTTTTTTCTTGGCATTTGATGTTTCCACAGAGACCGCTATATTAAATACCTATAAATAAAGTTCCAGACGGTTAAAAAAAAAAGGTAATAACGTTAATTTTGAAATAAATAATTAATGGTCTTGTTATAAATCATAAAATGTCTAAGTGATAAAACATGTCTAAATGATAAAACATGTCGTCAAAGTGCAAGCATTATTTATATATTATTAAATCACATAATCAACGTTATGATGATACTCTTAAGTTTGACCCTCTGGCTCTTCCTCTTCTACTTCATTTCAGCTCCCCGTGGAGCATAGGTCGTCAAAAAACACCTTCCAAGCCGTTCCGTTTCTTGCCATTCTTTTAAGATCCCGCCTTCCTTGTCATTTTCATCTCCGTTTTCATCTGTTTTCTCAAAGAATATGTTGGCCTTCCTCTTTGCCTCTTGGGAGCCGCGATAGCTCAGTGGTTAGTAAACTGGACTACAAAGGACAAGAGGTAGGGTTCGATCCCAACTGACGGCTTCCGGGTTCACCCAGCCTTAAATGGGTACCTATTTTTTTTTCTGGGAAAGTAAAGCGGCACGGGCGTAATGCCGACCACATTACCCCAAAAATCATGTGCCGAGGGTCTGTAAAATTTATGGTCACTAACACCATGTTCCCTATACGCCACTTAGTGTGACAGGGTACTTTATTTTTTTTTTTTACTTTGTCTCTTCCCCTGGGGATTCCAAAAAAAAATCCTATTGTATAATACTCCTCAGGTGGCTTCTGCAGTGTGTCCTATTCAGCGTCATCGCTATACCTCTTTGTGTACTGGTATTTGACTGGTACATTCTCATGGATTTACGTAAGTGAATTAAAAATGTTAAGAGGCATAGATTCTGTCCAACACAGACTCTCTTAAAAAAAATATTTCTTTCGGCTTTTGGTACAGCTGTAAACTGTAGTTCAACTCATAAACAAAGTCTGTATAATTGTCTAACGTTTCCGAAAGGACGACGCTTAAAATGAAGAAAGAAATACGCTAAATGGGCGTTTTTCTGACATGTTATCGTGTACATAAAGGATGCTATTTTACACTTTTCGACCCATAATCTCCATAACTAAACATATTTTGGTACTAGGTTGCCTTCCTTCTCAATGCCAATTCGGTTGTCAAGACAAGTTAACCTATTGATAGAAGGACCACTGGGATGTGGAGTTGAAATTGATTAGTTGCTACCACTGATCCTAACTCAAACAAGCAGTCAGCAATGGGTCTCCTGCTTTTCTCCCCTCTTGCCACCCCTGCTTTCTCTTTTTCTGGAACCCTTGCTTCGTTTGGCTCCTTTTTGGTCTTCGAGAGCTTATCTGGTCTCTTGACCACTTATCACATGACCAACAGCATTTTGGTCCTGGCCACTTCCTCTTCCGGTCATTCCTTCACTTGGTCCTTTTGAAATAGATACTCGCCTTTAGCGTGTGTTTTGTCATTATATTTGTAATATTGTACCCGATGAAGGCTTTTGCTGAAACATCGTAGTTTGTTTCGTATCTCCTTAAGTTCAGCTGCTTAATACAATTTTATGTTTATTTTCTGAAGCGCTACTCGCGACCTAGCATAATATTATGTTTCCTGTACGTTATAATACTTTATGCATTTTTTTTTCGTTCGCCAGCTTTTATCTCTGACGAAGTCCCTAGAGACTAGGAACTGAATACGTGTTAATCTATTTTTCTATGGTAGCCGTGTGCACAGGGGTCCCTCGCCGCACGGGCAGATAACTCCGACTTCGGAAGTACTTATATTTTTTCTATCGATGAGTAATTGACGTTTCAAACCGGGCCTCGCTGCTGAGGCCAGAGGTGGTTGCCGCAGAGAGAAATGATAAATAAAAATCCCACTGGTGTAGCGGGGATTTGAACCCACAACCTCTCTGTCTCGAGGCCGACGATTTGTGCATTTGAGTTTATCTCCAGCTATGGGTCGCTGATCACACTCTGTACTGCTGTTATTAAGAGTCTAGAACAAATAAGAAATACGCGTTTTAGCAGTGTTTTTTCTACGAAATTTGTTGGCAAAAAATTCTAAGAAATTACAGCTGAGCGATTCTATGATATGGCGACAGCTGTGACTGACATTATCGCAAATGAGATTTAGTGCAAATATCTACTCAACAACAGACGTTTCCATCAACAATTTTTGTAATTAGAGATTGACTTCAGAAGCCGCGGTGATGAATGGTTTAATACCTGTGCTGCTGATGAGAAGGGTCGAAGTTTAATCCACAGTCCAGCGACGGTGTTCACTTTTTTGGACGATAACCAGTCCCGGATTTAGACTTGGTGAGACTTCTCGCTGAGCTAAATGACACTTTGAGAACCCCTGTTAAAGGATGAATACTAGAAGGTCTCTATCATCATCATCATGTGCCATACCAGCTGGCGTATACGATCATGTCCTTCAACAATTCTCTATCCACAGTAAAAGAAAGTAAAGTGCCCCGTCACACCAAGTGGCGTATAGGTAATATGATGTTAATGACCATACTTTTTAGAAACCTCCAGCACGTGATTTTTGGGATAATATGGTCAGTATTACGCCCGTGCCGCTTTACTTTGCCACAAAAAACACAAAAACCGGTACCTATTTAAGGCTGGGCGAACCTGGAAGCCGTCGATCAGGATCGAACTCCACCTCTTGTCCTTAGTAGTCCAGTTGACTAACCACTGAGTTGTCTCGGCTCCCACTCTGTCATCAGTACATTGTATCAATTATGTTGTTGACTGTTTTCGTGCCTTGACACCAAGCTATCCAGTATCTTCTCCTTTTGTTGTCCGCGATATCTCTTTCCCTGTATTTCGTCAGCTGTAACCAAATATTCAAATTTTTCCTCTTCTCATGATGTGCCGGACAAAATATCGATTGTCTCTTTCTGATCCAATCCTATTCAGGTAACCGATTTTATTGCATGAATTCCCCATATCCGCTCCACCACCTGTCAGAGCACTTCCCAAAATGCATCAGTAAAGTCTGTTGACATAGTCAATCCGTGCACGATACCTGACTGCACAGTCGGCAATTCTAAACCTCCTTAGTAACCTTCTATGACACGCTTGGCAGGTAACAGTGGCTCAATTATTTTTTCAGCTCATCGTGGGGTCCCGGTAGCTTCGGTTTCTTTCTGATATTTCTCAGGAGCTCATTTTGTATTGCCCTCTTTGAGAATCTCCTCTCTTTTAGCTGCCCAGGGAACATTCAACAACCATCTGAAAAAATTCGATCTATATGGCGGCCTCAAATCGTCTTTAATCTGTTTGTCTAATGTCCATGATTCACTTCCGAATTTAGCTCTATATAGCACTGATGAACTCTCTCTCTCTCTCTCTCTCTCTCTCTCTCTCTTTTTCACTCCCTCTTTCACTTTTACTGGCATAGACTTGTTGCATAAGACATTTTTCATTTTCTGAAATGCTATTTTAGCCTGATCTAGTCTGCTAATAATAATTTCTGTGGTGCCTCTTCTTTATCATAGTTTAAAATATAAACTAATTTGAGACCCCCTCGAATTGTGAGACCCTAAGCTATAGCTTATTGAGATGATGCCTATATCCGGTCCTAATTACCACATATTCAGGGTTCACGAACATTGTGAAAATAGATACCAGAGATTTTTTTTTTCTGAAGAAAATAGCGTGGCCTACTTTCACCGACCAAATCACTCATAAAATATGTCGTTGCTCAATGGAAAAAAAATACGTTCACTAACAATATAAGCCCATATGTCTTAATGGTCGGAGAGAAACATACAATCATTACTTGGTAATTTTGAAATAAAGCTTTGCTCGCGTGTATAAACAACCAGCTGACACACTCAACAACATCATGAGGCTGGTCAAACTGAAATCGCACTTACGTAAATATATATATATATATATTAAGAAACGAAGAAACAACATTTTTAGACGAGATTTAAAACAGTCTTTAAGGCATTTTCCATTTTATGGCGTCAGTCTGGGGAGTTGTTGGTGGGGGTCTAATAGGACCAGGGAATCAAGACCACTTATCCAATGCTGTCGCTGCCAGGTGTTCAGGTCTGAGTTTTTATTTCACCTCCGATAGAAGAAAACTTTGGGCCCTACAGGATTTCGAACCGGCGTTCTCCCAGTTTGGAGCACCACGAGTTATCGATTAGGTCGCTCCTTCTCCTTACACGGGATAGAAGTTTATAAATAGACTTATCAGTATCTTCATCACCATCATCTTCATCTTTTGCTTCTTCTTCTTGTTGGTAAGTTCGATATTTAGCATTGAATGTTGCATGAGCAACGACACCTGATGACAGAATATAATACTGATGACAAGGAAACACTATCTCAATCCCCGATCTATTTTTATCCTCCAACATGTAGCATATCTCTCTTTCGTTCCATCATTTCACCTCTTATCTTTTTGTTTAACCTGTCCCTCTCATCCTAGATGCAGTAGAGTTTATCTTTAGTTCGTTGTTCGTTTATGTTGTCCGCGTTTTTCTGAGGAAGGCCGCATGTAGGCCGAAACGTCAGTATTTTGTTGTGTCCCATTTCTGTAAAGCTGTCACCAAACCTTGTAGGAGTGAGTGTACGTTAAACCCCACTACTTGCTCCTGCTACCAGCTTTACCGCAGCACTGCAATTATTTGCCTGTTTCCTACTATCTTTCAACATGCACAAACAACTTCTTCAGGGCATTCACATATTAAATGGACCTTGACCCGCTGTGTTGCTAATTTACGGTAAGTCACGATATCTGCGCCTTTCTGCTGGACACATTCGCTTGGACATGTGCAGGTTTCCTTAAGAATTTTGCTCTGGATAAAGACCATTTTGGATTACTATTTACGACTTTTAACTGCCAAAGGTGTTTTAACGTGCGTGAGTGCATACGGGGCCTTTTGTTTTTCTCCGTTAACCGAGAGAACTAACGGATGTCACTACCCGAAAGGAGGGTAACTGAAGAACGCACCGATTTAAGTGACAAATTCCCACCGTCTGTGACGGCATTCGAATTCAAGCCATTACTGTTCAGAGGGCGACGTCTTGGCTCTAGACCACCCAGTCCCCTAACAAATAACAACTAAATGCGACAAGAAAGAGAAGAAAGAGAGAAAGAAAGAAAGAAAGAAAGAGAGAAGAAAAAAAAGGAAGAAAGAAAGAGAGAACGAAAGAAATAAAAGAAAGAGAGAAAAAGAGAAAAAAAGAAAGAAAGTCAAACCTCGTAAATGAAATATTTTGCGAGATACCAAATGTTTACTAACTGTTATGTATGAAAACAAAACAAAAAACTGCTTGGCAATATCAATAAAATGCAATGTTACCCCAGTCATGTAAGGAACGTGAGAACATAGAACAAAGCAATCTGATATTGAAACCAACCATTATGAAGAAAGGGGAGAACGCAAACAACCTATATTTTACATAAATTCTAAATAGGCACTTTCATAAATTACGTGCATGTTAACCTTGTTGGATAAGTAAAATAAAGTAATGTTTTAAAAAATACAAACATAACTTTGTAATTGTTTTAGCATATAGAACCGTATTGGATTAATTGATATTTGTTTGACAAACGACAATTCTCAAACAGCGGAGATAGAATCAAGATGCAACAAAGCTTGTGATATCATTGGACAGTTATCACCCCTTTGTCCAACAAGGAAATAGCTCTGGAGGCAAAACGAGCACTATACAATACAATCTTCATCCCAACGTTGTGCTACCAATGCCAGACTTGGACCCTAGATGCGAGAATAATAAGAAAAATAACCTCTACAGAGATGAAATGTGTTAGACGAATGGCAGGAAACAATCTGACTGATAGATCAGAAATGAAGAACTGAGAAAAAAGCTAGGAATAGG